>OX387422.1:70964337-71329977 GCA_947563755.1 Lochmaea crataegi | reverse complement strand
TCGGTGTATTTTGCAATTTTCTCGTTGTATTTGTCTAGAATATTATTGTTATTGGGTACAGCAACATCCACTAGGAGAACCGAGTTAGCGTTTTTATCCACACCCACAATATCAGGCCGGTTATTCGTCACCCGTCTATCGGTGATAATTGACCTATCGTAGTATAGTCTGAAATCAGCATTCTCTAGAACTGCATGCGGATGGTACTTGTAATAAGGCGTGTAGGTGTTAACTAATCCAAATTTGTTGGCCAACTTCTGATGGATGATGTTGCAAAGTTGATTGTGCCTGCGTAGGTAATCAATGTTAGCTATGGCTGAACATCCCGACGTAATGTGTTGTATCGTCTCTGTTGTTTGTTGACACCTTCTGCACTTGTCCGACACGATGTTTGGATCTCTTATAACAAATTTCTTGTAATTATTGGTATTAATTACTTGGTCTTGGATCGCCATCATAAATCCTTCTGTTTCTGGAAACAATGTTCCATCAGAGAGCCACTTATTTGATGCTTCCTTGTCGATATATGGTTGATTGAGGTCGTGATGATGTCGACCATGGAGCGCTTTCTGGGCCCACTCTGCCTGTTTGTCAGAGTTATTATTATTATTATTATTATTATTATTATTATTATTATTATTATTATTATTATTATTATTATTATTATTATTATTATTATTATTATTATTATTATTATTATTATTATTATTATTATTATTATTATTATTATTATTATTATTATTATTATTATTATTATTATTATTATTATTATTATTATTATTATTATTATTATTATTATTATTATTATTATTATTATTATTATTATTATTATTATTATTATTATTATTATTATTATTATTATTATTATTATTATTATTATTATTATTATTATTATTATTATTATTATTATTATTATTATTATTATTATTATTATTACTAAGTAAAATTTTGGAAATATTGATCAAACAGAAATTAGTTAGCTACTGTGAACATAGTAATATTTTTTCACCTGCGCAGTTTGGATTTCGTAAGAATAGATCCACAACTAACGCATTACTGGATCTGATTGAGTATGCTACTGAGTCACTTGATATGAAAACAAGTGTTGATATTACATTTTGTGATCTCAGCAAAGCATTCGACTGTGTAGATCCGGACTTGCTAATAAAAAAAAATGGAATATTACGGGATAAGATCCAAAGAATTACTCTTGTTTCGCTCCTATCTCTCAAACAGAAGACAATATGTCCATTGTGATGGTATAAATTCGAGTATCCTTTCTGTTGAAAAAGGTGTTCCGCAGGGCTCAGTTTTGGGACCTGTATTATTTATTTTATACATAAATGACCTGCCAGGCGCGGTGGAGTATTCTAAATGCCTTTTGTTTGCAGATGATACAACAATTAGCTCTCGCACGAATATACCGGAGTGTAAGGAAAGTATGCAATCCGTGAAAAATTGGTTCTCAGCAAATCATCTTAAGCTTAATGAAACTAAAACTCAATCCCTATTAGTAAGTTCTAGTAGATTAGTTGAGAATTCAGATCCTGTGGTATATTTAGGTTTAATGTTAGATACTCACCTGAATTGGCAACCTCATCTGAATTCTTTATGTTCAAAATTGGCATCACAAGTTTTTGCACTACGACAACTAAGATCATCTTTATCGTCCAATTTTCTAAGTACTGTGTACTTTGCAATTGTTCATTCCCACCTAAGTTATGGTATATTATTATGGGGCAATGCAGTTGGAGCTGAAGCAGCATTCCGACTGCAAAAATCTGCTTTGCGAATCATTGATGGTGCAAAGTGGGATGCGCATTGTAAACCCCTGTTTTCAAAGTACAAAGTTCTACCTTTACCTTGTATGTATATCTTTGAAGTAGCAAAATTCATTCATCAGCATCGTGAAAAATTTATGACTCACTCGAATTTACATAATTACTCTACTAGGTCTGCCAACAACTTAGTTGTTGAGATATCTAGGATTGAAACCACTAAACGTAATAAGCTTGATGTGGGTATATACAACAAAATAATATATATATTGGATGGGGAAAATATTGTAAATATGTCAATCAATTTATTTGTACGTAAAGTCAAGGAGTTTTTACTGAAACATTGTTTTTATTCTATTAAGCAATTCATGTGTTAGAACTTTTAATGTTTATTATCTTATTTCATTATTTTTATAAAGATTTAATGTGTGGATCATCCAGTCAAAATTTTATATAGCATACGTGTTCTATGTTATTTTGTAATTGTATTTTAAAGTACTGTAAGTCAATTTTTCAAAAATTTTTTAAACATTTCAATATAATTTTTAGTTATTGTGTAAACGACCTATAGATACATGTTTGTATACTGTGTTTTCATATATTTAGGACCTAGACGTACTTTCGTATGTAAATATATTATATTTGGTCAATAAATGGTATGGTATGGTATGGTATTATTATTATTATTATTATTATTATCCAACTCAAGTGTACTCTTGCTCAGCTCTTGCTGGTAATGTTCACCTATCCCGAGCGTGTGTAAACGCAAATGGGATTAGGCACAGCAGTTACATATTTAGAAATTTACGGACAGTGTGACAAGTATTCAAAATTGCAGCCTTCTGCAGATCGATATATGTGTTTTTGTGAAGACCTAGTTTGGTGAGGCTGTCTTGTAGAGTTTTGGGGATTAGTCCCGTAGATGAAACGATGACCGGCACCACCTCTACTTTCTCTGCCTGCCACATCTGTCCTACCTCAATTGCAAGATCGGTGTATTTTGCAATTTTCTCGTTGTATTTGTCTAAAATATTATTGTTATTGGGTACAGCAACATCCACTAGGAGAACCGAGTTAGCGTTTTTATCCACAACCACAATATCAGGCCGGTTATTCGTCACCCGTCTATCGGTGATAATTGACCTATCGTAGTATAGTCTAAAATCAGCATTCTCTAGAACTGCATGCGGATGGTACTTGTAATAAGGCGTGTAGGTGTTAACTAATCCAAATTTGTTGGCCAACTTCTGATGGATGATGTTGCAAAGTTGATTGTGCCTGCGTAGGTAATCAATGTTAGCTATGGCTGAACATCCCGACGTAATGTGTTGTATTGTCTCTGTTGTTTGTTGACACCTTCTGCACTTGTCCGATACGATATTTGGATCTCTTATAATAAATTTCTTGTAATTGTTGGTATTAATTACTTGGTCTTGGATCGCCATCATAAATCCTTCTGTTTCTGGAAACAATGTTCCATCAGAGAGCCACTTATTTGATGCTTCCTTGTCGATATATGGTTGATTGAGGTCGTGATGATGTCGACCATGGAGCGCTTTCTGGGCCCACTCTGCCTGTTTGTCAGAGTCTGTAACGATTTCAAGTTTATTATCAGGGTTTACAAGATCTAAGGGGGAATAGTTTTTATCTGCTTTCGCGACCAGCTCATGCAATTTAGATGTTTGAGCCTTGCCAATGAAGAACTGTTGGAGTTTAGATATTTGTTTGTAATGTAAATTAACTATGTCCGTTAGAGCTCTCCCTCCCTCTTTTCTTGGTAGTGTGGTCCTAATAACTGATGATGTCGGGTGGTGACATTTGTGTTTGGTCATCATGGTTCGCGTTGTTCTTTGAATATCTTCCAGTTCTGTTTTTGTCCACTTCAGAATTCCAAATGAGTATGTCAGGACCGGTATGGCGTAGGTGTTAATTGCTTTGGCAAGATTTCCTGCGTTCAACTGGGATTTCAATAAAGCAGTTATCCTTTGAGTGAACTGTCCTCGAATTTTGGTTTTTGCTTATTATTATTATTATTATTATTATTATTATTATTATTATTATTATTATTATTATTATTATTATTATTATTATTATTATTATTATTATTTTTTTTTTTTTTTTTTTTTTTTTGGTAGGAAGGGGAAATCCATTTTACGGACAGAGTGCTGGACTCCTATCTTGACGATATAATACCAGCTAAAACCCCTCCCCTAGAGCGACGACTACTATGGTCATTTGCTCTTAAAATATCACAGGTAAGTAAATTCTTAAATTCTATATCACAGATAAAGTAGGTCTTTGGTTTTCATAATTAGATTTTATCGAACAGGTTGATACTTTTCATAAATCCTAGTGTGATTTCAATAGTATCTTTTTTCAGGTTTTCTTCAGTAGCAGGGTTCAAACCATATCGCTGCCTTTGGTCGTTGAACATTTGACATTCACTGATAATATGGCTCACTGAGATGATTGAATCGCAGTGATCACACATTGGTGCTGGTTCACCCTTGAGGAGATGTTGGTGTGTAAGGCTAGTGTGCCCTGAGCGGAGTCGGAAAGCTTTAACCGTTTCCAGTCTACATAGTCCTGTGGAAGCATATTTCGTCTGAACTATTGGTTCTACTCTACGAAGTAACGTATCAGTGTTGTTCCATGTATTTTGCCACTCATCTATGATTTTCAGTCTCAGGTTGTTTCTGAAATCAGATCTCTGCACACCTGCTTGATTGGCATTTTGGTCTTCAATGAGAATTTTAGGGAATTCTATGTTGAGATTTCTCAGAAATTCCGAATATCGCACTGCAAGCGGACGAGTAATGGTAGGTTTATTGAGGTATATATTTCCTTCCGGAAACAGAAATTCATTGTTTGGATTCCTAGGGTAAGATTTAACGCCTGATAAATAGGATGTCATGAGCATCTTTCTTCTTTGTTCCAGGGGCATTACAGCAGCTTCACAATGGAGACTTTGGATTGGAGTCGTTGGAAATGCATTCAAACAGTAACGTATAGCTAGATTTTGAATTCTTTCTAATCTAATTAACTGATTTTTTCTAGCTGAAGAGTAAACAATGCTACCATAATCAATTTTTGACAATATTAATGCTTTGTATATCATTAGCAGACTTTTCGGGTCAGCTCCCCATTTTGTGTGTGCTAGGACTTTCAAAACATTCAGAGACTGTCTGCATTTGGTGTTAAGATGTCCAATGTGTTCATGCCAGGTAAGTTTGTTGTCAAATATTAATCCTAAGAATTTAATAGTATCCACACACTCTATAGTATTTTCTTTCAGGTATAATAATGGATCGTAATGAGGTTTTCTGAGTCGACAAAAATGTAGACTTTTCGTTTTCTCTTTAGAGAATTGAAAACCAATTTTTTCTCCATTTCTAATGATTTTATTAATGGCTGGTTGCAATACGCGTGTGATGTCACCTACTGTTTTGCCACTACAGAAAATTGCCACATCGTCAACGTAAAGACATTTGTTGATATCTTGATTGATACCTGCGCATATTTCATTGATAGCAATTGCAAAGAGAGTGCAGCTGAGTGTTGAACCTTGTGGGACACCATTTTCTAATAATCTAGTAGTTGAGAAGTCTGTAGCAACTTTTACTTTGAAACATCTATCTTTGAGAAAAGATTCAATAAATAGTGCTAGTTTTCCTTTCAATCCGAATTTAAACAGTTTGTCCAAGATTCCATAACGCCAAGTCATATCGAAGGCCCCTTTAATGTCAAAGAACACCGCTATTAAATGTTGCCTTTTTCGGAATGCTTCCTGAATGGAGTGTTCTAGTAGGACTAAGTGATCTATTGTTGATCTCTTCTTCCTATACCCTGCCTGATAGGAAACTAATATTCCATTATTTTCCAGGTATTCTTGGAGTCTGTTATTCACCATCCTTTCGAGAAGTTTTCCCTTACAGCAGGTAAGACTAATGGGTCGTAGGTTTGATGGTAACAATTTATTTTTATTAGGTTTAGGTATAGGGATAATAACTGCTTCTTTCCAGGACTCAGGGTAAGTACTTTCATTCCATAATTTATTGAATAGCTCTAAAAGTGTTTCTTTAATTTCAGGTGTTAAGTTTTTGAGCATATCATATGAAACTGTATCCGGACCAGGAGCGCCGTTTCTGGATTGCTGAAGGGCTTCTTCTAGCTCTTCCATACTGAATGGTGAGTTGTAATCGAGATTTTCTTCTGTGGAAAAGTCTATATTAACCTCTGATTCAGTTTTCTCTTGTAAAAATCTAGGTTCGTAATTATTTGTGCTGCTCATTCTCTCAAATTGGTTTGCTATCACGTTTGCTATCTCTGTGGGATCATTAGATATGGATCCTGCTTCTGTTTGTATGGAAGTTATCGTGTTACCGGCGTTGATGCCTGATATTGCTTGAACTTTTTTCCAAACAGTTTTTATTTCTGTATCGGGTGTAATTGTAGATGTGTACTGATTCCAGGTATCTCTTTTGTTTTTCAATATAACTTTTCTTGCTTTTGCTCTAGCTTTTTTGAATATTATCAGGTTTTCAGTAGTGGGGTATCTTCTAAATTTATTCAGTGCTTGTTTATTATTATTATTATTATTATTATTATTATTATTATTATTATTATTATTATTATTATTATTATTATTATTATTATTATTATTATTATTATTATTATTATTATTATTATTATTA
The DNA here is from genome assembly GCA_947563755.1 of Lochmaea crataegi. NCBI lineage: Eukaryota > Metazoa > Arthropoda > Insecta > Coleoptera > Chrysomelidae > Lochmaea > Lochmaea crataegi. The sequence continues at coordinate 71,323,505 of OX387422.1, read as the reverse complement.
TTATTATTATTATTATTATTATTATTTCAACATATCTGCGGCTGCAGTAGCTGGTGCTGTACAAAACGCGACAGCTCAGAATATTTGTGATACAATTATAAACGTGAAGGAGCATCCAGTTAATAAAAAGTTGATACCTAATTATTTGAGAAAACCGACTAATAAAACAAGAAATTTATTAGTGGGGTCTCTCAATAATGCTGAGGACTGTAAGTTAACCGCAGCTGTTATAAATAAGAAGTCCTATCACTACCATGCTTCTAAATTTTCCACCGACACTTCAGAAGAAGAGCTAACAAAGCATCTTTGTCAATTCTCTGCAAATGTGAAAGTGTTAAAATTGAACTCTCGCTATCCAAATGACTATACTTCATTCAAAATATCTCTACCAGCTGATGAATCACAAAATATTTTAAAATCTGAGGTGTGGCCTTCTGGTGTCGTCCTTAATCGTTTTTTTCCGTCAAGAAAATTCAATTCAACCGAAAGATAGTGGCAGTTTCAACGTTTCTTTAGACCTATTAGATAATAGAATAGTTGTTTCAGTATTACATATCAATGTACAGAGTTTGGCTAATAAGATTGATGAGATACATTTGATTCTTGAAGACTTTACTGTTGACATTTTTTGTGTTTCTGAGCATTGGCTCACCAATGATAAACTAAAAATGATTAATATAAACAATTTTAAACTAGAATCATCCTTTTGTCGCGACAAGAAACAACACGGAGGTGTTGCAATTTTTAGTAATGGAAAACTTATGGTAAGAAAAGTTGATTGCTCTAAATTTTGTATGCCCGTTCATGCTGAGTTCTGTGGTATTGAATTAACTAACCAAAATACGTTAATAGTAACAGTCTACAGGTCATCATCAAATGGTGATATTAAAATTTTTAAAGATAAGTTTCATGATTTGTTGTATACTTTCTCAAAAATTTATAAAAATATCAATATATTGGGGGATATTAATGTGGAACTGGGTATTAATACTGAACATGTGAAGGATCTTCACAATATCATGAAAATGTATGGCTTTAGACATTATATAAATGATCCAACAAGAATCACGCCAACAACTAGATCATGCTTGGATAATATCCTTTCCAATATGAGCCCGGAAGTGATTTCCACTGGAATTTATGATCCAAGTTTAGCTGATCATACTGGTATTTTCCTTAAAATCGGGAATTCAACCACAATGACTAGTAGCAAATTAGCAAACAAAAGATTAGTTAACAACAAAAGAATCAGTAATTTCTCTAACAAACTATGTGATATTGATTGGCATGATCTGAATTTAAAAAATTGTGATCCAAATGTAATAGCCCATAAGCTAATGAGTGTATTAGCATTAAATGTGGACATGTGTTTTCCAGTAACAAAATTTAAACCAAAAATGCGTAAGTGTGAATGGTTCAATGATACTCTTCGTGGAATGAAAAGAGAAGTTTTTAATCTTAACGTTACACGTAAAAACACTAATACTTTTACTGATTGGATTAAATACCGTAATGCTCGTAAAAATTATAAAAAGGCTATAAAAAAACAAAAACGTGTCTTTTATACTGCTAAGATACATGAATCTGATAATAAAAGCAAAACTATATGGAACATAGTAAATTCTGAAAAAAATACTAAAACCTATGGTAATGTTGCTACAGAATTGACTTCGGCTGACTTGAATACATTTTTTGTTACTATAGCAGATAAAATCACTATGAGTATTACTGACGAATCCATTCATCCACTTGAATATCTACGTAATGTTTCGAAACCTTCTGGTTCATTTTTTATTAGTCCTATTTTGAAATCTGATATCAGACTGGCAATGTCAAGTTTAAAAAATTCAACTTGCTTAGATTTTTATGGGCTGAATAGCCATATGATGAAAGCCTCGTTTGAAGCACTTGTTGGACCATTAGAAATACTTTTTAATAAATGTTTATTGGAGGGCTGCTGGCCTGAAGCATTAAAAATAACCAAAATTATACCCATACATAAAAAGGGAGATTTAAATAACCCTGATAACTTCAGGCCAATTGCAATTGTACCAATAGTGGGTAAAATTTTTGAAATTCTAATTAAAGATAAACTTGTTTCATTTTTAGAACATAAAAAATTATTGTCACCTTCTCAGTTTGGCTTTCGGAAAAACATGTCCACAATTAAGGCAGTAGTCAATATTGTTGAAAACGTGGTTGAAAGCTTTGATGAGAGATATGATACATTTGCAACGTTGTATGATCTCACTAAGGCTTTTGACTGTGTTAACATTGAATACCTTTTAGATAAGTTAGAATATTACGGTGTTAGGGGTAATGTACTAAGATTATTCAGTTCGTATCTAACAGGCAGGACTCAATACGTAAGTTTCGATAATGTTGAATCAAAATTGACTCCGGTCTCAAGAGGAGTTCCCCAAGGATCTGTATTAGGACCATTATTATTTGTTATATACGTAAACGATTTACCAAGTTCCCTGGGAGAAGCTCGTTGTGTTCTATTTGCTGATGATACCACAACGTTGGTTAAAGATGAGGGGAACTTTGCAAAAGCTTGCATGTCGAGTATAAAATCTTGGTTCAACAGTAATCAACTCAAGCTGAATGAAACAAAAACCCAGAACATTCGTTTTACATCCAGCAAGTTTATTCCAGCTTCTGAACCAGTAAAACTGCTTGGAATAACTTTAGATTCACGGTTAACTTGGGCGTCTCATATAGATTGCTTATGCTCAAAGATCTCATCGCAAATATTCGCTCTAAAGCAGATTAGAAATTGTTTGAGTCATAATATTCTTCGAGTAGTTTATTTTGCACTCGTTCATAGTCATCTTAACTATGGTATTATACTGTGGGGCGGAGCAACAAATGCTTCAAAAGTTTTTTCATTACAAAAAATGGCTGTTCGTATCATCGCAAATGTTCAATATGGCGACCCATGCCAGAAACTGTTTAAGAAGCTCCAAATCCTTCCGCTTCCTTGTATATTCATTTATGAGTCTCTGATGAGTATTCATCTCAATATCGATTCGCTGGTATCCCATGCGGATATTCATAATTATAATACACGGAATGCAACCTCTCTTGTACCGTCGAGATCAAGAATCTGCTTATCGCAAAACAATCGAATAGATTTTAATTTATATAATGTATTTCAAAAATATTATGAGGAAAAAGTGGTTGGACAGTTGAATAAGTGTGCTTTCAGCAAATTAGTGAAACGTTTTCTGCTGCAACATTGTTTTTATAGTGTGAATGATTTTATTACTTTTTGCAATAACTCTTGATAAGCATGTTTCAGTTTCCTACTTTCATAGTTTTTATTTAATGAGCTGTTCTCTGTAAAATATTTTGTCCTATTTGTGTTTTAATGTTTATATTTATATTTATTTTAATTTTACTCACATGAATGTAATGTATCGTATTTTATATTTGATTTTTACTTTATGTATTTATGACTGTATGTACTAAACATTGTATTTGAGGTCAATAAACTATCCTATCCTATTATTATTATTATTATTATTATTATTATTATTATTATTATTATTATTATTATTATTATTATTATTATTATTATTATTATTATTATTATTATTATTATTATTATTATTATTATTATTATTATTATTATTATTATTATTATTATTATTATTATTATTATTATTATTATTATTATTATTAAAATGGTTCAATGATCATCTCAGAGAAATGAGAAAATCAGTATTCACTTTAAAAAATAAATTTAAAAAAACAAACTGCTTATCGGACTGGAATGCATACACAGCTCTCCGTTCGTCATATAAGAAATCTCTTAAGCAACATAAAAGGGAAGCTTATTCAAAAATTATAGAACAAGCCGATAACAAAAATAAAATAATTTGGAATTTAGTTAACTCAGAGAGAACTGTAAAAAATAAAAAACCAATACAAACAAATATTACGCCAGATGAATTTAATGAATTCTTTAGTACAGTTGCACAAAAAATTACTAATATTATTTTAGATTCAAGAAATGATCCGATGGAGTATTTAAATAATATGGCAAAACCATCAACTTCATTTTTCATGGGGCCAATTTTGCAATCTGATGTACGGGAAGCAGTACTAAGTTTGAAAAATAAGCCATGTCTAGATTTCTTTGATTTGAATGGGAAAATAATAATAAATTCTATTGAGTATATCATTGAACCACTTACAACTCTTTACAATCAATGTCTTCAAGAGGGTATTTGGCCTGATTTGTTTAAAATTACCAAAATTTTACCCACCTTTAAGAAGGGAGATTCTGATAACACTGACAACTATAGGCCAATTGCGATTGTACCAGTCCTAAGTAAAATTTTGGAAATATTGATCAAACAGAAATTAGTTAGCTACTGTGAACATAGTAATATTTTTTCACCTGCGCAGTTTGGATTTCGTAAGAATAGATCCACAACTAACGCATTACTGGATCTGATTGAGTATGCTACTGAGTCACTTGATATGAAAACAAGTGTTGATATTACATTTTGTGATCTCAGCAAAGCATTCGACTGTGTAGATCCGGACTTGCTAATAAAAAAAATGGAATATTACGGGATAAGATCCAAAGAATTACTCTTGTTTCGCTCCTATCTCTCAAACAGAAGACAATATGTCCATTGTGATGGTATAAATTCGAGTATCCTTTCTGTTGAAAAAGGTGTTCCGCAGGGCTCAGTTTTGGGACCTGTATTATTTATTTTATACATAAATGACCTGCCAGGCGCGGTGGAGTATTCTAAATGCCTTTTGTTTGCAGATGATACAACAATTAGCTCTCGCACGAATATACCGGAGTGTAAGGAAAGTATGCAATCCGTGAAAAATTGGTTCTCAGCAAATCATCTTAAGCTTAATGAAACTAAAACTCAATCCCTATCAGTAAGTTCTAGTAGATTAGTTGAGAATTCAGATCCTGTGGTATATTTAGGTTTAATGTTAGATACTCACCTGAATTGGCAACCTCATCTGAATTCTTTATGTTCAAAATTGGCATCACAAGTTTTTGCACTACGACAACTAAGATCATCTTTATCGTCCAATATTCTAAGTACTGTGTACTTTGCAATTGTTCATTCCCACCTAAGTTATGGTATATTATTATGGGGCAATGCAGCTGGAGCTGAAGCAGCATTCCGACTGCAAAAATCTGCTTTGCGAATCATTGATGGTGCAAAGTGGGATGCGCATTGTAAACCCCTGTTTTCAAAGTACAAAGTTCTACCTTTACCTTGTATGTATATCTTTGAAGTAGCAAAATTCATTCATCAGCATCGTGAAAAATTTATGACTCACTCGAATTTACATAATTACTCTACTAGGTCTGCCAACAACTTAGTTGTTGAGATATCTAGGATTGAAACCACTAAACGTAATAAGCTTGATGTGGGTATATACAACAAAATAATATATATATTGGATGGGGAAAATATTGTAAATATGTCAATCAATTTATTTGTACGTAAAGTCAAGGAGTTTTTACTGAAACATTGTTTTTATTCTATTCAGCAATTCATGTGTTACCACTTTTAATGTTTATTATTTTATTTCATTATTTTTATAAAGATTTAATGTGTGGATCATCCAGTCAAAATTTTATATAGCATACGTGTTCTATGTTATTTTGTAATTGTATTTTAAAGTACTGTAAGTCAATTTTTCAAAAATTTTTTAAACATTTCAATATAATTTTTAGTTATTGTGTAAACGACCTATAGATACATGTTTGTATACTGTGTTTTCATATATTTAGGACCTAGACGTACTTTCGTATGTAAATATATTATATTTGGTCAATAAATGGTATGGTATGGTATGGTATTATTATTATTATTATTATTATTATTATTATTATTATTATTATTATTATTATTATTATTATTATTATTATTATTATTATTATTATTATTATTATTATTATTGCGATTGTACCAGTCCTAAGTAAAATTTTGGAAATATTGATCAAACAGAAATTAGTTAGCTACTGTGAACATAGTAATATTTTTTCACCTGCGCAGTTTGGATTTCGTAAGAATAGATCCACAACTAACGCATTACTGGATCTGATTGAGTATGCTACTGAGTCACTTGATATGAAAACAAGTGTTGATATTACATTTTGTGATCTCAGCAAAGCATTCGACTGTGTAGATCCGGACTTGCTAATAAAAAAAATGGAATATTACGGGATAAGATCCAAAGAATTACTCTTGTTTCGCTCCTATCTCTCAAACAGAAGACAATATGTCCATTGTGATGGTATAAATTCGAGTATCCTTTCTGTTGAAAAAGGTGTTCCGCAGGGCTCAGTTTTGGGACCTGTATTATTTATTTTATACATAAATGACCTGCCAGGCGCGGTGGAGTATTCTAAATGCCTTTTGTTTGCAGATGATACAACAATTAGCTCTCGCACGAATATACCGGAGTGTAAGGAAAGTATGCAATCCGTGAAAAATTGGTTCTCAGCAAATCATCTTAAGCTTAATGAAACTAAAACTCAATCCCTATTAGTAAGTTCTAGTAGATTAGTTGAGAATTCAGATCCTGTGGTATATTTAGGTTTAATGTTAGATACTCACCTGAATTGGCAACCTCATCTGAATTCTTTATGTTCAAAATTGGCATCACAAGTTTTTGCACTACGACAACTAAGATCATCTTTATCGTCCAATTTTCTAAGTACTGTGTACTTTGCAATTGTTCATTCCCACCTAAGTTATGGTATATTATTATGGGGCAATGCAGCTGGAGCTGAAGCAGCATTCCGACTGCAAAAATCTGCTTTGCGAATCATTGATGGTGCAAAGTGGGATGCGCATTGTAAACCCCTGTTTTCAAAGTACAAAGTTCTACCTTTACCTTGTATGTATATCTTTGAAGTAGCAAAATTCATTCATCAGCATCGTGAAAAATTTATGACTCACTCGAATTTACATAATTACTCTACTAGGTCTGCCAACAACTTAGTTGTTGAGATATCTAGGATTGAAACCACTAAACGTAATAAGCTTGATGTGGGTATATACAACAAAATAATATATATATTGGATGGGGAAAATATTGTAAATATGTCAATCAATTTATTTGTACGTAAAGTCAAGGAGTTTTTACTGAAACATTGTTTTTATTCTATTCAGCAATTCATGTGTTACCACTTTTAATGTTTATTATTTTATTTCATTATTTTTATAAAGATTTAATGTGTGGATCATCCAGTCAAAATTTTATATAGCATACGTGTTCTATGTTATTTTGTAATTGTATTTTAAAGTACTGTGAGTCAATTTTTCAAAAATTTTTTAAACATTTCAATATAATTTTTAGTTATCGTGTAAACGACCTATAGATACATGTTTGTATACTGTGTTTTCAAATATTTAGGACCTAGACGTACTTTCGTATGTAAATATATTATATTTGGTCAATAAATGGTATGGTATGGTATTATTATTATTATTATTATTATTATTATTATTATTATTATTATTATTATTATTATTATTATTATTATTATTATTATTATTATTATTATTATTATTATTATTATTATTATTATTATTATTATTATTATTATTTCCAATTCAAGTGTACTCTTGCTCAGCTTTTGCTGGTAATGTTCACCTATCCCGAGCGTTTGTAAACGCAAATGGGATTAGGCACAGCAGTTACATATTTAGAAATTTACGGACAGTGTGACAAGTATTCAAAATTGCAGCCTTCTGCAGATCGATGTATGTGTTTTTGTGAAGACCTAGTTTGGTGAGGCTGTCTTGTAGAGTTTTGGGGATTAGTCCCGTAGATGAAACGATGACCGGCACCACCTCTACCCTCTCTGCATGCCACATCTGTCCTACCTCAATTGCAAGATCGGTGTATTTTGCAATTTTTTCGTTGTATTTGTCTAACATATTGTTGTTATTGGGTACAGCAACATCCACTAGAAGAACCGAGTTAGCTTTTTTATCCACAACTACAATATCAGGCCGGTTATTCGTCACCCGTCTATCGGTGATAATTGACCTATCGTAGTATAGTCTAAAATCAGCATTCTCTAGAACTGCATGAGGATGGTACTTGTAATAAGGCGTGTAAGTGTTAACTAATCCAAATTTGTTGGCCAACTTCTGATGAATGATGTTGCACAGTTGGTTGTGCCTGCGTAGGTAATCAATGTTAGCTATGGCTGAACATCCCGACGTAATGTGTTGTATCGTCTCTGTTGTTTGTTGACACCTTCTGCACTTGTCCGACACGATGTTTGGATCTCTGATAACAAATTTCTTGTAATTGTTGGTATTAATAACTTGGTCTTGGATCGCCATCATAAATCCTTCTGTTTCTGGAAACAATGTTCCATCAGAGAGCCACTTATTTGATGCTTCCTTGTCGATATATGGTTGATTGAGGTCGTGATGATGTCGACCATGAAGCGCTTTCTGAGCCCACTCCGCCTGTTTGTCAGAGTCTGTAACGATTTCAAGTTTATTATCAGGGTTTACAAGATCTAAGGGGGAATAGTTTTTATCTGCTTTCGCGACCAGCTCATGCAATTTAGATGTTTGAGCCTTGCCAATGAAGAACTGTTGGAGTTTAGATATTTGTTTGTAATGTAAATTAACTATGTCCGTTAGAGCTCTCCCTCCCTCTTTTCTTGGTAGTGTGGTCCTAATAACTGATGATGTCGGGTGGTGACATTTGTGTTTGGTCATCATGGTTCGCGTTGTTCTTTGAATATCTTCCAGTTCTGTTTTTGTCCACTTCAGAATTCCAAATGAGTATGTCAGGACCGGTATGGCGTAGGTGTTAATTGCTTTGGCAAGATTTCCTGCGTTCAACTGGGATTTCAATAAAGCAGTTATCCTTTGAGTGAACTGTCCTCGAATTTTGGTTTTTGCTTGCTTCTGGTCTAGTAGCTTAGCTTGCTGAAATCCTAGATATTTGTAGGTTTCACCATTTTGCATGGCATTTATAATGTTCCCATTAGGTAGTAACACATCTCCGTTAACGATTTTACCCTTCTCGATATTCAAGGTTTTGCACTTGTCTAATCCAAATCCCATTTGTATATCACTGGAAAAATTTTCAGTGATATTAAGTAAATGTTGAATTTGACGCTGGTTTGATGCGTATATTTTGATGTCATCCATATATAAAAGGTGGGAAACAGTGCAGCTAGTGTTCCTGTTGGCTTTGATTTTAAAACCGTAATCCGTATCGTTAAGTAGCTTGGAAAGTGGATTCATTGCCAAACAAAACCAAAGTGGACTCAGGGAGTCGCCCTGGAAGATCCCCCTACGGATAGAAATTTCATCAGTTTCGAGGTATTGACCATTTATTTGTAAATGAAGGTTCGTTCGCCAGTGCTTCATCGATGATTCAAGAAAAGTAACAAGAATGGGGTGTACTTTGTAAATTTGCAAAACTTTAACAAGCCAGGAATGTGGAACGCTATCAAATGCTTTCCTATAATCTACGAAAGCCGTGTATATGTTGCGCTGTTCCTTCTGCGCCTGTTTTAGTATTACCGAATCGATGATGAGTTGTTCTTTGCAGCCTTGGTGATCTCGTCTGCACCCTTTCTGTTCTTCCGACAAGATGTTGTTGTGATCCGCATGTCTGTAAATACGGTTAGTAATGCAAGACGTTAATATTTTATATATAGTTGGAAGGCATGTTATAGGTCTATACTGCGTAGGATCGTGAGTTTGATGCGTTTTGGGAAGCAAGTGGGTCGAACCCAGTGTCAGAAATGGTGGTGTATCTTCTGGATGATGCAGAATATGTGTAAATGATCTTGCCATTGCTTCATGCAGACTGTCAAACTTCTTATACCAGAAGTTTTGGACATTGTCAACTCCTGGTGTCTTCCAACTACTGGTGCTCTTTATAGCTTCGGTTACCTCGCTTGTTGTCAAGTTAACGAAAGGCATTGGTTCAATGTTAATTTTTTCCTCCTCAGTTCTAATCCAGTGAGCGTTGGATTTATGTTCGATAGGGTTCGACCATAAAGAAGACCAGTACTCCGTTAGCTCATCTTTATCTGGGAGACTTTGGTTGTGATTGTTTACAGTACCGCTTAGTTGCCTGTAAAATAACTTCTGATTGTTATTGAATAAGTAGTTCTGTTGTTTCCTTTTCGTGCACTTGACATATCGTGACAAACGTTTTGATTTTGCCTTTAACTTTTGCCTGAGTGAATCGCTATATTCACATACATGTTGTTTATGTTGTGGGTGACCTGTATAAGTGTTGATTCTTCGATAGATCTTCCTCACTCTGTTTGTTAAGCGCCTAGACGGTTTCAAGTTGTTTTTAAATTCTGTAAGCTGCCCCAATTCCCTTCTGATGTCATCAATGGACTTTTCCAGCCGGCGTTGCCACCAAGGCTTGAGCTGTTTGTAGTCTTTACCTCGATTGTTCTTAGGGGATTGGATCTGTTGATTGTGACTTCGAATCACTGCTACCGCTCCACAATAGATGAGAGTGTGAAGTTGTTCCAGCGCTTCGCAGTCTTTAGCATAGTTCTGCAGTAGTAAGTTCACAGCTGCTAGTATGCTGTTAGTGCTCTTATTGGTTCGAAGCTTGGGTAGTTTTGGCCGGTGTATTGGGTTGGTGCCATTAAATTCCGCTAGTGCTTTACAAAGTTCGGTATTATAGTCATTATCGGTGGTTTTGTCGCAATCATTGTTTATTTCCTCAACGCCATTGTGGTCTCCTTGTGCATTCTCCGATTTATGTGTATCCTGATCGGTAATTATGTCATTCTCGCCATCTTGAAGGTCAAGAAGGACTTCACCTCGAATTTGTTGCAACGTCGGACCGGGTAGTAGATTGTTTTTCACAATACTTCGACGTTGGTCAGCAATACGCTGTTCCGTGAGATGGTGAAATTCTGGAAAATGAGATGAGATTATTATTATTATTATTATTATTATTATAGGTGTGGCCTTCTGGTGTCGTCCTTAATCGTTTTTTTCCGTCAAGAAAATTCAATTCAACCGAAAGATAGTGGCAGTTTCAACGTTTCTTTAGACCTATTAGATAATAGAATAGTTGTTTCAGTATTACATATCAATGTACAGAGTTTGGCTAATAAGATTGATGAGATACATTTGATTCTTGAAGACTTTACTGTTGACATTTTTTGTGTTTCTGAGCATTGGCTCACCAATGATAAACTAAAAATGATTAATATAAACAATTTTAAACTAGAATCATCCTTTTGTCGCGACAAGAAACAACACGGAGGTGTTGCAATTTTTAGTAATGGAAAACTTATGGTAAGAAAAGTTGATTGCTCTAAATTTTGTATGCCCGTTCATGCTGAGTTCTGTGGTATTGAATTAACTAACCAAAATACGTTAATAGTAACAGTCTACAGGTCATCATCAAATGGTGATATTAAAATTTTTAAAGATAAGTTTCATGATTTGTTGTATACTTTCTCAAAAATTTATAAAAATATCAATATATTGGGGGATATTAATGTGGAACTGGGTATTAACACTGAACATGTGAAGGATCTTCACAATATCATGAAAATGTATGGCTTTAGACATTATATAAATGATCCAACAAGAATCACGCCAACAACTAGATCATGCTTGGATAATATCCTTTCCAATATGAGCCCGGAAGTGATTTCCACTGGAATTTATGATCCAAGTTTAGCTGATCATACTGGTATTTTCCTTAAAATCGGGAATTCAACCACAATGACTAGTAGCAAATTAGCAAACAAAAGATTAGTTAACAACAAAAGAATCAGTAATTTCTCTAACAAACTATGTGATATTGATTGGCATGATCTGAATTTGAAAAATTGTGATCCAAATGTAATAGCCCATAAGCTAATAAGTGTATTAGCATTAAATGTGGACATGTGTTTTCCCGTAACAAAATTTAAACAAAAAATGCGTAAGTGTGAATGGTTCAATGATACTCTTCGTGGAATGAAAAGAGAAGTTTTTAAACTTAACGTTACACGTAAAAACACTAATACTTTTACTGATTGGATTAAATACCGTAATGCTCGTAAAAATTATAAAAAGGCTATAAAAAAACAAAAACGTGTCTTTTATACTGGTAAGATACATGAATCTGATAATAAAAGCAAAACTATATGGAACATAGTAAATTCTGAAAAAAATACTAAAACTCATGGTAATGTTGCTACAGAATTGACTTCGGCTGACTTGCATACATTTTTTGTTACTATAGCAGATAAAATCACTATGAGTATTACTGACGAATCCATTCATCCACTTGAATATCTACGTAATGTTTCGAAACCTTCTGGTTCATTTTTTATTAGTCCTATTTTGAAATCTGATATCAGACTGGCAATGTCAAGTTTAAAAAATTCAACTTGCTTAGATTTTTATGGGCTGAATAGCCATATGATGAAAGCCTCGTTTGAAGCACTTGTTGGACCATTAGAAATACTTTTTAATAAATGTTTATTGGAGGGCTGCTGGCCTGAAGCATTAAAAATAACCAAAATTATACCCATACATAAAAAGGGAGATTTGAATAACCCTGATAACTTCAGGCCAATTGCAATTGTACCAATAGTGGGTAAAATTTTTGAAATTCTAATTAAAGATAAACTTGTTTCATTTTTAGAACATAAAAAATTATTGTCACCTTCTCAGTTTGGCTTTCGGAAAAACATGTCCACAATTAAGGCAGTAGTCAATATTGTTGAAAACGTGGTTGAAAGCTTTGATGAGAGATATGATACATTTGCAACGTTGTATGATCTCACTAAGGCTTTTGACTGTGTTAACATTGAATACCTTTTAGATAAGTTAGAATATTACGGTGTTAGGGGTAATGTACTAAGATTATTCAGTTCGTATCTAACAGGCAGGTCTCAATACGTAAGTTTCGATAATGTTGAATCAAAATTGACTCCGGTCTCAAGAGGAGTTCCCCAAGGATCTGTATTAGGACCATTATTATTTGTTATATACGTAAACGATTTACCAAGTTCCCTGGAAGAAGCTCGTTGTGTTCTATTTGCTGATGATACCACAACGTTGGTTAAAGATGAGGGGAACTTTGCAAAAGCTTGCATGTCGAGTATAAAATCTTGGTTCAACAGTAATCAACTCAAGCTGAATGAAACAAAAACCCAGAACATTCGTTTTACATCCAGCAAGTTTATTCCAGCTTCTGAACCAGTAAAACTGCTTGGAATAACTTTAGATTCACGGTTAACTTGGGCGTCTCATATAGATTGCTTATGCTCAAAGATCTCATCGCAAATATTCGCTCTAAAGCAGATTAGAAATTGTTTGAGTCATAATATTCTTCGAGTAGTTTATTTTGCACTCGTTCATAGTCATCTTAACTATGGTATTATACTGTGGGGCGGAGCAGCAAATGCTTCAAAAGTTTTTTCATTACAAAAAATGGCTGTTCGTATCATCGCAAATGTTCAATATGGCGACCCATGCCAGAAACTGTTTAAGAAGCTCCAAATCCTTCCGCTTCCTTGTATATTCATTTATGAGTCTCTGATGAGTATTCATCTCAATATCGATTCGCTGGTATCCCATGCGGATATTCATAATTATAATACACGGAATGCAACCTCTCTTGTACCGTCGAGATCAAGAATCTGCTTATCGCAAAACAATCGAATAGATTTTAATTTATATAATGTATTTCAAAAATATTATAAGGAAAAAGTGGTTGGACAGTTAAATAAGTGTGCTTTCAGCAAATTAGTGAAACGTTTTCTGCTGCAACATTGTTTTTATAGTGTGAATGATTTTATTACTTTTTGCAATAACTCTTGATAAGCATGTTTCAGTTTCCTACTTTCATAGTTTTTATTTAATGAGCTGTTCTCTGTAAAATGTTTTGTCCTATTTGTGTTTTAATGTGTATATTTATATTTATTTTAATTTTACTCACATGAATGTAATGTATCGTATTGATGTATCGTATTTTATATTTGATTTTTACTTTATGTATTTATGACTGTATGTACTAAACATTGTATTTGAGGTCAATAAACTATCCTATCCTATCCTATCCTATTATTATTATTATTATTATTATTATTATTTCCCAACTCAAGTGTACTCTTGCTCAGCTCTTGCTGGTAATGTTCACCTATCCCGAGCGTGTGTAAACGCAAATGGGATTAGGCACAGCAGTTACATATTTAGAAATTTACGGACAGTGTGACAAGTATTCAAAATTGCAGCCTTCTGCAGATCGATGTATGTGTTTTTGTGAAGACCTAGTTTGGTGAGGCTGTCTTGTAGAGTTTTGGGGATTAGTCCCGTAGATGAAACGATGACCGGCACCACCTCTACTTTCTCTGCATGCCACATCTGTCCTACCTCAATTGCAAGATCGGTGTATTTTGCAATTTTCTCGTTGTATTTGTCTAACATATTGTTGTTATTGGGTACAGCAACATCCACTAGAAGAACCGAGTTAGCTTTTTTATCCACAACTAAAATATCAGGCCGGTTATTCGTCACCCGTCTATCGGTGATAATTGACCTATCGTAGTATAGTCTGAAATCAGCATTCTCTAGAACTGCATGCGGATGGTACTTGTAATAAGGCGTGTAGGTGTTAACTAATCCAAATTTGTTGGCCAACTTCTGATGGATGATGTTGCAAAGTTGATTGTGCCTGAGTAGGTAATCAATGTTAGCTATGGCTGAACATCCCGACGTAATGTGTTGAATCGTCTCTGTTGTTTGTTGACACCTTCTGCACTTGTCCGACACGATGTTTGGATCTCTTATAACAAATTTCTTGTAATTATTGGTATTAATTACTTGGTCTTGGATCGCCATCATAAATCCTTCTGTTTCTGGAAACAATGTTCCATCAGAGAGCCACTTATTTGATGCTTCCTTGTCGATATATGGTTGATTGAGGTCGTGATGATGTCGACCATGGAGCGCTTTCTGGGCCCACTCTGCCTGTTTGTCAGAGTCTGTAACGATTTCAAGTTTATTATCAGGGTTTACAAGATCTAAGGGGGAATAGTTTTTATCTGCTTTCGCGACCAACTCATGCAATTTAGATGTTTGAGCCTTGCCAATGAAGAATTTTTGGAGTTGGGATATTTGTTTGTAATGTAAATTAACTATGTCCGTTAGAGCTCTCCCTCCCTCTTTTCTTGGTAGAGTGGTCCTAATAACTGATGATGTCGGGTGGTGACATTTGTGTTTGGTCATCATGGTTCGCGTTGTTCTTTGGATATCTTCCAGTTCTGTTTTTGTCCACTTCAGAATTCCAAATGAGTATGTCAGGACCGGTATGGCGTAGGTGTTAATTGCTTTGGCAAGATTTCCTGCGTTCAACTGGGATTTCAATAAAGCAGTTATCCTTTGAGTGAACTGTCCTCGAATTTTGGTTTTTGCTTGCTTCTGGTCTAGTAGCTTAGCTTGCTGAAATCCTAGATATTTGTAGGTTTCACCATTTTGCATGGCATTTATAATGTTCCCATTAGGTAGTAACACATCTCCGTTAACGATTTTACCCTTCTCGATATTCAAGGTTTTGCACTTGTCTAATCCAAATCCCATTTGTATATCACTGGAAAATTTTTCAGTGATATTAAGTAAATGTTGAATTTGACGCTGGTTTGATGCGTATATTTTGATGTCATCCATGTATAAAAGGTGGGAAACAGTGCAGCTAGTGTTCCTGTTGGCTTTGATTTTAAAGCCGTAATCCGTATCGTTAAGTAGCTTGGAAAGTGGATTCATTGCCAAACAAAACCAAAGTGGACTCAGGGAGTCGCCCTGGAAGAT
Source organism: Lochmaea crataegi (assembly GCA_947563755.1). Taxonomy (NCBI): domain Eukaryota; kingdom Metazoa; phylum Arthropoda; class Insecta; order Coleoptera; family Chrysomelidae; genus Lochmaea; species Lochmaea crataegi. The sequence goes on along the minus strand of OX387422.1, from coordinate 71,307,681 downwards.
CCCCCTACGGATAGAAATTTCATCAGTTTCGAGATATTGACCATTTATTTGTAAATGAAGGTTCGTTCGCCAGTGCTTCATCGATGATTCAAGAAAAGTAACAAAAATGGGGTGTACTTTGTAAATTTGCAAAACTTTAACAAGCCACGAATGTGGAACGACGCTATCAAATGCTTTCCTATAATCTACGAAAGCCGTGTAGATGTTGCGCTGTTCCTTCTGCGCCTGTTTTAGTATTACCGAATCGATGATGAGTTGTTCTTTGCAGCCTTGGTGATCTCGTCTGCACCCTTTCTGTTCTTCCGACAAGATGTTGTTATGATCCGCATGTCTGTAAATACGGTTAGTAATGCAAGACGTTAATATTTTATATATAGTTGGAAGGCATGTTATAGGTCTATACTGCGTAGGATCGTGAGTTTGATGCGTTTTGGGAAGCAAGTGGGTCGAACCCAGTGTCAGAAATGGTGGTGTATCTTCTGGATGTTGCAGAATATGTGTAAATGATCTTGCTATTGCTTCATGCAGACTGTCAAACTTCTTATACCAAAAGTTTTGGACATTGTCAACTCCTGGTGTCTTCCAACTACTGGTGCTCTTTATAGCTTCGGTTACCTCGCTTGTTGTCAAGTTAACGAAAGGCATTGGTTCAATGTTTATTTTTTCCTCCTCAGTTCTTATCCAGTGAGCGTTGGATTTATGTTCGATAGGGTTCGACCATAAAGAAGACCAGTACTCCGTTAGCTCATCTTTATTTGGAAGACTTTGGTTGTGATTGTTTACTGTACCGCTTAGTTGCCTGTAAAATAACTTCTGATTGTTATTGAATAAGTAGTTTTGTTGTTTCCTTTTCGTGCACTTGACATATCGTGACAAACGTTTGGATTTTGCCTTTAACTTTTGCCTGAGTAAATCTATATATTCACATACATGTTGTTTATGTTGTGGGTGACCTGTAAAAGTTTTGATTTTTCGATAGATCTTTCTCACTCTGTTTGTTAAGCGCCTAGACGGTTTCAAGTTGTTATTAAACTCTGTTAGCTGCCCCAATTCCCTTCTGATGTCATCAATGGACTTTTCCAGCCGGCGTTGCCACCAAGGCTTGAGCTGTTTGTAGTCTTTACCTCGATTGTTCTTAGGGGATTGGATCTGTTGATTGTGACTTCGAATCACTGCTACCGCTCCACAATAGATGAGAGTGTGAAGTTGTTCCAGCGCTTCGCAGTCTTTAGCATAGTTCTGCAGTAGTAAGTTCACAGCTGCTAGTATGCTGTTAGTGCTCTTATTGGTTCGAAGCTTGGGTAGTTTTGGCCGGTGTATTGGGTTGGTGCCATTAAATTCCGCTAGTGCTTTACAAAGTTCGGTATTATAGTCATTATCGGTGGTTTTGTCGCAATCATTGTTTATTTCCTCAACGCCATTGTGGTCTCCTTGTGCATTCTCCGATTTATGTGTATCCTGATCGGTAATTATGTCATTCTCTCCATCTTGAAGGTCAAGAAGGACTTCACCTCGAATTTGTTGCAACGTCGGACCGGGTAGTAGATTGTTTCTCACAATACTTCGACGTTGGTCAGCAATACGCTGTTCCGTGAGATGGTGAAATTCTGGAAAATGTTCAATGAATGCACGGTGGAGGACGTATCTGTATGTCGTCATATCAGTTTCCATCTTGGTGATTTTAAAGTAGGAGCGCATAATGAATGAGTTTAGCTCGATAGTCCACTTCATGCGCTTCCTGGGCTTTCCGGCTTTTGTGGTCGTAGATGTGCCGACTTGCGTCACTCCAGAAACATCAGAAGCCGGTGGCGCAGGATCGATGCTGTTTTCCCCCTGAGTGTGGTTCGCAGTAGCCCTACTCGGTGTCACGCTGCGCCTACCGATAACCGAGGAAGAAGGTAAATCATTTTTCGAACAAGCCCTTCTAGCACCAACTTGAACGCGACAAGAGTTTAAGGTGTTGCAATGTCGATTCACCTGACGATTCCTGAGATTTAAGGTCCCGGAATTTACAATCGAATTATTGCTCCCCCCAGAATCCGTGGAGCAGACAGCCGATGTACTAGGTACACTAGCAGTGTGGGATTCTGAGCATTTAGCTCTACCCACCTGGGGTAATCTAGTTTTACAATTCGACATCGTGATTGTCGCATTTTAGACCTACTGCCAGGTGCTGATTCAGCCGCTCCTTACATGGAGAACAGACGCTGTCGGAGTACCGCTCCTTACATGGAGACCGTCGTGTCCTGAAACTAACTGGTTTTGGTTCGCTCCGAGGTATTTAATTTCCTCGATACCTCCTATATCTAAAAGGCATTCCCCGATCCACCACCTGGGGAAGCGCCCGATAGGGGACCAGTACCCCCACGGGTTATTATTATTATTATTATTATTATTATTATTTTTTTTTTTTTATGCAGCATCGATTACTAAGATCATTAGCTGCAGCCTCCATTTCCTAAATACGGTTAGTTATATGAACAGCTCTAAGGTAAGTTAGTGTTTTTAATATACTTTCTCTACTGAAAAGTTTGTTTAGAATTGTAGGTTCAACTCCACATAGTGTTCGGTGGACTTGAAAATATTGGCAACTGAATATATGTTCCGGAAGAAGCCTATGGTTACAATGGGGACATCTGGGCCTAGGATTACCAACGAGAAGATGTGAATGAGTCAGGTGGGTATGTCCAATTCTCAATCTGCAAATTATTACCTGCTCGCGCCTTGTTAAATTTGTTGGGTATAACCATTTATTTATAGTTGGCTTAATAGTTTTAAGTTGGCCATTAGATTGAGACCATCTTTGTTGCCATATTTTGTTTACGATGTCTTTAATATTGATTTTTAAGTCACTATAAGGTATGGGTATACCGTTATCTACTGGACATTCCGTGGCTAATTTTGCAGCAGAGTCGGCTTTCTCATTCCCAGGAATTTGACAGTGTCCTGGAATCCATATTAATTCGCATATTTTGTTTATACTTGTTAGATACGTGTTTAATTCCAATATGCGTTGACATGTTATGTTCTTTGTAAATACATTACTTATCAAACTGATAGCACTAAGGGAGTCTGAGCACACAGTACATGATTGATAATTCGACATTGAAAAATACAAAAGAGCTTGCCAAATAGCGTATAGTTCAGCCGTGAAGACTGAACAGGAGTTATGGAGCGCCCATTGATATACACCACTATTCACGACTATAGCAGAACCAGTTCCATTATCAAATTTTGATCCGTCAGTATAAATAATGAGATTATTTTGTCGGGATTCTAATTCTGCATAAAAAAGTGCTCTATAAGTTGAAGGAGGGGTATTTTCTTTTTTCCAAGATGCTAATTTGGTGTTAATTTTTGGGACAGAGAAAGCCCATGGAGGCACCGTGGATATCTGTTCTGTCAAAATTGGGTCCTGTATTACAGAAAACTTTTTGCAGGCTTCAATGTTTCTCGCTCTTGCCGGACGCGTTGTGGATAGTCTTGTTCCAAATTCATTATTAGAACTGAAAAAGGTATAATTAATGTGAGATGGTATAGAGAGAATCTTTGAGGCATATATCATTATTTGGGAATCTCTCCTGAGGTCCGGAAGAAGAACACCGGCATCACATTGTACAGCCATTGTTGGACTAGTTCTGAATGCACCTGTTGCATATCTTAAAGCTGCTGCTTGAATTCTGTCTAGACGTATAAGCCTAGATCGCCTACAGGAGTTATAGACAACAGCTGCATAGTCTATTTTACCCTGAATGACTGATTGATAAAATTTCAAAAGCACTTCCCTGTCAGCCCCCCACTTTATGCTGGACATACATTTAATTATATTTAATGCCTTTTATTATTATTATTATTATTATTATTATTATTATTATTATTATTATTATTATTATTATTATTATTATTAGCAAAAATAAAACAATATGGAATATAGTTAATATGGAGAGAGGTGGTAATAGGAATTTCCACTCTGCCCGAGCTCCAGACATTCCTCCGGAAGATCTAAATAAATTTTTTACATCCGTAGCAGAATCAGTTATAGGTACCATCAACAGTCCGAATATCAACTTCTCTGATTTTTTGAAAAATATGCGAGAGCCATCTACATCATTTTTTCTGGGGCCGATTATTGGCAGTGACGTTAGAGAAGCCATTCTTCAACTTAAAAATTCATCATGCATTGATTATTACGGTATGAATAGTGCCATGCTAAAATCTGCTAGTGACTGTATAGCAGAACCGCTGAGTGTTCTTTATAATAAGTGTATCGTTGAGGGATCATGGCCCGATGCTTTGAAAATCAGTAAAGTTATACCGTTATACAAAACGGGTGATACTCATATTCCCGATAATTACAGACCTATTGCCATAGTACCTGTCATTGGAAAGGTATTTGAAATAATTTTAAAGGAGAGGCTTGTGTGTTATTTGGAATCGAAAAACATCCTTGCTGATTCACAATTCGGATTCCGCAAAAACAAATCCACTGTAAAAGCTATACTTGCCATCATTGATAAAGTAGTGGAGGGCCTTGACGAGGGCAACGATACTAACGTTGTGTTGTGTGACCTCACCAAGGCCTTTGACTGTATGAATATCAATATACTATCAAATAAATTAGAGTATTACGGCATTAGACAGAATCAGTTAAATCTTTTTTCATCTTATCTGACAAACCGTATGCAATATGTTAGCTGCAATAATGTAGATTCGAATCTATTACCCATTCACAGGGGAGTACCACAGGGTTCTGTATTGGGCCCTTTGTTGTTTCTAATATATGTGAACGATCTTTCAGCCAATTTACAGTCTGGCAAATGTCTACAGTTCGCGGATGATACTTCCTTCGTAGCTGACGAGGAGTCTGACACGAGCGAATGCATCTCTGCTATAGAAGAATGGTTCTCAAGTAATGAGCTGAAGCTGAATAAACAAAAAACACAGCAGATTACGTTTACTTCAAATAAACGAATATGTGCATCAGAACCAGTGAAGCTCTTGGGCATCACACTTGATACACGATTACATTGGACTCCTCAAATTAATACTTTGGCAAATAAATTATCTTCTCAGCTGTTCGCACTGAGACAACTTAGTTATTCTCTGAATAAGCAAGTTATAAGATCAGTGTATTTTGCAACTATCCACAATGTACTAAATTACGGTGTACTTTTGTGGGGTAACAGTTCATCAGCGAACAAAATTTTTTCATTGCAGAAGGCAGCAATTCGCACAATCGATAACGCGGATTATAATGCCACGTGTCGTCCTCTCTTTAAAAAATTCGAGATTCTTCCGCTCCCATGTGTGTATATTTTACAGACAATCTTATACATCCATGAACACAAGGATGCGTTGGTTTCCCACTCTGATGTTCATAATTACGACACAAGGAACGCAATGAGTTTATTACCCTTGAAATCTAAATTACACGTTTCACAAAATAATAAATGTGATGTGAGATTGTACAACAAACTACAGAAATACACCAATAGTAATTTTAAAAAGTATACACGGAGAAGATTGCATTCGCTTGTAAAAGATTTTCTTCAGGCTAACTGTTTTTACAGTGTCGATGAGTTCATTAATTTTGTTCATTAGTTTTATTCACCAATTTTGTTCAATAGTTTCATTTATTAATTAAGTTCATTGATTTGTTAATTGAGTAACATGTTTTTCAAGTTTCTGTATTAAATATTTCGTTTACATTATTTTTAATATGTTTGTAACAAAATCAACCCAAATTATTATATGCATTTTGAAGTTTTTTATACAGGTATTGTAGATTTTATATCATATTATCCAATGTGAAATTGTAAAATTATGACTATGTACTTCATGTATGGACGTCAATAAAGCTATCTATCTATCTATTATTATTATTATTATTATTATTATTATTATTATTATTATTATTATTATTATTATTATTATTATTTCCAACTCAAGTGTACTCTTGCTCAGCTCTTGCTGGTAATGTTCACCTATCCCGAGCGTGTGTAAACGCAAATGGGATTAGGCACAGCAGTTACATATTAAGAAATTTACGGACAGTGTGACAAGTATTCAAAATTGCAGCCTTCTGCAGATCGATGTATGTGTTTTTGTGAAGACCTAGTTTGGTGAGGCTGTCTTGTAGAGTTTTGGGGATTAGTCCCGTAGATGAAACGATGACCGGCACCACCTCTACTTTCTCTGCATGCCACATCTGTCCTACCTCAATTGCAAGATCGGTGTATTTTGCAATTTTCTCGTTGTATTTGTCTAACATATTGTTGTTATTGGGTACAGCAACATCCACTAGAAGAACCGAGTTAGCTTTTTTATCCACAACTACAATATCAGGCCGGTTATTCGTCACCCGTCTATCGGTGATAATTGACCTATCGTAGTATAGTCTAAAATCAGCATTCTCTAGAACTGCATGAGGATGGTACTTGTAATAAGGCGTGTAAGTGTTAACTAATCCAAATTTGTTGGCCAACTTCTGATGGATGATGTTGCAAAGTTGATTGTGCCTGCGTAGGTAATCAATGTAAGCTATGGCTGAACATCCCGACGTAATGTGTTGTATCGTCTCTGTTGTTTGTTGACACCTTCTGCACTTGTCCGACACGATGTTTGGATCTCTTATAACAAATTTCTTGTAATTGTTGGTATTAATAACTTGGTCTTGGATCGCCATCATAAATCCTTCTGTTTCTGGAAACAATGTTCCATCAGAGAGCCACTTATTTGATGCTTCCTTGTCGATATATGGTTGATTGAGGTCGTGATGATGTCGACCATGGAGCACTTTCTGGGCCCACTCTGCCTGTTTGTCAGAGTCTGTAACGATTTCAAGTTTTTTATCAGGGTTTACAAGATCTAAGGGGGAATAGTTTTTATCTGCTTTCGCGACCAGCTCATGCAATTTAGATGTTTGAGCCTTGCCAATGAAGAACTTTTGGAGTTTAGATATTTGATTATAATGTAAATTAACTATGTCCGTTAAAGCTCTCCCTCCCTCTTTTCTTGGTAATGTGGTCCTAATAACTGATGATGTCGGGTGGTGACATTTGTGTTTGGTCATCATGGTTCGCGTTGTTCTTTGAATATCTTCCAGTTCTGTTTTTGTCCACTTCAGAATTCCAAATGAGTATGTCAGGATCGGTATGGCGTAGGTGTTAATTGCTTTGGCGAGATTTCCTGCGTTCAACTGGGATTTCAATAAAGCAGTTATCCTTTGAGTGAACTGTCCTCGAATTTTGGTTTTTGCTTGCTTCTGGTCAAGTAGCTTAGCTTGCTGAAATCCTAGATATTTGTAGGTTTCACCATTTTGCATGGCATTTATAATGTTCCCATTAGGTAGTAATACATCTCCATTAACGATTTTACCCTTCTCGATCTTTAAGGTTTTGCACTTGTCTAATCCAAATCCCATTTGTATATCACTTGAAAATTTTTCAGTAATATTAAGTAAATGTTGAATTTGACGCTGGTTTGATGCGTATATTTTGATGTCATCCATGTATAAGAGGTGGGAAACAGTGCAGCTAGTGTTTCTGTTGGCCTTGATTTTAAAGCCGTAATCCGTATCGTTAAGTAGATTGGAGAGTGGATTCATTGCCAAACAAAACCAAAGTGGACTCAGGGAGTCGCCTTGGAAGATCCCCCTACGGATAGAAATTTCATCAGTTTCGAGGTATTGTCCATTTATTTGTAAATGAAGGTTCGTTCGCCAGTGCTTCATCGATGATTCAAGAAAAGTAACAAGAGTGGGGTGTACTTTGTAAATTTGCAAAACTTTAACAAGCCAGGAATGTGGAACGCTATCAAATGCTTTCCTATAATCTACGAAAGCCGTGTAAATGTTGCGCTGTTCCTTCTGCGCCTGTTTTAGTATTACCGAATCGATGATGAGTTGCTCTTTGCAGCCTTGGTGATCTCGTCTGCACCCTTTTTGTTCTTCCGACAAGATGTTGTTTTGATCGGCATGTCTGTAAATACGGTTAGTAATGCAAGACGTTAATATTTTATATATAGTTGGAAGGCATGTTATAGGTCTATACTGCGTAGGATCGCGAGTTTGATGCGTTTTGGGAAGCAAGTGGGTCGATCCCAGTGTCAGAAATAGTGGTGTATCTTCTGGATGCTGCAGAATATGTGTAAATGATCTTGCCATTGCTTCATGCAGACTGTCAAACTTCTTATACCAGAAGTTTTGGACATGGTCAACTCCTGGTGTCTTCCAATTACTGGTGCTCTTTATAGCTTCGGTTACCTCGCTTCTTGTCAAGTTAACGAAAGGCATTGGTTCAATGTTAATTTTTTCCTCCTCAGTTCTTATCCAGTGAGCGTTGGATTTATGTTCGATAGGGTTCGACCATAAAGAAGACCAGTACTCCGTTAGCTCATCTATATCTGGGAGACTTTGGTTGTGATTGTTTACAGTACCGCTAAGTTGCCTGTAAAATAACTTCTGATTGTTATTGAATAAGTAGTTCTGTTGTTTCCTTTTCGTGCACTTGACATATCGTGACAAACGTTTTGATTTTGCCTTTAACTTTTGCCTGAGTGAGTGAGTTTTACATTATTATTATTATTATTATTATTATTATTATTATTATTATTATTATTATTATTATTATTATTATTATTATTATTATTATTATTATTATTATTATTATTATTATTATTATTATTATTATTATTATTATTATTATTATTATTATTATTATCATTATTATTATTATTATTATTATTATTATTATTATTATTATTATTATTATTATTATTATTATTATTATTATTATTATTATTATTATTATTATTATTATTATTATTATTATTATTATTATTATTATTACTCATATTCCCGATAATTACAGACCTATTGCCATAGTACCTGTCATTGGAAAGGTATTTGAAATAATTTTAAAGGAGAGGCTTGTGTGTTATTTGGAATCGAAAAACATCCTTGCTGATTCACAATTCGGATTCCGCAAAAACAAATCCACTGTAAAAGCTATACTTGCCATCATTGATAAAGTAGTGGAGGGCCTTGACGAGGGCAACGATACTAACGTTGTGTTGTGTGACCTCACCAAGGCCTTTGACTGTATGAATATCAATATACTATCAAATAAATTAGAGTATTACGGCATTAGACAGAATCAGTTAAATCTTTTTTCATCTTATCTGACAAACCGTATGCAATATGTTAGCTGCAATAATGTAGATTCGAATCTATTACCCATTCACAGGGGAGTACCACAGGGTTCTGTATTGGGCCCTTTGTTGTTTCTAATATATGTGAACGATCTTTCAGCCAATTTACAGTCTGGCAAATGTCTACAGTTCGCGGATGATACTTCCTTCGTAGCTGACGAGGAGTCTGACACGAGCGAATGCATCTCTGCTATAGAAGAATGGTTCTCAAGTAATGAGCTGAAGCTGAATAAACAAAAAACACAGCAGATTACGTTTACTTCAAATAAACGAATATGTGCATCAGAACCAGTGAAGCTCTTGGGCATCACACTTGATACACGATTACATTGGACTCCTCAAATTAATACTTTGGCAAATAAATTATCTTCTCAGCTGTTCGCACTGAGACAACTTAGTTATTCTCTGAATAAGCAAGTTATAAGATCAGTGTATTTTGCAACTATCCACAATGTACTAAATTACGGTGTACTTTTGTGGGGTAACAGTTCATCAGCGAACAAAATTTTTTCATTGCAGAAGGCAGCAATTCGCACAATCGATAACGCGGATTATAATGCCACGTGTCGTCCTCTCTTTAAAAAATTCGAGATTCTTCCGCTCCCATGTGTGTATATTTTACAGACAATCTTATACATCCATGAACACAAGGATGCGTTGGTTTCCCACTCTGATGTTCATAATTACGACACAAGGAACGCAATGAGTTTATTACCCTTGAAATCTAAATTACACGTTTCACAAAATAATAAATGTGATGTGAGATTGTACAACAAACTACAGAAATACACCAATAGTAATTTTAAAAAGTATACACGGAGAAGATTGCATTCGCTTGTAAAAGATTTTCTTCAGGCTAACTGTTTTTACAGTGTCGATGAGTTCATTAATTTTGTTCATTAGTTTTATTCACCAATTTTGTTCAATAGTTTCATTTATTAATTAAGTTCATTGATTTGTTAATTGAGTAACATGTTTTTCAAGTTTCTGTATTAAATATTTCGTTTACATTATTTTTAATATGTTTGTAACAAAATCAACCCAAATTATTATATGCATTTTGAAGTTTTTTATACAGGTATTGTAGATTTTATATCATATTATCCAATGTGAAATTGTAAAATTATGACTATGTACTTCATGTATGGACGTCAATAAAGCTATCTATCTATCTATCTATTATTATTATTATTATTATTATTATTATTATTATTATTATTATTATTATTATTATTATTATTATTATTATTATTATTATTATTATTATTATTTCCAATTCAAGTGTACTCTTGCTCAGCTTTTGCTGGTAATGTTCACCTATCCCGAGCGTTTGTAAACGCAAATGGGATTAGGCACAGCAGTTACATATTTAGAAATTTACGGACAGTGTGACAAGTATTCAAAATTGCAGCCTTCTGCAGATCGATATATGTGTTTTTGTGAAGACCTAGTTTGGTGAGGCTGTCTTATTATTATTATTATTATTATTATTATTATTATTTTTTTTTTCTTTACTTTGGCTTCGACTTCTAGGTCATTAGCCTTATAATAATTTCGGATCTTATCTCTTTTTTTTTCTACAGCTTATAATATAATCCTATTGTCTTCAGAAAGTTTAATATACTTTCCTGGTGTGTATGTTCTGTTAAGCATCTCTTAAAATCAGTTGGTAGATGTTTGTTTTTTCTTTGGTTTTCATATTTCGGGCAGTCAGTAATAATATGTTTCACAGTGACGGGAGTATGGCATATCTCGCATTGTGCAGGGCGTGTCCCTAATAGGAGGTGGGAAGAAGTCAGATGTGTGTGACCTATCCGTAGTCTTGTCAGTATGACCTGTTCCTTCCTTGTTTTCATCTGGTTTATTGTTGGCGTCATTTCCACCCTGTGTTTTATTTGTTTTAATCCGGTACAAGTTTCGTTCCAGTCATTTTGCCACTGTTCCATGATTTTGTTCCTTATGTAGTGCTCAATGTCTCCAAGGCTGTATTTTATTACGTCTATATTTCCAGATGTAGCAGCTTCTTTGGCCGCTTTGTCAGCTATTTCGTTACCTTTTATACCACAATGACTTGGTACCCAAATAAAAATAATTTTCGTTCCTTTGTCTGTTAATCGCTGCAGCATGCTTAAGATGGTTTTGGTAACTGGTTCTTGTTCATATTGTTTTTTTATTGACTGCAATGAGCTTAACGAGTCTGTACAAATTGCCACATTTTCCAATGCGTGGTTTTCTGTATACTTCAGGGCCTGAAGAATTGCGTACATCTCTGCGTAATATATGGTGGTGAAGTTCTTGAATCCCCATTTATAAGTCTCTTGTTCAGTGATGATCGCACATCCCACACCTTGTTCGGTCTTAGAGCCATCTGTGTATATTTCTAGTGGATTGTCATGGTTGAATAATATGTTTTGTACTTCGTTTTGTATTATTTCCTTGGGGGTGTCAATTTTGTTATATTTAAGACAATCTATGTATATTTTTGGAGTTTGGATTTTCCAGGGCTCGTATTCATCGTCTATAAAGGTGTGAAGTTCTATAGTTGGTAGGAATTCTAATATTAATGCTTTTGCGCGAACTATTGCTGGTTTGTGTAAACGATTTTCATATGTGTTTTGTTCGTCCTCCTGTATGAAATCTAATACAGGGTGTTTTTGCAGAGATTTAATTTTGTTATAATAGTTGATAATTATATATTTTCTTCTGTATTCTAATGGTTGGACTCCAGCTTCACAACACAGAGATGAATAGGGACTTGTTCGAAAAGCCCCTAGTGCCAATCTTAATCCGGTTGCTTGTATAGTATTCAATTTTTCTAAGTGTGAATTGCTTGCTGACCCATAGACCACACTACCGTAATCTATTTTGGATAATATAAGAGACTTGTAAAGCTGGATTAGAATTATTGAATCTGCTCCCCAATTAAGGTTACAAACCGATCTTATTATATTTAGGCGTTTTTTACATTGTACAATCAATTCAGAGATGTGTTCCTTCCAAAGTAATTTTTTGTCTAGTATCAAGCCCAGAAATTTGTGAGAAGGTTTAATTTCAATATTGTTTCCGTAAAGTGTAAGGTTTGGGTGATTATGTGGTTTCCGAAGTCTGCAAAAATGTACGCAACACGTCTTTTTAATTGATATTTTAAAACCATGTTGATCGGCATATTCAGTTATCTTATCTATAGTGCTTTGCAGCATTGTTTCTATCTGTGCCATTTCTGAGGCTTGGTAATAAATCGATAAGTCATCTACAAATAAGCTCCTGCCCACGTCGTTTGGAATACATTCTGCTAATCCATTTATTGCTATCAAAAACAGGGTAACACTCAAAATTGATCCTTGAGGAATACCATTCTTTAATATTTGATTATCTGATATCGTAGTACCAACCCTCACTCTGAAGAACCTATCGGTTAAAAAAGTCTTTATGAGTTGTGGTAGGCGACCTTTAAATCCCCATTTGTGCAATATATCCAATATACCATATCGCCATGCAGTATCGTAGGCCTTCTCTATATCAAAGAACACTGCTACTGTGTGTGACCTATTGGCAAAGCTTTTTTGTATGTAGCCCTCAATTAGCTCTAAATGGTCAATAGTTGACCTATTCATTCGAAATCCCATCTGGTATTGATTTATTAAGCCCTTATTTTCTAATTCCCACATTAGGCGATAACTAATCATTTTTTCGAAAGTTTTTCCAAGGCAGCAAGTGAGAGATATTGGTCGGTAATTAGACGGATCAAGGTGATCTTTTCCTGGTTTTGGTATAGCTATGATGCTGGCTTCTTTCCATTGTTCTGGGTAAGTTCCTTGCTCCCATAATTCATTAAATAAACTGACTAGGTACATTTTTTTACTGTCCGGTAAATTGCTGAGGAATTCGTATGGTATTTCATCTGGTCCAGGGGCTGATTTTTTAACAGATTGTAATGCATTTTCCAGTTCATGGATAGTAAATGGGTAGTTATACGTCTCGCTTTGATCACTTTTAAAATCTATATCAATTTGTTCGTTTACAGTTTTTGTATTTTTAAACATATCGCTATAATTGGCATCTGAACTTATATTTCTCAGGAAAGCTGCCAGTTCTTCTGCAATATTTTGGTCACCTGTGATTTCTCTCCCGTTTACAATCAGCATAGTGGGTGTTTTATTAAAATGTCGTCCTTTTATTGCTTTGATTTTTTCCCACACTTCTTTAATAGGGGTCTCTCTATTGATGGAGCTGACGTACTGTTTCCATGATTCTTTTTTACCTTTGACAATTAAAAATCTAGCTCTAGCTCGTGCTTTTTTGAAAATCAGCATGTTTTCTGTATTAGGGTGTTTCTTAAATTTATTGAAAGTTCTTTTTTTCTCTCTTATTGCAGCTCCTATTGCATCATTCCACCAAGGTACCTTTTTCTTGATAGTGCCTCCTTTTGACTTAGGAATACTTATCTCAGCTGCATATTGGATGGTTTTGGTCAGATTGTCTACTTGACTTGATATGTTTTCGTTTGTAAACTCAGTTGTTTCTAACGTATTCTTATATATATACCAATCTGCTTTCTCCATTATCCAGCGTTTCCTAACTTTGTTACTATTTTGCTATTTTGGCTACTTCCAAGTTCAATTGAGATTGGTATATGATCAGCATTTTCTTCATCGAGTACATTCCATTTGAAATTAGCTGCAATATTTGCACTACACAACGTTAGGTCTAAGTGAGAAAGGTTTCCTGCTCTTGAATTGATGTAAGTCCCTTCTCCTGTATTTAGCAAGGCTATGTCTAGGTCGTCTATAATATCTTCCAGTATTCTACCTCCTGGGCATACTTTATTAGACCCCCATAATTGATTATGAGCGTTGAAGTCTCCAGATATTATAAATGGCTGGGGAAGTTGTTGAAAGAGTCCACGAATTTCTTGACCTGTCCAATTGTTGTTGGGAAGATAAATACTACAGATCGTCACCTTCAATGGATATTTTATAGTAACTGCTACAGCTTGTAGAGAAGTATGCAGGTTGATTTCTTCGGCGTGAATATTATCTTTTATGAAAATCGCCACTCCATCTTTAGCTCTTTTGTTAGGTATGTCATCATATCTAAATGATTTATAACCTCTTAAGTTAAACTGTTCTTCTGGTTTAAGATGTGTTTCTTGAAGACATATACAAAACGGATTTTTATTTAAAATAAGTGTTTTTAGTTCTGGATAATGATATCTGCATCCGTTACAATTCCATTGTAATATATTTTCGTATTTGTTCATTTATTATTATTTGTAGGAGTTAGATACAATATAATGTATATGTCTGCTATTTGTTGAGGGGAGGTTTTGCTCCATCCCCTTTTTGAAACTAAAATATATTACAGGTATGTTTATTTTGTGGGTATATCCGATGGTAAGTCCGATTCACTTTTCTGTGGGGTTTTTCTGGGTCTACCCTTCTTCCATCCACGTTTTCTCTTTTTCTTTGTTTGCCCACCTGGCGAAGTATCATTGATGATCGAATCCATATCTGAGCTGTATGTTCTGTTAGTGTTTTCGTTGTCTTCGTTATTAGGGATTGTTTGTGGCGCTTGGAATGGTATTGCGAAATGTTCCTTAAGGGCTTTTGTTAGATGTGGGATTAAGGAGTTGGCCAATTCTTGAGGATTATATGGGGTTGTTGGAGTTGGTTGGGTTGGTGGACGAGGGACGGCAACACTAGCATATGATATATTTTCTTTTGGTGTTGTAATTATAACTTTTCTTCTGGCTTCTTGATATGATATTTTGTCTTTTACTTTAATTTCCTGTATAGCGACCTCTTGTTTGTATATCGGGCATTCTTTTGCACGTGCGGAATGCGGTCCTTTGCAATGTATACATGTTATTGGTGTTTCACATACGTTACCGGGGTGCAATGGTTTGCCACATACACAAACCTGATCTTTGGTGCATTTTGTGGCAGTGTGGCCGAAAAGTTGGCATTTCAAACAGCGAAGGGGGGGCGGTATGTACGGGCGGGTTTTTAATATATAAAACGCTATCTTCACTTCTTTCGGGAGCTTTGGTGAGTTGAAAGTGAGGATGTGGCTAGGTGTATCGATAATTTTACCGTCGCGTTTGGTTTTCATTCTTCTGATTGCAATTACACCTTGGTCTTTAATTTCTTCCAATATTTCTTCTACAGTACAGTTGAGTAGATCGCGACAACTGATGACTCCCTTAGATTGGTTTAGTCCTATATGTGGTATAATTTCTACTTCATCTTCGAGGAACTTTGTAATTTGTAATAGACGCTTAGATTGTGCAGCAGAAGTGGTTTCGATTAATAAGCCTTCTCTGATTTTGCGCAAATTTCTAACTTGGCCAACTTGTCCGTAGAAAAATTTGTTTATCAGAAAGGGGTTCGTGCTTCCGAAATCCCCTTCTTTTTTCTTCACGATCAGGAACCGGGGCAAAATCCCCGTCTCCTGATTCGTGTTTATTTGAAGCTGAGAGATGACGGCTACAGATCCAGCCTCGCGATCTGCAACAGTTGTTGATTGTTGGTAGGGTGAAAAACTCATATAATATCCCACGAGTTTGGAAGAAAAGAATTGTCGGCTACGACAGTGCTCCATATCGTAGCAAGGCTATTTACAAGTAAGGGTCGCCAGGTGCTTACAAGGAATCGTTAACGACCAGCTCCGGGTGGCCACTCATCCATCGGCACGATGTCTCCCACCTTAAGATTCCGGGTTTTTGTTTAAGGTTTACTCCTCTAATGGGGATTTGGAAAGGAGAGGTCGGGGGTATTAACATGGGAAAGTATATTATAAGGTTGATGAGATTGGGGAAAAGAGTGGATGGGAGTTAGGTTCGGAATAGGTGTTATTGGATAAGGGAGGAAAAAAGGATGGGACAGCGGAACAGCTGCTCCAGAGAGTCGCCTTTTACGACAGGCAGGAGATTCCGTGGGTGTATTCTTCCTTTGAGGCCCGCATCCCACACGGGAATATTATTATTATTATTATTATTATTATTATTATTATTATTATTATT
The DNA here is from genome assembly GCA_947563755.1 of Lochmaea crataegi. Lineage (NCBI taxonomy): Eukaryota > Metazoa > Arthropoda > Insecta > Coleoptera > Chrysomelidae > Lochmaea > Lochmaea crataegi. The sequence goes on along the minus strand of OX387422.1, from coordinate 71,291,450 downwards.
ATTATTTCCAACTCAAGTGTACTCTTGCTCAGCTCTTGCTGGTAATGTTCACCTATCCCGAGCGTGTGTAAACGCAAATGGGATTAGGCACAGCAGTTACATATTTAGAAATTTACGGACAGTGTGACAAGTATTCAAAATTGCAGCCTTCTGCAGATCGATGTATGTGTTTTTGTGAAGACCTAGTTTGGTGAGGCTGTCTTGTAGAGTTTTGAGGATTAGTCCCGTAGATGAAACGATGACTGGCACCACCTCTACTTTCTCTGCCTGCCACATCTGTCCCACCTCAATTGCAAGATCGGTGTATTTTGCAATTTTCTCGTTGTATTTGTCTAACATATTGTTGTTATTGGGTACAGCAACATCCACTAGAAGAACCGAGTTAGCTTTTTTATCCACAACTACAATATCAGGCCGGTTATTCGTCACCCGTCTATCGGTGATAATTGACCTATCGTAGTATAGTCTAAAATCAGCATTCTCTAGAACTGCATGTGGATGGTACTTGTAATAAGGCGTGTAGGTGTTAACTAATCCAAATTTGTTGGCCAACTTCTGATGAATTATGTTGCACAGTTGGTTGTGCCTGCGTAGGTAATCAATGTTAGCTATGGCTGAACATCCCGACGTAATGTGTTGTATCGTCTCTGTTGTTTGTTGACACCTTCTGCACTTGTCCGACACGATGTTTGGATCTCTTATAACAAATTTCTTGTAATTATTGGTATTAATTACTTGGTCTTGGATCGCCATCATAAATCCTTCTGTTTCTGGAAACAATGTTCCATCAGAGAGCCACTTATTTGATGCTTCCTTGTCGATATATGGTTGATTGAGGTCGTGATGATGTCGACCATGGAGCGCTTTCTGGGCCCACTCTGCCTGTTTGTCAGAGTCTGTAACGATTTCAAGTTTATTATCAGGGCTTACAAGATCTAAGGGGGAATAGTTTTTATCTGCTTTCGCGACCAACTCATGCAATTTAGATGTTTGAGCCTTGCCAATGAAGAATTTTTGGAGTTGGGATATTTGCTTGTAATGTAAATTTACTATGTCCGTTAGAGCTCTCCCTCCCTCTTTTCTTGGTAGTGTGGTCCTAATAACTGATGATGTCGGGTGGTGACATTTGTGTTTGGTCATCATGGTTCGCGTTGTTCTTTGAATATCTTCCAGTTCTGTTTTTGTCCACTTCAGAATTCCAAATGAGTATGTCAGGACCGGTATCGCGTAGGTGTTAATTGCTTTGGCAAGATTTCCTGCGTTCAACTGGGATTTCAATAAAGCAGTTATCCTTTGAGTGAACTGTCCTCGAATTTTGGTTTTTGCTTGCTTCTGGTCTTGTAGCTTAGCTTGCTGAAATCCTAGATATTTGTAGGTTTCACCATTTTGCATGGCATTTATAATGTTCCCATTAGGTAGTAACACATCTCCGTTAACGATTTTACCCTTCTCGATATTCAAGGTTTTGCACTTGTCTAATCCAAATCCCATTTGTATATCACTGGAAAATTTTTCAGTGATATTAAGTAAATGTTGAATTTGACGCTGGTTTGATGCGTATATTTTGATGTCATCCATGTATAAAAGGTGGGAAACAGTGCAGCTAGTGTTCCTGTTGGCTTTGATTTTGAAGCCGTAATCCGTATCGTTAAGTAGATTGGAGAGTGGATTCATTGCCAAACAAAACCAAAGTGGACTCAGGGAGTCGCCCTGGAAGATTCCCCTACGGATAGAAATTTCATCAGTTTCGAGGTATTGACCATTTATTTGTAAATGAAGGTTCGTTCGCCAGTGCTTCATCGATGATTCAAGAAAAGTAACAAGAATGGGGTGTACTTTGTAAATTTGCAAAACTTTAACAAGCCAGGAATGTGGAACGCTATCAAATGCTTTCCTATAATCTACGAAAGCCGTGTAGATGTTGCGCTGTTCCTTCTGCGCCTGTTTTAGTATTACCGAATCGATGATGAGTTGTTCTTTGCATCCTTGGTGATCTCGTCTGCACCCTTTCTGTTCTTCCGACAAGATGTTGTTATGATCCGCATGTCTGTAAATACGGTTAGTAATGCAAGACGTTAATATTTTATATATAGTTGGAAGGCATGTTATAGGTCTATACTGCGTAGGATCGTGAGTTTGATGCGTTTTGGGAAGCAAGTGGGTCGAACCCAGTGTCAGAAATGGTGGTGTATCTTCTGGATGTTGCAGAATATGTGAAAATGATGTTGCCATTGCTTCATGCAGACTGTCAAACTTCTTATACCAGAAGTTTTGGACATTGTCAACTCCTGGTGTCTTCCAATTACTGGTGCTCTTTATAGCTTCGGTTACCTCGCTTGTTGTCAAGTTAACGAAAGGCATTGGTTCAATGTTAATTTTTTCCTCCTCAGTTCTTATCCAGTGAGCGTTGGATTTATGTTCGATAGGGTTCGACCATAAAGAAGACCAGTACTCCGTTAGCTCATCTTTATCTGGGAGACTTTGGTTGTGATTGTTTACAGTACCGCTTAGTTGCCTGTAAAATAACTTCTGATTGTTATTGAATAAGTAGTTCTGTTGTTTCCTTTTCGTGCACTTGACATATCGTGACAAACGTTTTGATTTTGCCTTTAACTTTTGCCTGAGTGAATCGATATATTCACATACATGTTGTTTATGTTGTGGGTGACCTGTATAAGTGTTGATTCTTCGATAGATCTTCCTCACTCTGTTTGTTAAGCGCCTAGACGGTTTCAAGTTGTTTTTAAATTCTGTAAGCTGCCCCAATTCCCTTCTGATGTCATCAATGGACTTTTCCAGCCGGCGTTGCCACCAAGGCTTGAGCTGTTTGTAGTCTTTACCCCGATTGTTCTTAGGGGATTGGATCTGTTGATTGTGACTTCGAATCACTGCTACCGCTCCACAATAGATGAGAGTGTGAAGTTGTTCCAGCGCCTCGCAGTCTTTAGCATAGTTCTGCAGTAGTAAGTTCACAGCTGCTAGTATGCTGTTAGTGCTCTTATTGGTTCGCAGCTTTGGTAATTTTGGCCGGTGTATTGGGTTGGTGCCATTAAATTCCGCTAGTGCTTTACAAAGTTCGGTATTATAGTCATTATCGGTGGTTTTGTCGCAATCATTGTTTATTTCCTCAACGCCATTGTGGTCTCCTTGTGCATTCTCCGATTTATGTGTATCCTGATCGGTAATTATGTCATTCTCTCCATCTTGAAGGTCAAGAAGGACTTCACCTCGAATTTGTTGCAACGTCGGACCGGGTAGTAGATTGTTTTTCACACTACTTCGACGTTGGTCAGCAATACGCTGTTCCGTGAGATGGTGAAATTCTGGATAATGTTCAACGAATGCACGGTGGAGGGCGTATCTGTATGTCGTCATATCAGTTTCCATATTCGTGATTTTAAAGTAGGAGCGCATAATGAATGAGTTTAGCTCGATAGTCCACTTCATGCGCTTCCTGGGCTTTCCGGCTTTTGTGGTCGTAGATGTGCCGACTTGCGTCACTCCAGAAACATCAGAAGCCGGTGGCGGAGGATCGATGTTGTTTTCCCCCTGAGTGTGGTTCGCAGTAGCCCTACTCGGTGTCACGCTGCGCCTACCGCTAACCGAGGAAGAAGGTAAATCATTTTTCGAACAAGCCCTTCTAGCACCAACTTGAACGCGACAAGAGTTTAAGGTGTTGCAATGTCGATTCACCTGACGATTCCTGAGATTTAGGGTCCCGGAATTTACACTCGAATTATTGCTCCCCCCAGAATCCGTGGAGCAGACAGCCGATGTACTAGGTACACAAGCAGTGTGGGATTCTGAGCATTTAGCTCTACCCACCTGGGGTAATCTTGTTTTACAATTCGACATCGTGATTGTCGCATTTTAGACCTACTGCCAGGTGCTGATTCAGCCGCTCCTTACATAGAGAACAGACGCTGTCGGAGAACCGCTCCTTACATGGAGACCGTCGTGTCCTGAAACTAACTGGTTTTGGTTCGCTCCGAGGTATCTAATTTCCTCGATACCTTCTATATCTAAAAGGCATTCCCCGATCCACCACCTGGGGAAGCGCCCGATAGGGGACCAGTACCCCCACGGGTTATTATTATATATATACGGGTTATATTATTATTATTATTATTATTATTATTATTATTATTATTATTATTATTATTATTATTATTATTATTATTATTATTATTATTATTAATATTATTATTATTATTATTATTATTATTATTATTATTATTATTATTATTGATCCAAAGAATTACTCTTGTTTCGCTCCTATCTCTCAAACAGAAGACAATATGTCCATTGTGATGGTATAAATTCGAGTATCCTTTCTGTTGAAAAAGGTGTTCCGCAGGGCTCAGTTTTGGGACCTGTATTATTTATTTTATACATAAATGACCTGCCAGGCGCGGTGGAGTATTCTAAATGCCTTTTGTTTGCAGATGATACAACAATTAGCTCTCGCACGAATATACCGGAGTGTAAGGAAAGTATGCAATCCGTGAAAAATTGGTTCTCAGCAAATCATCTTAAGCTTAATGAAACTAAAACTCAATCCCTATCAGTAAGTTCTAGTAGATTAGTTGAGAATTCAGATCCTGTGGTATATTTAGGTTTAATGTTAGATACTCACCTGAATTGGCAACCTCATCTGAATTCTTTATGTTCAAAATTGGCATCACAAGTTTTTGCACTACGACAACTAAGATCATCTTTATCGTCCAATATTCTAAGTACTGTGTACTTTGCAATTGTTCATTCCCACCTAAGTTATGGTATATTATTATGGGGCAATGCAGCTGGAGCTGAAGCAGCATTCCGACTGCAAAAATCTGCTTTGCGAATCATTGATGGTGCAAAGTGGGATGCGCATTGTAAACCCCTGTTTTCAAAGTACAAAGTTCTACCTTTACCTTGTATGTATATCTTTGAAGTAGCAAAATTCATTCATCAGCATCGTGAAAAATTTATGACTCACTCGAATTTACATAATTACTCTACTAGGTCTGCCAACAACTTAGTTGTTGAGATATCTAGGATTGAAACCACTAAACGTAATAAGCTTGATGTGGGTATATACAACAAAATAATATATATATTGGATGGGGAAAATATTGTAAATATGTCAATCAATTTATTTGTACGTAAAGTCAAGGAGTTTTTACTGAAACATTGTTTTTATTCTATTCAGCAATTCATGTGTTACCACTTTTAATGTTGGTTATTTTATTTCATTATTTTTATAAAGATTTAATGTGTGGATCATCCAGTCAAAATTTTATATAGCATACGTGTTCTATGTTATTTTGTAATTGTATTTTAAAGTACTGTAAGTCAATTTTTCAAAAATTTTTTAAACATTTCAATATAATTTTTAGTTATTGTGTAAACGACCTATAGATACATGTTTGTATACTGTGTTTTCATATATTTAGGACCTAGACGTACTTTCGTATGTAAATATATTATATTTGGTCAATAAATGGTATGGTATGGTATGGTATTATTATTATTATTATTATTATTATTATTATTATCATTATTATTATTATTATTATCATTATTATTATTATTATTATTATTATTATTATTATTATTATTATTATTATGAAACGATGACCGGCACCACCTCTACTTTCTCTGCGTGCCACATTTGTCCTACCTCAATTGCAAGATCGGTGTATTTTGCAATTTTCTCGTTGTATTTGTCTAACATATTGTTGTTATTGGGTACAGCAACATCAACTAGAAGAACCGAGTTAGCTTTTTTATCCACAACTACAATATCAGGCCGGTTATTCGTCACCCGTCTATCGGTGATAATTGACCTTTCGTAGTATAGTCTAAAATCAGCATTCTCTAGAACTGCATGCGGATGGTACTTGTAATAAGGCGTGTAGGTGTTAACTAATCCAAATTTGTTGGCCAACTTCTGATGAATTATGTTGCACAGTTGGTTGTGCCTGCGTAGGTAATCAATGTTAGCTATCGCTGAACATCCCGACGTAATGTGTTGTATCGTCTCTGTTGTTTGTTGACACCTTCTGCACTTGTCCGACACGATGTTTGGATCTCTTTTAACAAATTTCTTGTAATTATTGGTATTAATTACTTACTTATTATTATTATTATTATTATTTCCAACTCAAGTGTACTCTTGCTCAGCTCTTGCTGGTAATGTTCACCTATCCCGAGCGTGTGTAAACGCAAATGGGATTAGGCACAGCAGTTACATATTTAGAAATTTACGGACAGTGTGACAAGTATTCAAAATTGCAGCCTTCTGCAGATCGATGTATGTGTTTTTGTGAAGACCTAGTTTGGTGAGGCTGTCTTGTAGAGTTTTGGGGATTAGTCCCGTAGATGAAACGATGACTGGCACCACCTCTACTTTCTCTGCCTGCCACATCTGTCCCACCTCAATTGCAAGATCGGTGTATTTATTATTATTATTATTATTATTATTATTATTATTATTATTATTATTATTATTATTATTATTATTATTATTATTATTATTATTATTATTATTATTATTATTATTATTATTATTATTATTATTATTATTATTATTATTATTTCCAATTCAAGTGTACTCTTGCTCAGCTTTTGCTGGTAATGTTCACCTATCCCGAGCGTTTGTAAACGCAAATGGGATTAGGCACAGCAGTTACACATTTAGAAATTTACGGACAGTGTGACAAGTATTCAAAATTGCAGCCTTCTGCAGATCGATGTATGTGTTTTTGTGAAGACCTAGTTTGGTGAGGCTGTCTTGTAGAGTTTTGGGGATTAGTCCCGTAGATGAAACGATGACCGGCACCACCTCTACCCTCTCTGCATGCCACATCTGTCCTACCTCAATTGCAAGATCGGTGTATTTTGCAATTTTCTCGTTGTATTTGTCTAACATATTGTTGTTATTGGGTACAGCAACATCCACTAGAAGAACCGAGTTAGCTTTTTTATCCACAACTACAATATCAGGCCGGTTATTCGTCACCCGTCTATCGGTGATAATTGACCTATCGTAGTATAGTCTAAAATCAGCATTCTCTAGAACTGCATGAGGATGGTACTTGTAATAAGGCGTGTAAGTGTTAACTAATCCAAATTTGTTGGCCAACTTCTGATGAATGATGTTGCACAGTTGGTTGTGCCTGCGTAGGTAATCAATGTTAGCTATGGCTGAACATCCCGACGTAATGTGTTGTATCGTCTCTGTTGTTTGTTGACACCTTCTGCACTTGTCCGACACGATGTTTGGATCTCTTATAACAAATTTCTTGTAATTATTGGTATTAATTACTTGGTCTTGGATCGCCATCATAAATCCTTCTGTTTCCGGAAACAATGTTCCATCAGAGAGCCACTTATTTGATGCTTCCTTGTCGATATATGGTTGATTGAGGTCGTGATGATGTCGACCATGAAGCGCTTTCTGGGCCCACTCCGCCTGTTTGTCAGAGTCTGTAACGATTTCAAGTTTATTATCAGGGTTTACAAGATCTAAGGGGGAATAGTTTTTATCTGCTTTCGCGACCAGCTCATGCAATTTAGATGTTTGAGCCTTGCCAATGAAGAACTGTTGGAGTTTAGATATTTGTTTGTAATGTAAATTAACTATGTCCGTTAGAGCTCTCCCTCCCTCTTTTCTTGGTAGTGTGGTCCTAATAACTGATGATGTCGGGTGGTGACATTTGTGTTTGGTCATCATGGTTCGCGTTGTTCTTTGAATATCTTCCAGTTCTGTTTTTGTCCACTTCAGAATTCCAAATGAGTATGTCAGGACCGGTATGGCGTAGGTGTTAATTGCTTTGGCAAGATTTCCTGCGTTCAACTGGGATTTCAATAAAGCAGTTATCCTTTGAGTGAACTGTCCTCGAATTTTGGTTTTTGCTTGCTTCTGGTCTAGTAGCTTAGCTTGCTGAAATCCTAGATATTTGTAGGTTTCACCATTTTGCATGGCATTTATAATGTTCCCATTAGGTAGTAACACATCTCCGTTAACGATTTTACCCTTCTCGATATTCAAGGTTTTGCACTTGTCTAATCCAAATCCCATTTGTATATCACTGGAAAAATTTTCAGTGATATTAAGTAAATGTTGAATTTGACGCTGGTTTGATGCGTATATTTTGATGTCATCCATATATAAAAGGTGGGAAACAGTGCAGCTAGTGTTCCTGTTGGCTTTGATTTTAAAGCCGTAATCCGTATCGTTAAGTAGCTTGGAAAGTGGATTCATTGCCAAACAAAACCAAAGTGGACTCAGGGAGTCGCCCTGGAAGATCCCCCTACGGATAGAAATTTCATCAGTTTCGAGGTATTGACCATTTATTTGTAAATGAAGGTTCGTTCGCCAGTGCTTCATCGATGATTCAAGAAAAGTAACAAGAATGGGGTGTACTTTGTAAATTTGCAAAACTTTAACAAGCCAGGAATGTGGAACGCTATCAAATGCTTTCCTATGATCTACGAAAGCCGTGTATATGTTGCGCTGTTCCTTCTGCGCCTGTTTTAGTATTACCGAATCGATGATGAGTTGTTCTTTGCAGCCTTGGTGATCTCGTCTGCACCCTTTCTGTTCTTCCGACAAGATGTTGTTGTGATCCGCATGTCTGTAAATACGGTTAGTAATGCAAGACGTTAATATTTTATATATAGTTGGAAGGCATGTTATAGGTCTATACTGCGTAGGATCGTGAGTTTGATGCGTTTTGGGAAGCAAGTGGGTCGAACCCAGTGTCAGAAATGGTGGTGTATCTTCTGGATGTTGCAGAATATGTGTAAATGATCTTGCTATTGCTTCATGCAGACTGTCAAACTTCTTATACCAGAAGTTTTGGACATTGTCAACTCCTGGTGTCTTCCAACTACTGGTGCTCTTTATAGCTTCGGTTACCTCGCTTGTTGTCAAGTTAACGAAAGGCATTGGTTCAATGTTTATTTTTTCCTCCTCAGTTCTTATCCAGTGAGCGTTGGATTTATGTTCGATAGGGTTCGACCATAAAGAAGACCAGTACTCCATTAGCTCATCTTTATTTGGAAGACTTTGGTTGTGGTTGTTTACAGTACCGCTTAGTTGCCTGTAAAATAACTTCTGATTGTTATTGAATAAGTAGTTTTGTTGTTTCCTTTTCGTGCACTTGACATATCGTGACAAACGTTTGGATTTTGCCTTTAACTTTTGCCTGAGTAAATCCATATATTCACATACATGTTGTTTATGTTGTGGGTGACCTGTAAAAGTTTTGATTTTTCGATAGATCTTTCTCACTCTGTTTTTTAAGCGCCTAGACGGTTTCAAGTTGTTTTTAAATTCTGTTAGCTGCCCCAATTCCCTTCTGATGTCATCAATGGACTTTTCCAGCCGGCGTTGCCACCAAGGCTTGAGCTGTTTGTAGTCTTTACCCCGATTGTTCTTTGGGGATTGGATTTGTTGATTGTGACTTCGAAGCACTGCTACCGCTCCACAATAGATGAGAGTGTGAAGTTGTTCCAGCGCTTCGCAGTCTTTGGCATGGTTCTGCAGTAGTAGGTTCACAGCTGCTAGTATGCTGTTAGTGCTCTTATTGGTTCGAAGCTTGGGTAGTTTTGGCCGGTGTATTGGGTTGGTGCCATTAAATTCCGCTAGTGCTTTACAAAGTTCGGTATTATAGTCATTATCGGTGGTTTTGTCGCAATCATTGTTTATTTCCTCAACGCCATTGTGGTCTCCTTGTGCATTCTCCGATTTATGTGTATCCTGATCGGTAATTATGTCATTCTCTCCATCTTGAAGGTCAAGAAGGACTTCACCTCGAATTTGTTGCAACGTCGGACCGGGTAGTAGATTGTTTCTCACAATACTTCGACGTTGGTCAGCAATACGCTGTTCCGTGAGATGGTGAAATTCTGGAAAATGTTCAATGAATGCACGGTGGAGGGCGTATCTGTATGTCGTCATATCAGTTTCCATCTTGGTGATTTTAAAGTAGGAGCGCATAATGAATGAGTTTAGCTCGATAGTCCACTTCATGCGCTTCCTGGGCTTTCCGGCTTTTGTGGTCGTAGATGTGCCGACTTGCGTCACTCCAGAAACATCAGAAGCCGGTGGCGGAGGATCGATGTTGTTTTCCCCCTGAGTGTGGTTCGCAGTAGCCCTACTCGGTGTCACGCTGCGCCTACCGCTAACCGAGGAAGAAGGTAAATCATTTTTCGAACAAGCCCTTCTAGCACCAACTTGAACGCGACAAGAGTTTAAGGTGTTGCAATGTCGATTCACCCGACGATTCCTGAGATTTAAGGTCCCGGAATTTACAATCGAATTATTGCTCCCCCCAGAATCCGTGGAGCAGACAGCCGATGTACTAGGTACACTAGCAGTGTGGGATTCTGAGCATTTAGCTCTACCCACCTGGGGTAATCTAGTTTTACAATTCGACATCGTGATTGTCGCATTTTAGACCTACTGCCAGGTGCTGATTCAGCCGCTCCTTACATGGAGAACAGACGCTGTCGGAGTACCGCTCCTTACATGGAGACCGTCGTGTCCTGAAACTAACTGGTTTTGGTTCGCTCCGAGGTATTTAATTTCCTCGATACCTTCTATATCTAAAAGGCATTCCCCGATCCACCACCTGGGGAAGCGCCCGATAGGGGACCAGTACCCCCACGGGTATTATTATTATTATTATTATTATTATTATTATTATTATTATTATTATTATTATTATTATTATTATTATTATTATTATTATTATTATTATTATTATTATTATTATTATTATTATTATTATTATTATTATTATTATTATTATTATTATTATTATTATTATTATTATTATTATTATTTCCAATTCAAGTGTACTCTTGCTCAGCTTTTGCTGGTAATGTTCACCTATCCCGAGCGTTTGTAAACGCAAATGGGATTAGGCTCAGCAGTTACATATTTAGAAATTTACGGACAGTGTGACAAGTATTCAAAATTGCAGCCTTCTGCAGATCGATGTATGTGTTTTTGTGAAGACCTAGTTTGGTGAGGCTGTCTTGTAGAGTTTTGGGGATTAGTCCCGTAGATGAAACGATGACCGGCACCACCTCTACCCTCTCTGCATGCCACATCTGTCCTACCTCAATTGCAAGATCGGTGTATTTTGCAATTTTCTCGTTGTATTTGTCTAACATATTGTTGTTATTGGGTACAGCAACATCCACTAGAAGAACCGAGTTAGCTTTTTTATCCACAACTACAATATCAGGCCGGTTATTCGTCACCCGTCTATCGGTGATAATTGACCTATCGTAGTATAGTCTAAAATCAGCATTCTCTAGAACTGCATGAGGATGGTACTTGTAATAAGGCGTGTAAGTGTTAACTAATCCAAATTTGTTGGCCAACTTCTGATGAATGATGTTGCACAGTTGGTTGTGCCTGCGTAGGTAATCAATGTTAGCTATGGCTGAACATCCCGACGTAATGTGTTGTTTTTTATCAGGTTTTACAAGATCTAAGGGGGAATAGTTTTTATCTGCTTTCGCGACCAGCTCATGCAATTTAGATGTTTGAGCCTTGCCAATGAAGAACTTTTGGAGTTTAGATATTTGATTATAATGTAAATTAACTATGTCCGTTAAAGCTCTCCCTCCCTCTTTTCTTGGTAATGTGGTCCTAATAACTGATGATGTCGGGTGGTGACATTTGTGTTTGGTCATCATGGTTCGCGTTGTTCTTTGAATATCTTCCAGTTCTGTTTTTGTCCACTTCAGAATTCCAAATGAGTATGTCAGGATTGGTATGGCGTAGGTGTTAATTGCTTTGGCGAGATTTCCTGCGTTCAACTGGGATTTCAATAAAGCAGTTATCCTTTGAGTGAACTGTCCTCGAATTTTGGTTTTTGCTTGCTTCTGGTCTAGTAGCTTAGCTTGCTGAAATCCTAGATATTTGTAGGTTTCACCATTTTGCATGGCATTTATAATGTTCCCATTAGGTAGTAATACATCTCCGTTAACGATTTTACCCTTCTCGATATTTAAGGTTTTGCACTTGTCTAATCCAAATCCCATTTGTATATCACTGGAAAATTTTTATTATTATTATTATTATTATTATTATTATTATTATTATTATTATTATTATTATTTTTTTTTTTTTTATGCAGCATCGATTACTAAGATCATTAGCTGCAGCCTCCATTTCCTAAATACGGTTAGTTATATGAACAGCTCTAAGGTGAGTTAGTGTTTTTAATATACTTTCTCTACTGAAAAGTTTGTTTAGAATTGTAGGTTCAACTCCACATAGTGTTCGGTGGACTTGAAAATATTGGCAACTGAATATATGTTCCGGAAGAAGCCTATGGTTACAATGGGGACATCTGGGCCTAGGATTACCAACGAGAAGATGTGAATGAGTCAGGTGGGTATGTCCAATTCTCAATCTGCAAATTATTACCTGCTCGCGCCTTGTTAAATTTGTTGGGTATAACCATTTATTTATAGTTGGCTTAATAGTTTTAAGTTGGCCATTAGATTGAGACCATCTTTGTTGCCATATTTTTTGTACGATTTCTTTAATATTGATTTTTAAGTCACTATAAGGTATGGGTATACCGTTATCTACTGGACATTCCGTGGCTAATTTTGCAGCAGAGTCGGCTTTCTCATTCCCAGGAATTTGACAGTGTCCTGGAATCCATATTAATTCGCATATTTTGTTTATACTTGTTAGATACGTGTTTAATTCCAATATGCGTTGACATGTTATGTTCTTTGTAAATACATTACTTATCAAACTGATAGCACTAAGGGAGTCTGAGCACACAGTACATGATTGATAATTCGACATTGAAAAATACAAAAGAGCTTGCCAAATAGCGTATAGTTCAGCCGTGAAGACTGAACAGGAGTTATGGAGCGCCCATTGATATACACCACTATTCACGACTATAGCAGAACCAGTTCCATTATCAAATTTTGATCCGTCAGTATAAATAATGAGATTATTTTGTCGGGATTCTAATTCTGCATAAAAAAGTGCTCTATAAGTTGAAGGAGGGGTATTTTCTTTTTTCCAAGATGCTAATTTGGTGTTAATTTTTGGGACAGAGAAAGCCCATGGAGGCACCGTGGATATCTGTTCTGTCAAAATTGGGTCCTGTATTACAGAAAACTTTTTGCAGGCTTCAATGTTTCTCGCTCTTGCCGGACGCGTTGTGGATAGTCTTGTTCCAAATTCATTATTAGAACTGAAAAAGGTATAATTAATGTGAGATGGTATAGAGAGAATCTTTGAGGCATATATCATTATTTGGGAATCTCTCCTGAGGTCCGGAGGAAGAACACCGGCATCACATTGTACAGCCATTGTTGGACTAGTTCTGAATGCACCTGTTGCATATCTTAAAGCTGCTGCTTGAATTCTGTCTAGACGTATAAGCCTAGATCGCCTACAGGAGTTATAGACAACAGCTGCATAGTCTATTTTACCCTGAATGACTGATTGATAAAATTTCAAAAGCACTTCCCTGTCAGCCCCCCACTTTATGCTGGACATACATTTAATTATATTTAATGCCTTTTGACACTTTGCTTCAAGTTGGATTAGCTGCTCGTTCCAAAGAAGTTTCGAGTCAAATATTAGGCCGAGACATTTTATGCTGCTTCTGACATTAATACGAACGCCCTCCATATAGAGCTTGGGATCCTCATGTGTTCGTCTTAATCTACAGAAGTGAATGGATGTAGTTTTTTCTGTTGAAAATTTAAATCCCCTTTGCTTTACCTCTTTATTCAGGTGAATTATGTCCTCATTTAAACACCGATTGATAGTATCCCTGGACTGATTCCGTAAAAATATTACCAGATCGTCAACATATAAAATTTTTTTCACATTGGTTTCATTTTTCTCCAATATAAAATTAATTGCAATTGCAAATAATGTTACACTTAAAACGGACCCTTGAGGGATTCCATTTTCCAGAGTTCTAATCGAAGATTGCGCAGTACCTACTCTCACAGTAAAAATCCTTTCTTCAAGAAAGTTCTGAAGTAGTATTGGGAGTTTTCCCTTTAGTCCCCACTTGTTGAGTTGCTTAAGGATAGAAAATCTCCAGACTCGGTCATAGGCTTTTTCTAGGTCAAAACTCACCGCAACAAGATGTTCCCGATTCAAAAAAGCTTTTTGAATTTCGTTCTCTAAGTACACTAGGGTGTCAATTGTAGAATGTTTGCTGCGGCAACCAGTTTGATTTTGAGAAAGAAGGTTGTTTGATTCCAACCACCAGGAGAGTCTTGTATTAATAATTTTTTCAAAAAGTTTTCCTAAACAGCTTGTTAAGGATATAGGTCGATAGCTGTTAGTGTCAGACGGAAGTTTATCGGGTTTTAAAAACGGGACAATAGTGGCCATCTTCCAGCTTTTTGGGAATGATCCTGAATTTAAGACACAATTGAATAGATTGAGAATGTATTGTAAATCCACTTCTGATAGGTTTTTTATCATGCCGTAGAGGATATCGTCATGACCAACTGCCGCCTCTTCACTATTTTCCATCGCGTGGTACAACTCATTAATTGTTATTGGGAAGTTGTAGGGTTCCCCATTCTGGGAAGTGAAGTCAAGTCTCATTGACTCTTGTCTAGCTTTGTATTCGGAGAATTCTTCTTCATATATGGATGACTTACTAGAGGATTCATAGTGATCGGCAAATTCTTCGCAAATTTGTTGTGGGTCCGTGACTACATCATTACCAGATTTTAATATTTGGGGAAACTCAAAAGTGTTTTTGCCAGTAATTATTTTTATTTTTCTCCAAATTTCCTGTAGACTTACCTGTGGGGTAATTGTTCCGACGTATTCCTGCCAGGAAGCTGTTTTAGATTGAATGATCAATCTCCTCGAATAAGCTCTAGCTCTTTTGAAGTTAATCAGATTTTCTAATGTGGGGTACCTTTTAAATTTATTATAAAATGTCTTTCTCTGTTTAATAGCTACTTTGATGTTTTCATTCCACCATGGAACACATCTGCGTGATGTAGTCGGATTTGACCTGGGGATGCTTGATTTAGCTGCTTCCACTAATGACTTTGTAACAATATCAACGGCATCATCAACATTGTCAGGGAGACTGGGGATATTAACAGATTCTTTATATTTATTCCAGTCCGCTTTCTTTGTTAACCATCTTTCTTTCATTACAAACACTTTTGCATGTGTATCAGTTTTTATGATTATTGGGAAATGATCACTAGAATGTAAGTCGTCGTCTACATCCCAGAATAATCTAGGTGCAAGCTGTGAAGAGCATAGGGATAAGTCAATAGCAGATGTGGCGCCATTTCTGGCACTAAAGTGAGTGGGTTTTCCACTGTTCAAAATTATTAAATTATTATTATCTATCACAGATTCTATGCGGCGACCTTTGGTATCCACAATTGTGGATCCCCAGGATGGCGAATGAGCGTTAAAATCCCCTACAATAAAAAGAGGTGGAGTAAGTTGGTTGATCACATCCTGGATCTGTTGTGAATGCCAGTTCCCATCCGGTAAGTAGAAATTACATATAGTAGTTTTAATTGGGTGATCAATCTGAACCGCTTTGACTTGTAAATTTGTAACTAATCTAACGTCTTTTGCAGGTATATTATTACGGATAAAAATAGCGACTCCTCCTTTGGCTCTGATGGAAGGTTGTCCATCTTTACGGAAACACCGAAAACCTCTAAGGCGAAAAGGTTCCTCTGGTTTAAGATGGGTTTCTTGAAGAAGAATAATTGATGGCGAAAACTGTTTTTTCAATAGATCGATCTCACCAATATGATTTTTGATACCATTGCAATTCCATTGGATAAAAATATTGTTTGTTTTGTCCATTGGTTATGATTATTATTATTATTATTACTTTTCTTTCAGCTATTTTTGACTGTAATCTTGGTGAAGTCGAGATTCAATTCAATTCAATTCAATAATTTATTGCTTCTAAAAAATATACATTTTCATAGCAAGAGTGAACAAATAAAATATAATACATTCAGTAAAAAATAAAAAGAAAAAAAAAAATATACCTATACATACATACAATCACATACATAATATACCCATATAAACTGTGTAAGAGTAAGGAAATATTTCAAGATTATTCATTCAAGACAAATGCTCGGAGTTTTAAAACATTTTGAATGTGAAATGCTATAGCTTTTGCAGAGCTAATAGATAAATTATCCAATGCAAGGAGTAAGGAATTTGGACTTTGCAAGAGTGTCAAGTCAGGGGGCTTCATAGAGCTACATATTGGGCAATCTAATAGAAGATGATAGATGGTTTCGGGAAGCCTTTGATTACAAATTGTACAGATTTCGTCCGGATTAATAAGATATACCGCTCCCCTACAAGAAAATTTTATCATGTAATTGTTAGAAAGACGCAATTGAGCTATTGTTCTGGTGATATGGAATGGAAGTCTCAAATGGAGGTAGTTTTGTGCAGAAGTTGATATAGAAAATTTTTTAAATATTGTTAAGAAAGAAGAGTTATCTAGAAGGTTACAATCTTTGGTAAAAAGTTTATTTCGGAGACGAACTAGAAGATTTTTCTTGTTGTTTCTAATATTGCAATATGTAATGTTGTCCCAAAAATTCAAAGCATCAATTTGACAAAAGATTTGTTTAATTTGAAGGGCCCAGTTATACCTTTTATCGCACTCTTCCAACTGTGATTGTCTTTTGAAACAAATTTTTGGTAGTCTTGTGTTATCCATTAATAAAATCTTTAAAAGCCAGTTTAATGCTAATTTAAAAATGTTGTATAACAATTTTACCCGGCCGGTTTCAAGCCTCAGTGCGAAGTCAGGGGTGTTAGCAGGTAGAAGGAGAACCCTTTTTAGGAATGTGGTTTGAATTTTTTCCAGGGCATCAGTATAGCGTAAACCCCAAATTGGAATGCCATTGCTTATGGTACTTAAAACTAGCGAATCAAATAGATGCATGCGTGTAGTCCATGAATCAATTTTAGTTTTAGCCATTACTGGGATTACAGCGCCTATGGCTTGTGTTGCTTTTGTTATAGCGGATTCAGACATTATTCGGAACAAAGAAGAAGACGAAAAGGTGACACCTAGATATGTGTATGATGAGGTTAGATCTAACCGATTAGAGTTAAATGTGAAGTAATGATTATCTCGCATATGATAAGTACCTCTCGCGAAACACATGATTTTGGTTTTTTCAGTATTGACTGATAAGATATTGTTAGATGTGTATACTTCTAACATTTTAAGTTTGTTGCTTACATCAACTTCAGAGTCTGCCAAGATCACTAAATCATCCGCATATAATAGCATAAGAAGGTCATTGCTGTTGTCGATGTTAATGCCGACAGCCCCACTTTCCCTGAAAAAATCTTCAATATCTGCTAAAAACAATGCAAAAAGAAGAGGGCTAAGAACTTCCCCTTGAAGAACACCAGTGGTTATGTTGTGCGAACTTGTGTATTGTCCATTGCATTTGACACGCATATTTGCATTAATGTAAAAATTTCTACAAATATTGATCAGTTTGGAACTTATACCAAGTATAAATAACTTATTCCATAAAAGGGAGTGATTTACACTATCAAATGCGCGTTTAAAGTCCACGAAAATAGCAAAAACCTTACGTCTACGAAGGCGAAGATGCAATTGTATAGCAGAACTTAGGACAAATATATTATCGTTACAGCCACGCTCACGGCGAAAACCCGATTGACATTCTGGGAGAATGTGACATTCTTCAGCCCATGTTGATAACCTGTCAAGTATTATATGCATGAAAATTTTGGCAATACAGTTAACCAGTGCAATGCCCCTGTAATTAAAAGGATCCTCTGTCGGGCCCTTTTTGTGGAGCATAATCATAACCACGTCACTCCAGTTTTTAGGTATTACGAGAGTATCTAAGATGGAATTAAATAAGGAGCATAAATAGAGAACCCAATTATTAGGTAAGGATTTAAGTAACTCATAGGGAATACCATCTAGTCCGCTAGATTTGTTGTTTTTGCACGAGTTGAATACAGAATAAATTTCAGAAGATGTGACCGGGTAATCGAGAAACGGGTTCCTAGCATCAAAAAATTCAGTATTGTCAATAGCAGAGACAGGATAAAAGTTTCTGTAAAATAATTCCCAGGTTTCAACTCGTAGGTTAGAAGATCGAGAAAAGATACAACGATAGTCTTTAATAGTTTTCCAGAAAATTTTAGAGTCTCTGCAATTAGATAGTGTTTGTATAATATTTTGGTCATACTGTTTTTTCTTATTAGCGATCAACTTTTTGTATTCTTTTTTGGAAGTTAAATACACATCTTTTAAGTGATTTTCATTAAATGAGTTTTGTTTACAACATTTTAAATTATGAAGGACTTTTTTCTTTAGTGATATACATTCTTTATCAAACCAAGGGTTCTTAATATGTGCCTGCGATCCTTGTGAAACAAACTGCACAATACCCAAAACAGTAGCGGCATCATTAATTGCAAGTATGAGATTCTCATGAGATTTTTCTACGTCTGAGATAGGTATTACACGAGGAGAGTTCTGTAGAAGTAATTTATATGGTAATATTAAGTGATCTGGTAATTTAAACAATTTGGTAAGGACTTCTTGGCTATTTATGTTAGGAGGAGAATGTAAAAAGTCGAGGTTTAGAGAACAACAAACTGGAAAATGGTCTGATGAATTAAACAAATTATTTACATAAAAATCCCTTATCATGGAGAGATGCGGGTTATTAACCCAGACGAAATCTATAGTACTTTTGCCCAGAACATTCACTAAAGTAAATTTACCAGGGCGGTCCGAAATACTTCTACCGTTTAATAAAGAAAATCCGTTAGTATTCATGAAATCTATTAGTTGCCGTCCCCTTGAATTTATAGTTTGATCTAATGATATTCTAGTGTCAAACAGATTAGTGTTTTCAAAAATTTCAAGAGGAGCATAATCTACGTTAGATATGCGCGAGTTAAAATCTCCTCCAATGATTATTAGAGTGTCATTATATAATTCTTGTACACTAGATAAAGAATCTTGAAACATTTCCAGGAGGTATAACAGGTCCAAGTTTGGTTTGAAGTAAACATTACATACAATAAAATTAAAGTTACGATTAGAAACTAAACAAAATAACCACCAGGGAGAATTTTCAATTATAGTGCACGAAAACTTTTTCACACAGAAAGTCGAAATACCGCCACTAGCTCTTCCTGTAGACTTCTCCTTTATAGCAACAGAGCTAATTACATTATACATGGACAAGTAGGAGGGGGATACTTTCATATCAATTGTTAACCACGTTTCCGAGAGACATAAAACATCTGGCATGTTGGTATCGTTAACATAATCTAAAATGTTTCGGAATCCCTGACAGTTCCAAAAAACAATATTAACTGGATGCTATATTTGATTTTGTGTTTTAGAGCTCTTTAATCCGTTATCACGAACTGGTGACATTTCTTCTTCCCTAGTTCTTTTAGAAGTCCCCGAAGCATGATGTGTGATAGGAACAATTTTAGGAACTTTGTTTATATATCTAATTGTAAGGTTGCTATCAGTCTGTAATTTAATGGAGAGAGAGTGAAGTCGAGATGAAATTTATTAAAATCGAAATTTATTGTAGATATAAAAATATTGATATAAAATGTAAATATTAAAACGTGTAAATAACATAAATAAAATATAGATCTGAATAAAAATTTAAAATATCACAGATTATTATTTTTCTGGCGGTAACACCATCTCCTCTAAAGCATTCGAAGACGGCAGAATAAAGTCTGGGGTTGACGAGGTATTAGTCAAAGATTCTTTTGTTTTCTCACAAGTTGTGGCATCCATTTTATCGAGGCTCTTTTTTCTTGG
Organism: Lochmaea crataegi; assembly: GCA_947563755.1. Taxonomy (NCBI): domain Eukaryota; kingdom Metazoa; phylum Arthropoda; class Insecta; order Coleoptera; family Chrysomelidae; genus Lochmaea; species Lochmaea crataegi. The sequence continues at coordinate 71,271,573 of OX387422.1, read as the reverse complement.
TTTGCCCTTTGGCCACCCTCTTCTTCCTTTCTGTTTTTTTCGATAACTTACTCCGCTAGACACTGATTCGTTATCTGACGAGCCTGGGTGATCCCGCTTATATACAGATGGAAGAGACTGACAATCGGAGGCTTGCGAGGTGATACTTGAGGCTAAAGGAAACGTGATACATCTTTGTATAGAGCTTAGTAACAATGGTGTTAGTTCTTTGACAAGCTCTTGGATATTAACTTGTGGAGGAGCAGACAAAGGGGTAGTAGTAGCTGCACGAGCATAAGAAATATTAGGTTTAGGAGTAATAACAGCTACTTTTTTCTTAGCTTCAAAATAGGAAATATTTTCCTTCACTTTCACTTCCTGTATTGCTACTTCCTGCTTATATACTGGACATTCTCTGGCTCTCGATGAGTGTGGCCCATTACAGTTGACACATGTAAATGGCGGTTCACATGGTTTATCGGTGTGAAGTGGTTTACCGCATTCACATAACGGTTCTTTATTGCATCTTGCCGCAGGATGTCCAAAAAGTTGACAGCGGAAACATCTTAGTGGCGATGGAATGTATGGTCGGACCTTAAGTATATAAAAGGCGATTTTAATTTCACGTGGCATTTTTGGGGTGTCAAAGGTTAGAATATGAATAGGAGTGTCCGATAGGGTACCTCCTTTCTTTGATTTTATTCTTCTTACTCCTATTATCCCTTGGTCTTTTAGTTCATCTAATATTTCTTGTTCTGTACAGTTTAAGAGATCTCTACAATTTACTACACCTTGAGATTGATTTAGTTTGATATGTGGAACTATTTCAACTTCGTAATTCAGTACATGAGTTAATTTTTTAATTTGACTTGATTGTGCTGCAGAAACTGTTTCGAGTAGTAAGCCGTCCTTTATTTTTCGCATATTTTTTACCTGTCCCACTTTTCCGTAAATATATTTATGTAATAAGAAGGGATTCGTTGTAGCGAAATCTCCTTCTTTTCTTTTCACGATCAAAAACCGAGGTTGATTTCTCGTCTCCTGATTCGTGTTCTTTGTTTGTTGGTGCTTTTCTGTAGTCGCAGATCCAGCACCACCCTCTGCGACCATTGGTGATTTAATTTTTTCAGAACTCATTCAGTTCCCACGAGTAGGGAAGAATTTCAAGGTCCACTGTGGCAGTGCTCCCTTACCACAGTAAGGCTGCATACAAATGAGGATCGCCTGGCACTCACAGGGCATCGTTAATAACTGCATTTTGGATGAGCCATTCATCTTGTTGGCACGATAGCTTCCACCTTAAGATTCCAGATTTTTTATTGAGGTTTACTCCTCTGAAATTCAGGAGTGATTTGTGAAGGAAAATGGATTGGGAGAGGATGGGTCAGCGGGCAGCTGGACTGGAGTCTCGTGGGTTCGTCAGACCCTTAGTATGCCAGCATCACGATGGGCATGGCCCACCGTGACACCAGCATACCCCCCTCCGGGGTATTATTATTATTATTATTATTATTATTATTATTATTATTATTATTATTATTATTATTATTATTATTATTATTATTATTATTATTATTATTATTATTATTATTATTATTATTATTATTATTATTATTATTATTATTATTATTATTATTATTATTATTATTATTATTATTATTATTATTATTATTATTTCCAACTCAAGTGTACTCTTGCTCAGCTCTTGCTGGTAATGTTCACCTATCCCGAGCGTGTGTAAACGCAAATGGGATTAGGCACAGCAGTTACATATTTAGAAATTTACGGACAGTGTGACGAGTATTCAAAATTGCAGCCTTCTGCAGATCGATGTATGTGTTTTTGTGAAGACCTAGTTTGGTGAGGCTGTCTTGTAGAGTTTTGGGGATAAGTCCCGTAGATGAAACAATGACCGGCACCACCTCTACTTTCTCTGCCTGCCACATCTGTCCTACCTCAATTGCAAGATCGGTGTATTTTGCAATTTTCTCGTTGTATTTGTCTAAAATATTATTGTTATTGGGTACAGCAACATCCACTAGGAGAACCGAGTTAGCGTTTTTATCCACAACCACAATATCAGGCCGGTTATTCGTCACCCGTCTATCGGTGATAATTGACCTATCGTAGTATAGTCTGAAATCAGCATTCTCTAGAACTGCATGCGGATGGTACTTGTAATAAGGCGTGTAGGTGTTAACTAATCCAAATTTGTTGGCCAACTTCTGATGGATGATGTTGCAAAGTTGATTGTGCCTGCGTAGGTAATCAATGTTAGCTATGGCTGAACATCCCGACGTAATGTGTTGTATTGTCTCTGTTGTTTGTTGACACCTTCTGCACTTGTCCGATACGATATTTGGATCTCTTATAATAAATTTCTTGTAATTGTTGGTATTAATTACTTGGTCTTGGATCGCCATCATGAATCCTTCTGTTTCTGGAAACAATGTTCCATCAGAGAGCCACTTATTTGATGCTTCCTTGTCGATATATGGTTGATTGAGGTCGTGATGATGTCGACCATGGAGCGCTTTCTGGGCCCACTCTGCCTGTTTGTCAGAGTCTGTAACGATTTCAAGTTTATAATCAGGGTTTACAAGATCTAAGGGGGAATAGTTTTTATCTGCTTTCGCGACCAGCTCATGCAATTTAGATGTTTGAGCCTTGCCAATGAAGAATTTTTGGAGATGGGATATTTGTTTGTAATGTAAATTAACTATGTCCGTTAGAGCTCTCCCTCCCTCTTTTCTTGGTAGAGTGGTCCTAATAACTGATGATGTCGGGTGGTGACATTTGTGTTTGGTCATCATGGTTCGCGTTGTTCTTTGGATATCTTCCAGTTCTGTTTTTGTCCACTTCAGAATTCCAAATGAGTATGTCAGGACCGGTATAGCGTAGGTGTTAATTGCTTTGGCAAGATTTCCTGCGTTCAACTGGGATTTCAATAAAGCAGTTATCCTTTGAGTGAACTGTCCTCGAATTTTGGTTTTTGCTTGCTTCTGGTCTAGTAGCTTAGCTTGCTGAAATCCTAGATATTTGTAGGTTTCACCATTTTGCATGGCATTTATAATGTTCCCATTAGGTAGTAACACATCTCCGTTAACGATTTTACCCTTCTCGATATTCAAGGTTTTGCACTTGTCTAATCCAAATCCCATTTGTATATCACTGGAAAATTTTTCAGTGATATTAAGTAAATGTTGAATTTGACGCTGGTTTGATACGTATATTTTGATGTCATCCATGTATAAAAGGTGGGAAACAGTGCAGCTAGTGTTCCTGTTGGCTTTGATTTTGAAGCCGTAATCCGTATCGTTAAGTAGATTGGAGAGTGGATTCATTGCCAAACAAAACCAAAGTGGACTCAGGGAGTCGCCCTGGAAGATCCCCCTACGGATAGAAATTTCATCAGTTTCGAGGTATTGACCATTTATTTGTAAATGAAGGTTCGTTCGCCAGTGCTTCATCGATGATTCAAGAAAAGTAACAAGAATGGGGTGTACTTTGTAAATTTGCAAAACTTTAACAAGCCAGGAATGTGGAACGCTATCAAATGCTTTCCTATAATCTACGAAAGCCGTGTAGATGTTGCGCTGTTCCTTCTGCGCCTGTTTTAGTATTACCGAATCGATGATGAGTTGCTCTTTGCAGCCTTGGTGATCTCGTCTGCACCCTTTTTGTTCTTCCGACAAGATGTTGTTTTGATCGGCATGTCTGTAAATACGGTTAGTAATGCAAGACGTTAATATTTTATATATAGTTGGAAGGCATGTTATAGGTCTATACTGCGTAGGATCGTGAGTTTGATGCGTTTTGGGAAGCAAGTGGGTCGAACCCAGTGTCAGAAATGGTGGTGTATCTTCTGGATGTTGCAGAATATGTGAAAATGATGTTGCCATTGCTTCATGCAGACTGTCAAACTTCTTATACCAGAAGTTTTGGACATTGTCAACTCCTGGTGTCTTCCAACTACTGGTGCTCTTTATAGCTTCGGTTACCTCGCTTGTTGTCAAGTTAACGAAAGGCATTGGTTCAATGTTCATTTTTTCCTCCTCAGTTCTTATCCAGTGAGCGTTGGATTTATGTTCGATAGGGTTCGACCATAAAGAAGACCAATACTCCGTTAGCTCATCTTTATTTGGAAGACTTTGGTTGTGATTGTTTACTGTACCGCTTAGTTGCCTGTAAAATAACTTCTGATTGTTATTGAATAAGTAGTTTTGTTGTTTCCTTTTCGTGCACTTGACATATCGTGACAAACGTTTGGATTTTGCCTTTAACTTTTGCCTGAGTAAATCCATATATTCACATACATGTTGTTTATGTTGTGGGTGACCTGTAAAAGTTTTGATTTTTCGATAGATCTTTCTCACTCTGTTTGTTAAGCGCCTAGACGGTTTCAAGTTGTTTTTAAACTCTGTTAGCTGCCCCAATTCCCTTCTGATGTCATCAATGGACTTTTTCAGCCGGCGTTGCCACCAAGGCTTGAGCTGTTTGTAGTCTTTACCCCGATTGTTCTTTGGGGATTGGATTTGTTGATTGTGACTTCGAAGCACTGCTACCGCTCCACAATAGATGAGAGTGTGAAGTTGTTCCAGCGCTTCGCAGTCTTTAGCATGGTTCTGCAGTAGTAAGTTCACAGCTGCTAGTATGCTGTTAGTGCTCTTATTGGTTCGAAGCTTGGGTAGTTTTGGCCGGTGTATTGGGTTGGTGCCATTAAATTCCGCTAGTGCTTTACAAAGTTCGGTATTATAGTCATTATCGGTGGTTTTGTCGCAATCATTGTTTATCTCCTCAACGCCATCGTGGTCTCCTTGTGCATTCTCCGATTTATGTGTATCCTGATCGGTAATTATGTCATTCTCTCCATCTTGAAGGTCAAGAAGGACTTCACCTCGAATTTGTTGCAACGTCGGACCGGGTAGTAGATTGTTTCTCACAATACTTCGACGTTGGTCAGCAATACGCTGTTCCGTGAGATGGTGAAATTCTGGAAAATGTTCAATGAATGCACGGTGGAGGGCGTATCTGTATGTCGTCATATCAGTTTCCATCTTGGTGATTTTAAAGTAGGAGCGCATAATGAATGAGTTTAGCTCGATAGTCCACTTCATGCGCTTCCTGGGCTTTCCGGCTTTTGTGGTCGTAGATGTGCCGACTTGCGTCACTCCAGAAACATCAGAAGCCGGTGGCGGAGGATCGATGTTGTTTTCCCCCTGAGTGTGGTTCGCAGTAGCCCTACTCGGTGTCACGCTGCGCCTACCGCTAACCGAGAAAGAAGGTAAATCATTTTTCGAACAAGCCCTTCTAGCACCAACTTGAACGCGACAAGAGTTTAAGGTGTTGCAATGTCGATTCACCTGACGATTCCTGAGATTTAAGGTCCCGGAATTTACAATCGAATTATTGCTCCCCCCAGAATCCGTGGAGCAGACAGCCGATGTACTAGGTACACTAGCAGTGTGGGATTCTGAGCATTTAGCTCTACCCACCTGGGGTAATCTAGTTTTACAATTCGACATCGTGATTGTCGCATTTTAGACCTACTGCCAGGTGTTGATTCAGCCGCTCCTTACATGGAGAACAGACGCTGTCGGAGTACCGCTCCTTACATGGAGACCGTCGTGTCCTGAAACTAACTGGTTTTGGTTCGCTCCGAGGTATTTAATTTCCTCGATACCTTCTATATCTAAAAGGCATTCCCCGATCCACCACCTAGGGAAGCGCCCGATAGGGGACCAGTACCCCCACGGGTTATTATTATTATTATTATTATTATTATTATTATTATTATTATTATTATTATTATTATTATTATTATTATTATTATTATTATTATTATTATTATTATTATTATTATTATTATTATTATTATTATTATTATTATTATTATCCAATTCAAGTGTACTCTTGCTCAGCTCTTGCTGGTAATGTTCACCTATCCCGAGCGTGTGTAAACGCAAATGGGATTAGGCACAGCAGTTACATATTTAGAAATTTACGGACAGTGTGACAAGTATTCAAAATTGCAGCCTTCTGCAGATCGATATATGTGTTTTTGTGAAGACCCAGTTTGGTGAGGCTGTCTTGTAGAGTTTTGGGGATTAGTCCCGTAGATGAAACGATGACCGGCACCACCTCTACTCTCTCTGCAGGCCACATCTGTCCTACCTCAATTGCAAGATCGGTGTATTTTGCAATTTTTTCGTTGTATTTGTCTAAAATACAACAGCAACATCCACCAGGAGAACCGAGTTAGCTTTTTTATCCACAACCACAATATCAGGCCGGTTATTCGTCACCCGTCTATCGGTGATAATTGACCTATCGTAGTATAGTCTAAAATCAGCATTCTCTAGAACTGCATGCGGATGGTACTTGTAATAAGGCGTGTAGGTGTTAACTAATCCAAATTTGTTGGCCAACTTCTGATGGATGATGTTGCAAAGTTGATTGTGTCTGCGAAGGTAATCAATGTTAGCTATGGCTGAACATCCCGATGTAATGTGTTGTATCGTCTCTGTTGTTTGTTGACACCTTCTGCACTTGTCCGACACGATGTTTGGATCTCTTATAACAAAGTTCTTGTAATTATTGGTATTAATTACTTGGTCTTCTGATTGTTATTGAATGAGTAGTTTTGTTGTTTCCTTTTCGTGCACTTGACATATCGTGACAAACGTTTGGATTATTATTATTATTTCCAATTCAAGTATACTCTTGCTCAGCTCTTGCTGGTAATGTTCACCTATCCCGAGCGTTTGTAAACGCAAATGGGATTAGGCACAGCAGTTACATATTTAGAAATTTACGGACAGTGTGACAAGTATTCAAAATTGCAGCCTTCTGCAGATCGATGTATGTGTTTTTGTGAAGACCTAGTTTGGTGAGGCTGTCTTGTAGAGTTTTGGGGATTAGTCCCGTAGATGAAACGATGACCGGCACCACCTCTACTTTCTCTGCATGCCACATCTGTCCTACCTCAATTGCAAGATCGGTGTATTTTGCAATTTTCTCGTTGTATTTGTCTAACATATTGTTGTTATTGGGTACAGCAACATCCACTAGAAGAACCGAGTTAGCTTTTTTATCCACAACTACAATATCAGGCCGGTTATTCGTCACCCGTCTATCGGTGATAATTGACCTATCGTAGTAAAGTCTAAAATCAGCATTCTCTAGAACTGCATGTGGATGGTACTTGTAATAAGGCGTGTAGGTGTTAACTAATCCAAATTTGTTGGCCAACTTCTGGTGAATTATGTTGCACAGTTGGTTGTGCCTGCGTAGGTAATCAATGTTAGCTATGGCTGAACATCCCGACGTAATGTGTTGTATCGTCTCTGTTGTTTGTTGACACCTTCTGCACTTGTCCGACACGATGTTTGGATCTCTTATAACAAATTTCTTGTAATTATTGGTATTAATTACTTGGTCTTGGATCGCCATCATAAATCCTTCTGTTTCTGGAAACAATGTTCCATCAGAGAGCCACTTATTTGATGCTTCCTTGTCGATATATGGTTGATTGAGGTCGTGATGATGTCGACCATGGAGCGCTTTCTGGGCCCACTCTGCCTGTTTGTCAGAGTCTGTAACGATTTCAAGTTTATTATCAGGGCTTACAAGATCTAAGGGGGAATAGTTTTTATCTGCTTTCGCGACCAACTCATGCAATTTAGATGTTTGAGCCTTGCCAATGAAGAATTTTTGGAGTTGGGATATTTGCTTGTAATGTAAATTTACTATGTCCGTTAGAGCTCTCCCTCCCTCTTTTCTTGGTAGTGTGGTCCTAATAACTGATGATGTCGGGTGGTGACATTTGTGTTTGGTCATCATGGTTCGCGTTGTTCTTTGAATATCTTCCAGTTCTGTTTTTGTCCACTTCAGAATTCCAAATGAGTATGTCAGGATCGGTATGGCGTAGGTGTTAATTGCTTTGGCAAGATTTCCTGCGTTCAACTGGGATTTCAATAAAGCAGATATCCTTTGAGTGAACTGTCCTCGAATTTTGGTTTTTGCTTGCTTCTGGTCAAGTAGCTTAGCTTGCTGGAATCCTAGATATTTGTAGGTTTCACCATTTTGCATGGCATTTATAATGTTCCCATTAGGTAGTAATACATCTCCGTTAACGATTTTACCCTTCTCGATATTTAAGGTTTTGCACTTGTCTAATCCAAATCCCATTTGTATATCGCTGGAAAATTTTTCAGTAATATTAAGTAAATGTTGAATTTGACGCTGGTTTGATGCGTATATTTTGATGTCATCCATGTATAAGAGGTGGGAAACAGTGCAGCTAGTGTTTCTGTTGGCCTTGATTTTAAAGCCGTAATCCGTATCGTTAAGTAGCTTAGAAAGTGGATTCATTGCCAAACAAAACCAAAGTGGACTCAGGGAGTCGCCTTGGAAGATCCCCCTACGGATAGAAATTTCACCAGTTTCGAGGTATTGACCATTTATTTGTAAATGAAGGTTCGTTCGCCAGTGCTTCATCGATGATTCAAGAAAAGTAACAAGAGTGGGGTGTACTTTGTAAATTTGCAAAACTTTAACAAGCCAGGAATGTGGAACGCTATCAAATGCTTTCCTATAATCAACGAAAGCCGTGTAGATGTTGCGCTGTTCCTTCTGCGCCTGTTTTAGTATTACCGAATCGATGATGAGTTGCTCTTTGCAGCCTTGGTGATCTCGTCTGCACCCTTTTTGTTCTTCCGACAAGATGTTGTTTTGATCGGCATGTCTGTAAATACGGTTAGTAATGCATGTTGTTTTGATCGGCATGTCTGTAAATACGGTTAGTAATGCAAGACGTTAATATTTTATATATAGTTGGAAGGCATGTTATAGGTCTATACTGCGTAGGATCGTGAGTTTGATGCGTTTTGGGAAGCAAGTGGGTCGAACCCAGTGTCAGAAATGGTGGAGTATCTTCTGGATGTTGCAGAATATGTGAAAATGATCTTGCCATTGCTTCATGCAGACTGTCAAACTTCTTATACCAGAAGTTTTGGACATTGTCAACTCCTGGTGTCTTCCAACTACTGGTGCTCTTTATAGCTTCGGTTACCTCGCTTGTTGTCAAGGTAACGAAAGGCATTGGTTCAATGTTTATTTTTTCCTCCTCAGTTCTTATCCAGTGAGCGTTGGATTTATGTTCGATAGGGTTCGACCATAAAGAAGACCAGTACTCCGTTAGCTCATCTTTATTTGGAAGACTTTGGTTGTGATTGTTTACTGTACCGCTTAGTTGCCTGTAGAATAACTTCTGATTGTTATTGAATAAGTGGTTTTGTTGTTTCCTTTTCGTGCACTTGACATATCGTGACAAACGTTTGGATTTTGCCTTTAACTTTTGCCTGAGTAAATCCATATATTCACATACATGTTGTTTATGTTGTGGGTGACCTGTAAAAGTTTTGATTTTTCTATAGATCTTTCTCACTCTGTTTGTTAAGCGCCTAGACGGTTTCAAGTTGTTTTTAAACTCTGTTAGCTGCCCCAATTCCCTTCTGATGTCATCAATGGACTTTTCCAGCCGGCGTTGCCACCAAGGCTTGAGCTGTTTGTAGTCTTTACCCCGATTGTTCTTTGGGGATTGGATTTGTTGATTGTGACTTCGAAGCACTGCTACCACTCCACAATAGATGAGAGTGTGAAGTTGTTCCAGCGCTTCGCAGTCTTTGGCATGGTTCTGCAGTAGTAAGTTCACAGCTGCTAGTATGCTGTTAGTGCTCTTATTGGTTCGAAGCTTAGGTAGTTTTGGCCGGTGTATTGGGTTGGTGCCATTAAATTCCGCTAGTGCTTTACAAAGTTCGGTATTATAGTCATTATCGGTGGTTTTGTCGCAATCATTGTTTATTTCCTCAACGCCATTGTGGTTTCCTTGTGCATTCCCCGATATATGTGTATCCTGATCGGTAATTATGTCATTCTCTCCCTCTTGAAGGTCAAGAAGGACTTCACCTCGAATTTGTTGCAACGTCGGACCGGGTAGTAGATTGTTTCTCACAATACTTCGACGTTGGTCAGAAATACGCTGTTCCGTGAGATGGTGAAATTCTGGAAAATGTTCAATGAATGCACGGTGGAGGGCGTATCTGTATGTCGTCATATCAGTTTCCATATTCGTGATTTTAAAGTAGGAGCGCATAATGAATGAGTTTAGCTCGATAGTCCACTTCATGCGCTTCCTGGGCTTTCCGGCTTTTGTGGTCGTAGATGTGCCGACTTGCGTCACTCCAGAAACATCAGAAGCCGGTGGCGGAGGATCGATGTTGTTTTCCCCCTGAGTGTGGTTCGCAGTAGCCCTACTCGGTGTCACGCTGCGCCTACCGCTAACCGAGGAAGAAGGTAAATCATTTTTCGAACAAGCCCTTCTAGCACCAACTTGAACGCGACAAGAGTTTAAGGTGTTGCAATGTCGATTCACCTGACGATTCCTGAGATTTAAGGTCCCGGAATTTACACTCGAATTATTGCTCCCCCCAGAATCCGTGGAGCAGACAGCCGATGTACTAGGTACACAAGCAGTGTGGGATTCTGAGCATTTAGCTCTACCCACCTGGGGTAATCTTGTTTTACAATTCGACATCGTGATTGTCGCATTTTAGACCTACTGCCAGGTGCTGATTCAGCCGCTCCTTACATGGAGAACAGACGCTGTTGGAGTACCGCTCCTTACATGGAGACCGTCGTGTCCTGAAACTAACTGGTTTTGGTTCGCTCCGAGGTATTTAATTTCCTCGATACCTTCTATATCTAAAAGGCATTCCCCTATCCACCACCTGGGGAAGCGCCCGATAGGGGACCAGCACCCCCACGGGATTTAATTTCCTCGATACCTTCTATATCTAAAAGGCATTCCCCTATCCACCACCTGGGGAAGCGCCCGATAGGGGACCAGCACCCCCACGGGTTATTATTATTATTATTATTTCCAACTCAAGTGTACTCTTGCTCAGCTCTTGCTGGTAATGTTCACCTATCCCGAGCGTGTGTAAACGCAAATGGGATTAGGCACAGCAGTTACATATTTAGAAATTTACGGACAGTGTGACAAGTATTCAAAATTGCAGCCTTCTGCAGATCGATGTATGTGTTTTTGTGAAGACCTAGTTTGGTGAGGCTGTCTTGTAGAGTTTTGGGGATTAGTCCCGTAGATGAAACGATGACTGGCACCACCTCTACTTTCTCTGCCTGCCACATCTGTCCCACCTCAATTGCAAGATCGGTGTATTTTGCAATTTTCTCGTTGTATTTGTCTAACATATTGTTGTTATTGGGTACAGCAACATCCACTAGAAGAACCGAGTTAGCTTTTTTATCCACAACTACAATATCAGGCCGGTTATTCGTCACCCGTCTATCGGTGATAATTGACCTATCGTAGTATAGTCTAAAATCAGCATTCTCTAGAACTGCATGTGGATGGTACTTGTAATAAGGCGTGTAGGTGTTAACTAATCCAAATTTGTTGGCCAACTTCTGATGAATTATGTTGCACAGTTGGTTGTGCCTGCGTAGGTAATCAATGTTAGCTATGGCTGAACATCCCGACGTAATGTGTTGTATCGTCTCTGTTGTTTGTTGACACCTTCTGCACTTGTCCGACACGATGTTTGGATCTCTTATAACAAATTTCTTGTAATTATTGGTATTAATTACTTGGTCTTGGATCGCCATCATAAATCCTTCTGTTTCTGGAAACAATGTTCCATCAGAGAGCCACTTATTTGATGCTTCCTTGTCGATATATGGTTGATTGAGGTCGTGATGATGTCGACCATGGAGCGCTTTCTGGGCCCACTCTGCCTGTTTGTCAGAGTCTGTAACGATTTCAAGTTTATTATCAGGGCTTACAAGATCTAAGGGGGAATAGTTTTTATCTGCTTTCGCGACCAACTCATGCAATTTAGATGTTTGAGCCTTGCCAATGAAGAATTTTTGGAGTTGGGATATTTGCTTGTAATGTAAATTTACTATGTCCGTTAGAGCTCTCCCTCCCTCTTTTCTTGGTAGTGTGGTCCTAATAACTGATGATGTCGGGTGGTGACATTTGTGTTTGGTCATCATGGTTCGCGTTGTTCTTTGAATATCTTCCAGTTCTGTTTTTGTCCACTTCAGAATTCCAAATGAGTATGTCAGGATCGGTATGGCGTGGGTGTTAATTGCTTTGGCAAGATTTCCTGCGTTCAACTGGGATTTCAATAAAGCAGATATCCTTTGAGTGAACTGTCCTCGAATTTTGGTTTTTGCTTGCTTCTGGTCAAGTAGCTTAGCTTGCTGGAATCCTAGATATTTGTAGGTTTCACCATTTTGCATGGCATTTATAATGTTCCCATTAGGTAGTAATACATCTCCGTTAACGATTTTACCCTTCTCGATATTTAAGGTTTTGCACTTGTCTAATCCAAATCCCATTTGTATATCGCTGGAAAATTTTTCAGTAATATTAAGTAAATGTTGAATTTGACGCTGGTTTGATGCGTATATTTTGATGTCATCCATGTATAAGAGGTGGGAAACAGTGCAGCTAGTGTTTCTGTTGGCCTTGATTCTAAAGCCGTAATCCGTATCGTTAAGTAGATTGGAGAGTGGATTCATTGCCAAACAAAACCAAAGTGGACTCAGGGAGTCGCCTTGGAAGATCCCCCTACGGATAGAAATTTCACCAGTTTCGAGGTATTGACCATTTATTTGTAAATGAAGGTTCGTTCGCCAGTGCTTCATCGATGATTCAAGAAAAGTAACAAGAGTGGGGTGTACTTTGTAAATTTGCAAAACTTTAACAAGCCAGGAATGTGGAACGCTATCAAATGCTTTCCTATAATCAACGAAAGCCGTGTAGATGTTGCGCTGTTCCTTCTGCGCCTGTTTTAGTATTACCGAATCGATGATGAGTTGCTCTTTGCAGCCTTGGTGATCTTGTCTGCACCCTTTTTGTTCTTCCGACAAGATGTTGTTTTGATCGGCATGTCTGTAAATACGGTTAGTAATGCAAGACGTTAATATTTTATATATAGTTGGAAGGCATGTTATAGGTCTATACTGCGTAGGATCGTGAGTTTGATGCGTTTTGGGAAGCAAGTGGGTCGAACCCAGTGTCAGAAACGGTGGTGTATCTTCTGGATGCTGCAGAATATGTGTAAATGATCTTGCCATTGCTTCATGCAGACTGTCAAACTTCTTATACCAGAAGTTTTGGACATGGTCAACTCCTGGTGTCTTCCAATTACTGGTGCTCTTTATAGCTTCGGTTACCTCGCTTGTTGTCAAGTTAACGAAAGGCATTGGTTCAATGTTAATTTTTTCCTCCTCAGTTCTTATCCAGTGAGCGTTGGATTTATGTTCGATAGGGTTCGACCATAAAGAAGACCAGTACTCCGTTAGCTCATCTTCATCTGGGAGACTTCGGTTGTGATTGTTTACAGTACCGCTTAGTTGCCTGTAAAATAACTTCTGATTGTTATTGAATAAGTAGTTCTGTTGTTTCCTTTTCGTGAACTTGACATATCGTGACAAACGTTTTGATTTTGCCTTTAACTTTTGCCTGAGTGAATCGATATATTCACATACATGTTGTTTATGTTGTGGGTGACCTGTATAAGTGTTGATTCTTCGATAGATCTTCCTCACTCTGTTTGTTAAGCGCCTAGACGGTTTCAAGTTGTTTTTAAATTCTGTAAGCTGCCCCAATTCCCTTCTGATGTCATCAATGGACTTTTCCAGCCGGCGTTGCCACCAAGGCTTGAGCTGTTTGTAGTCTTTACCCCGATTGTTCTTAGGGGATTGGATCTGTTGATTGTGACTTCGAATCACTGCTACCGCTCCACAATAGATGAGAGTGTGAAGTTGTTCCAGCGCCTCGCAGTCTTTAGCATAGTTCTGCAGTAGTAAGTTCACAGCTGCTAGTATGTTGTTAGTGCTCTTATTGGTTCGCAGCTTTGGTAATTTTGGCCGGTGTATTGGGTTGGTGCCATTAAATTCCGCTAGTGCTTTACAAAGTTCGGTATTATAGTCATTATCGGTGGTTTTGTCGCAATCATTGTTTATTTCCTCAACGCCATTGTGGTCTCCTTGTGCATTCTCCGATTTATGTGTATCCTGATCGGTAATTATGTCATTCTCTCCATCTTGAAGGTCAAGAAGGACTTCACCTCGAATTTGTTGCAACGTCGGACCGGGTAGTAGATTGTTTTTCACAATACTTCGACGTTGGTCAGCAATACGCTGTTCCGTGAGATGGTGAAATTCTGGATAATGTTCAACGAATGCACGGTGGAGGGCGTATCTGTATGTCGTCATATCAGTTTCCATATTCGTGATTTTAAAGTAGGAGCGCATAATGAATGAGTTTAGCTCGATAGTCCACTTCATGCGCTTCCTGGGCTTTCCGGCTTTTGTGGTCGTAGATGTGCCGACTTGCGTCACTCCAGAAACATCAGAAGCCGGTGGCGGAGGATCGATGTTGTTTTCCCCCTGAGTGTGGTTCGCAGTAGCCCTACTCGGTGTCACGCTGCGCCTACCGCTAACCGAGGAAGAAGGTAAATCATTTTTCGAACAAGCCCTTCTAGCACCAACTTGAACGCGACAAGAGTTTAAGGTGTTGCAATGTCGATTCACCTGACGATTCCTGAGATTTAGGGTCCCGGAATTTACACTCGAATTATTGCTCCCCCCAGAATCCGTGGAGCAGACAGCCGATGTACTAGGTACACAAGCAGTGTGGGATTCTGAGCATTTAGCTCTACCCACCTGGGGTAATCTTGTTTTACAATTCGACATCGTGATTGTCGCATTTTAGACCTACTGCCAGGTGCTGATTCAGCCGCTCCTTACATAGAGAACAGACGCTGTCGGAGTACCGCTCCTTACATGGAGACCGTCGTGTCCTGAAACTAACTGGTTTTGGTTCGCTCCGAGGTATCTAATTTCCTCGATACCTTCTATATCTAAAAGGCATTCCCCGATCCACCACCTGGGGAAGCGCCCGATAGGGGACCAGTACCCCCACGGGTTATTATTATTATTTCCAATTCAAGTGTACTCTTGCTCAGCTCTTGCTGGTAATGTTCACCTATCCCGAGCGTTTGTAAACGCAAGTGGGATTAGGCACAGCAGTTACATATTTAGAAATTTACGGACGGTGTGACAAGTATTCAAAATGGCAGCCTTCTGCAGATCGATGTATGTGTTTTTGTGAAGACCTAGTTTGGTGAGGCTGTCTTGTAGAGTTTTGGGGATAAGTCCCGTAGATGAAACGATGACTGGCACCACCTCTACTTTCTCTGCCTGCCACATCTGTCCTACCTCAATTGCAAGATCGGTGTATTTTGCAATTTTCTCATTGTATTTGTCTAAAATATTGTTGTTATTGGGTACAGCAACATCCACTAGGAGAACCGAGTTAGCGTTTTTATCCACAACCACAATATCAGGCCGGTTATTCGTCACCCGTCTATCGGTGATAATTGACCTATCGTAGTATAGTCTAAAATCAGCATTCTCTAGAACTGCATGCGGATGGTACTTGTAATAAGGCGTGTAGGTGTTAACTAATCCAAATTTGTTGGCCAACTTCTGATGGATGATGTTGCAAAGTTGATTGTGCCTGCGTAGGTAATCAATGTTAGCTATGGCTGAACATCCCGACGTAATGTGTTGTATCGTCTCTGTTGTTTGTTGACACCTTCTGCACTTGTCCGATACGATATTTGGATCTCTTATAACAAATTTCTTGTAATTGTTGGTATTAATTACTTGGTCTTGGATCGCCATCATAAATCCTTCTGTTTCTGGAAACAATGTTCCATCAGAGAGCCACTTATTTGATGCTTCCTTGTCGATATATGGTTGATTGAGGTCGTGATGATGTCGACCATGGAGCGCTTTCTGGGCCCACTCTGCCTGTTTGTCAGAGTCTGTAACGATTTGAAGTTTATTATCAGGGTTTACAAGCTCTAAGGGGGAATAGTTTTTATCTGCTTTCGTGACCAGCTCATGCAATTTAGATGTTTGAGCCTTGCCAATGAAGAATTTTTGGAGTTGGGATATTTGTTTGTAATGTAAATTAACTATGTCCGTTAGAGCTCTCCCTCCCTCTCTTCTTGGTAGAGTGGTCCTAATAACTGATGATGTCGGGTGGTGACATTTGTGTTTGGTCATCATGGTTCGCGTTGTTCTTTGGATATCTTCCAGTTCTGTTTTTGTCCACTTCAGAATTCCAAATGAGTATGTCAGGACCGGTATCGCGTAGGTGTTAATTGCTTTGGCAAGATTTCCTGCGTTCAACTGGGATTTCAATAAAGCAGTTATCCTTTGAGTGAACTGTCCTCGAATTTTGGTTTTTGCTTACTTCTGGTCTAGTAGCTTAGCTTGCTGAAATCCTAGATATTTGTAGGTTTCACCATTTTGCATGGCATTTATAATGTTCCCATTAGGTAGTAACACATCTCCGTTAACGATTTTACCCTTCTCGATATTCAAGGTTTTGCACTTGTCTAATCCAAATCCCATTTGTATATCACTGGAAAATGTTTCAGTGATATTAAGTAAATGTTGAATTTGACGCTGGTTTGATGCGTATATTTTGATGTCATCCATGTATAATAGGTGGGAAACAATGCAGCTAGTGTTCCTGTTGGCTTTGATTTTAAAGCCGTAATCCGTATCGTTAAGTAGCTTAGAAAGTGGATTCATTGCCAAACAAAACCAAAGTGGACTCAGGGAGTCGCCCTGGAAGATCCCCCTACGGATAGAAATTTCATCAGTTTCGAGGTATTGACCATTTATTTGTAAATGAAGGTTCGTTCGCCAGTGCTTCATCGATGATTCAAGAAAAGTAACAAGAGTGGGGTGTACTTTGTAAATTTGCAAAACTTTAACAAGCCAGGAATGTGGAACGCTATCAAATGCTTTTCTATAATCTACGAAAGCCGTGTAGATGTTGCGCTGTTCCTTCTGCGCCTGTTTTAGTATTACCGAATCGATGATGAGTTGTTCTTTGCAGCCTTGGTGATCTCGTCTGCACCCTTTCTGTTCTTCCGACAAGATGTTGTTATGATCCGCATGTCTGTAAATACGGTTAGTAATGCAAGACGTTAATATTTTATATATAGTTGGAAGGCATGTTATAGGTCTATACTGCGTAGGATCGTGAGTTTGATGCGTTTTGGGAAGCAAGTGGGTCGAACCCAGTGTCAGAAATGGTGGAGTATCTTCTGGATGTTGCAGAATATGTGAAAATGATGTTGCCATTGCTTCATGCAGACTGTCAAACTTCTTATACCAGAAGTTTTGGACATTGTCAACTCCTGGTGTCTTCCAACTACTGGTGCTCTTTATAGCTTCGGTTACCTCGCTTGTTGTCAAGTTAACGAAAGGCATTGGTTCAATGTTTATTTTTTCTTCCTCGGTTCTTATCCAGTGAGCGTTGGATTTATGTTCGATAGGGTTCGACCATAAAGAAGACCAGTACTCCGTTAGCTCATCTTTATTTATTTATTATTATTATTATTATTATTATTATTATTATTATTATTATTATTATTATTATTATTATTATTATTATTATTATTATTATTATTATTATTATTATTATTATTATTATTATTATTATTATTATTATTATTATTATTATTATTATTATTATTATTATTATTATTATTATTATTATTATTATTATTATTATTATTATTATTATTATTATTATTATTATTATTATACCTTTTTTTATAAATTTCTTGTATGTCTATTTTTGTATTTTAGACCTATAGAGAAACTTGTAAAAAGGCTATGCCTGTTTGTTTCTTAAATAAATAAATGTCCTGCACCACCCTCAGCAGTATCCTTCTCTGCACCCGCAGGAGTGGCCTAACCCTCGCATTCACTCCCGCTGTTTCACCCCACACCTCCGCACCGCACAGCATATCCTGCTCTACCGTCTTACCAATTACCCTTCTCTTCCACTCCCCCGACCCTTTCACATTACACATCAATCTCCGCAGCCATGCTGTCCTCACTTTCCCTTTCACTGCCGCCTTTAACAGATGAGTTTCGAAGGATTGGCTATCCAACAACACCTCTAGGTATTTCACAGACTCCTCCATACGAATTCTCCTTCCCTTCACCATCACCCCCACTTCCCTCGTCTTGCTCCGTTCCTTCACTAGCAACCCCACCGTCTTATCTTCCGCCACTTCCAGTCGGCACCGATCTATCTTCTCCACAATCTTCCTACACATTCTCTTCGCATTTCTATCTATCTCCGCCTCTCCCTTTGCCGTTCATACCAGACACACATCGTCTGCATACACCGTAATCTCACATCCCTCTTCACATACTATCCCACAAACCTCATCGAACACTCACTTCCAGAGCGTCGGTCCAAGAACCGAGCCCTGGGACACTCCAGCCTCCATCTCATACCTCCTCCCTCTAGAGTCTACTATCACACGCCCCGTCAGGTAGTCCTCCACCAAGTTAACCAACATCTGCCCCACTCCAAGCCTCAGCAACGCGCTCAACACTGCCTGTTTGCTGACACTGTTGAACGCGTTCCCGACTTCGAAGAACACGAGTAGGGCCAATTTCATGTTCCTCCAGCTGCCCTCCTAAGCTCTTTCCACCAAGCCCATCACCCTGCCCAGTATCGAGATGCATGATTTCCCCTTCGTAAACCCTTGCTGGCTTACCAT
Source organism: Lochmaea crataegi (assembly GCA_947563755.1). NCBI lineage: Eukaryota > Metazoa > Arthropoda > Insecta > Coleoptera > Chrysomelidae > Lochmaea > Lochmaea crataegi. Next base: position 71,252,893 of record OX387422.1, on the reverse strand, counting down.
AAAACCCCTATTCCCTGGGGCTTTCCTTACTTTAATGTTTCTCCCCCCCCCCCTCCTCTACTTCCCACTTCTCTACCGGCCTTATCCCCCTCATTTTTCCTACTCCCTAGTATCCTGGATTTTTCGAATTCTGCCCCCCACTCCTCCTCCCCTGTGAACAATTTCCCTATAATCTCCTTCTCCCAATCTTCCTCTAGCACCTCGTTCCTATTTCCACTCATCCTCTTCACCGCTATCTCGTACGCGTTTCCCCATGGATTGTTTTCGAATTCCCCCAGTAACTCTTCCCACTTCCCTCTTTTTTCCCTATCCACCCTACGCTCCAGTTCCTTCTTCTTCTCTTTGTATCCCCCTCTTCCCTCTATCCTTCCTCTTCCCCTCAGCATCCGTCCGTTTTAAACTTGTCGTAAGAAGAACGTCTTAAAAACGTCCGTTTCACGTACCAGGACGTTTGGACCAAAGTAAGACATGAACTGGACGTCTTTAAGATGTGTGTGCTATCTGGGTTTTGGGGTAACGGGGAGAATACTTTTTCATCTTACTCATCTTTAGCTTATTTTGCTGAAAAAACATGCATAATTTTTATATTCACATTGTGTGACTTCAAAATTAATACTAAAACATATTCAAAACTTATAAGACTCCCATAGTTGATCGGTTACACTATATAGGTATATTTATCAGTTTCCTCTGAGGTTTCTCAATAGTTGTTGACTAAAATTGAAAGATTGTTCGACTTACCCGTAAGGAAGATCAATCTCAATTATTCGAGCATCGGAGTTCTTCTGCAATATATTTGGTAGGATTCATATTTCAAGTGAATCACGCACTGTATTTAAAAGAGTAAACAATTTTTTGTCGTATATACTAATCACCCGATATCAAGGCGACTATCGAACAGTTCAATGGTGACTGAACTAATCGCTCTATTGACTGGGTAGATTGGGGAGGGAGGGCTCTATCATAGAAGAACTCCGATGCTCGAATAATTGAGATTGATCTTCCTTACAGGTAAGTCGAACAATCTTTCAATTATTCTTCTCATCGGAGTTCTTCTATGATATATTTGGTATATGTTTGAAGATACAATTAGGGCGATTAAATGCAGTGTATAATAGTAATTTCATAATAATATAACAAAGAAGTAACAACACAAAAGAAAAAACTGTATATATGTGATATGTAAATTATAACAACAACTATAGCTACTATATAATATATTATCATTATTGTTTTGCAAGAAAGGAAAAAATTAAAGTAAAACTATGATGGGTTACCTATATAAATAGTACAGTTAATAAATATTATGTGGTGTTTTTAAAACATCCCTAAATAACAGAATTTGCAAAAGTATATTCACTGGTTATTATGGGTCTATTATAGAATGTTGCAAATACTGATGAATTTCGCGTCCATCCAGCAGTATTTTTTATTAAATCTAAGTTTAATCCTGCTCTGTAGGCAGCAGAAGTACTAGCATGTCTAACACTATGACTATTAAAAATGCTTGTGCCTATTCCACTTTTTTAAAGAACTTCCTTAATCCACCTACTTATACTCTGGGTAGAAGCAGGATGAAATGGTTTCTTATGTGTCAATATAAGGTATCCCGTATCGTCTATTCTGAATAGTTTTGTGATGGATAGGTAGTACTCAAGAGTTTTTGCCACGCATAATTCAGGTTTGTCAAAGAAAAAGGGTAATACTAAAAAAGGTTGGGATTTATTCGGACCTGATGTTTTAATTCGCACTTCAATTTTTATTTCGATTTTTTTTTGTTTACAGAATATATTTTTCAGAGATATTTTTGATATTGTCTGTACCCTGCTAGCAGATGTTAAGGCTAACAAGGTGACAAGCTTTTGAGTTATATCTTTCAAAGTGAAATCACGTAATGGGTATATTTTTGCTAAATAAAGTAATACTGGGTTAGGATCCCAAGTTACCGAGTATTTTGGTGTGGATGGTCTGTTGTTATAAACACCTTTTAAAAACCGTTTTAATGTGTTTTCATCGGCTGGGCTGAAGTTTAGTATTAACGCTAGGGATGATCGATATGTATTGATGGAGGAATAGGAAAGTCCTTCATTAAAGCAACTCAACAAAAATTCAAGTACTAAATTTAGATTATAAGTGTAAATATTAATTTCGTGCTTTAGGCAGAAATACCACCACTTCCTATAACAAATTGAATATTGTTTTATGGTTTTTTCCCCAATAGAATTTAACATCACAGGAATAACGGTCTGGCTTATTTCTCGTTTGTGGAACGATTCCCAGATAATTTTCCGGCCACCAGGGAAAGTGTTTCGTGTAGTGGATGCACACCCTCTCTGGGAGGAGAATAAATTAAATAATCATGTAGTGGGAAAAAAATTGGTTCTTCTATCAATAATTCATGAAAACACGGAAACCATGACTGATACGGCCAATTTGGAACAACCAGAATGCCTGTGGCTTTATCCGTTCGAATCTTTTCAAGAACTTTATGGATTAAAGCAAAAGGTGGAAATGCGTAAAACCTTAAGTTTTCCCAGCTAGTTGTAAAAGCATCAACTAATAAAGAATCGGGGTCTGGTCTCCAAGAAAAGTAATTATCACATTTCTTATTTAGTTGGGTTGGCTGGCGAAGAGGACACCAATTTCCCAACGAGTTATGCGAAAGTTCTTATTCTTATTATTTTTTTGTTTTTGGTTCTATTGAGCAATTCTAATAACGTTGTAATTTTGTTACTAGGCAAACTAATTGTCATCTCGTGAGAATTAAAATTGTAGCCCAAAAACTGAATCTTTTTAACGGGTTGAAGAACGCTTTTCTCATAATTTATTACCATACCCAGTGATTTTAAAAGGTTTACCGTTGTATATATGCTTTCATAACATTGTTCATAATTTTTCCCAATGATCAAAATATCATCTAAATATATTAATACCTTACACCCCAAAATTCGAAGATGTCTAGCGACCTCTTTCATTAATTTAGTAAAAATATAAGGCGCTATGTTTATACCGAAAGGTAAACAATTAAATTGGAACAATTGATTCTTAAATGAGAACCGTAAATATTTCCTATGTTTTTCATGAATTGGCAATAGAAAATAAGCATCCCGCAAATCTAAGTTGGCTAAGTAGCAATCTTTTGTTATTAGCTTAATAGCTGTTCTATAATCATCAAGTTTAAAATGATTTGTGGGTATAAAGCAATTTAGTTCTTTGAGATTTAATATAAAGCGATTTTTTCCATTAGTCTTTTTTTCCATATCATAAGGTGATATATTTTTTAACGGAATAATTTTCTGTTTTGGTTGGATATGAAAAGGTATCCTTATACCCTTAATCCATTTTGAAACTTGTTTATTATGGACAATTTTAAGCCATTCTTTGTAAAAAGATTTTAAACGACAAGCAATTTTTTGTGGTACCTCTACTTGTAGTATGGTGTTTTCGGCTGATGTTGATGATAACGGTTGGGAGTTTTCTCGAACTTTTTCTTCAGGTCTCTGCTGGTTCCCTGCCTTCTTTTCTGCATGTCCCTTTTCATCTTTGTGTTGAACACATGGCGCCTGGAGTTCAAAGAATGACCAGTTGATGTTCCCGGGGCTGAGTGGCTGTATGATATCTTCAAGGGTTTGTTCTTAATATTTTCGCTAGCTTTCTTCATTGCTTGGCAAGAGTTAACGTTTTCCATAAATTATGGAATAAAACAATTTAATTTGTTTAAATCTTCATTTTTTATTTTGAACCAACGTTTAAATTAAAATTAGTGACGCGTTTCGCTACACAGTAGCTTTTTCAAACTAGTGAAGATACAATGAAAAACTTTTAATTTATATAGTGCCTTAATACGGAATTCTAAGATATTGACAAAAGTATTATAATATATTTAAATAGGGATAAGTACAAAAAGTGTCTAGATACGGAATTCTAAGAATGTTACAAAGGTATTGAAAAAGAGTACCTGGAAAATTTTTCCACAACCATCACATCTTCTAGGTAAAAAGGTTTAATAAGGGAGAATGATTGATATCTATTTGGTCGTTAAGCAGATTACCTGAATATTTGTTTTTGTTAATCTCGAGGGCTTCTAAAAGATTTAATTTAAAGAATTTGGGTTCTACATGCAAAATTTCAAAATTTGAATCGAAAGTGTGTTGGTTTGTTAATAGATGATTTGAATAGTTGGAATCTAATTTGTTGTTGTCATAGCTGCGTTTGTGTTCTGAAATTCTAGTTTTAAAGTTCCTAAAAGTTCTACCGATATAAATGTTGTCACAGTTGTCGTTACCACATTTTAATTTATAAACACCTGATTTGTTTAATGTTGAGGATTTAGATTTGTTATTTTTAATGAATTTAGATAGATTGTAGTCGGTTTTAAAGCAAATATTCATATTTAAAGATTCTAAAAATGATTTGATGGTGTTCCAAAGTATGTTGACCTTTTAAATTGATTATTTTTATTTTTATCTGAAGGATATACTTGTTCTAAAGAGCGTTTCTTTATCTTTTTATTTATGATATTGTCAATCAAGTTTGGATCGTAATTATTATTAACTGCTATTTGTTTAATGATATTAAGTTCTTTGTTGAAATTATTAGTGTTTAATGGGACTGTTAAAAGTCTGTGTATCATACTATTGAAAGCTGCTACTTTATGGCTGAATGGATGGACCGAACTACTATGAATTGTAATGTCTGTATGTGATGGTTTGCGAAATATAGAAAAATCATGTGTATTGTTTATATTTGAAATTGTAAGGTCTAAAAAGTTTTTAGACTTATTTTCTTCATGTTCTACGGTAAATTTTTTATTGCTATGAATTGAGTTAATATAAGTAGTGAAGCTGTCTAGTTGTCTAGTAGTGCCAGTGAAGCTCGCTAAAATGTCATCTACATATCGGTGCCAGTACATAATTTTTTTACTAAGGGGGTGTTTATGAATTATTTTTTCTATGTTATCCATGAAAATTTCTGCTAATAGGAGACTGAGGGGGTTGCCCATAATCAAACCATCTTTACTGCTATAAATATCTCCATTGAAATGAAAATAATTTTGATTTAAGCACACTTTTAATAAATTATGAAGATTTAAACAAATTAAATTGTTTTATTTCATCATTAGTATGGATCTTCATCAAGTAAAAGCCTCATCTATTCAATTTTTTCCATAAAACCTGAGCCGAAAAGATACTCATCTATGGTACTTTGTTGAGCAGCCACTCTGCTATCCTCATTGATAGACGGATTTACCTCCCATTTCCTTTCCACTGAAACCGCATGATGGACGCTGGCAAAAAGTTGGGATGCATCTGATAATTTTTGCACCAATTCATTATCAATATCATTCGATGTGGAGGAAAGTTTCTCGGTCAAAATTGAGCCAATGATAGTCAAGCCAGCTCCTAGTTGTGTTTGTAAGTTTGTAAAGAAGGTATCATTTTTCGTAGCCTGAGCTGATAAAATGGATTTTATTTCATCGTTCATTTTTGGTGCTTGGAGGGGAGCACAATTTTCTGAGGTAGGGTATTTAAGGATTCACTCCTTCCTAGTGTCGACTGGAATGCCCTGTGTCAAGTAATTCGGCCAACGCCCTACCAGTTCTTCATGTAGGGCTTCCCTTTTTTTATTTTCATTTATAGGGTTTTCACCCAAAAGTTCAATAATCTTTTTATTAACATCCACTTTTTGTGGTATCGGTGCTAGATCGGGTGCTAGATCGGAAAGGTCAACAGGGTTTAATAGTGGAGTAGTTTGACACGGCTCTTCGATTTCTCTAGAAGGAGATCCTCTAGTAGAACTAGAGCACGACTCTGAAAAGAGGTTATTTATTTATTTTTTATTTTCTATTGTGCGCTTATACACTGTATATTTTTGTCCTTACAATAAAACTTTACGGAATACGCAAACAAGTGTCTGCGGGTATTGTAGTCAAAACAAAAACTACACCCTGTATATAAGAATGGAATGTGTTTAGAAACCTATTAACAGCATTTAATAGCAAACAATTGTTTGCGGGCATTGTAGTCAAAACAAACTACACCCTGTATATAAGAATGGAATGTGTTTATAAACCTATTATAGTCTATTTCAGAAAGGTATAGAGTAATAAAATGGGGAATTCCGTCCAGTTCGGCTCAATTTCGGTGTCGGCCAAAGGCGTAGGTCTTGAAATAGTATTGTTTGTAATAATAAAATTTCAAGTAATTGCGTAAGAGAATTAGGAAAGGTATGTTTTCTGGCCTGAAGTGTCAATAACGAAATATTGTGTAGGGATTACTTAGGTAGTAGATTATACAGTTACGTTTTGCGTTCAACAGGTCTAGAGGAGACAGTTCCTCAGATGACGAATAATATTATGATTTTTTATAATTTAATTTCTGTATAATGTATTTTTTGTATAATGTTCAAGAAAAAATAAGTGTACCTAATACTATGCACATAATGCCTAATTTTTATTCTGTTAAAATAAAATTATTTCCTTTTTACGAGTATCCAACCGGCACGCCTTTAGCACACTATTTTTCGTGTTTGTAAATGGATAACAATAGGCTAATCCCATATATTGACCCCAACCCGGGGGGTACTACCCGTACTTGATAAAAAGAAAGAATTTTACAATTAAATCAATGCCAAACTATGAAAGTGGCTTAAATATTCGTTGGGTCACTCTGTGCTCCCTTTGCATACCTAATGAGGTTTTATTACTCTATACCTTTCTGAAATAAACTATAACAGCATTTAATAGCAAACAATTTTTTGCGGGCATTGTAGTCAAAACAAACTACACCCTGTATATAAGAATGTGTTTAGGAACCTATTGACATCATTTAATAGCAAACAAATGTTTGCGGGCCTTGTAGTCAAAACAAACTACACCCTGTATATAAGAATGTTGAAAATGATATCTCTACTCTTGCACATTTTATAGAGAATAGCACAGCATATTGCTGAAAATGTAAAATTTGAAATCACACACTTACCCTGTGAACTATCTGAATCAGAAGATGTCGAACAGTTATCTGTAAATGCCCTCTCCAGTTTTGCAAATTTCTTTTTCATGCGTAACAATTCCCTTAACGCCAACGCCTTTCTTTTTTGTTTATTCGGCATTTTATTTTCGTACTCTGCACGTGAAGGCACTTAAAAATGAACTGTTCGATAGTCGCCTTGATATCGGGTGATTAGTATATACGACAAAAAATTGTTTACTTTTTTAAATACATTGCGTGATTCACTTGAAATATGAATCCTACCAAATATATCATAGAAGAACTCCGATGAGAAGAATAATTAAAAGTTTAAACACCGATAAACCGATTGAACATAATGTTTGATCAAGACTATAACTTCTACAAATTAATAGTACCCATTTTATGATGTTGTTGGAGGTAGTGGAGCTATCTGAGATTTATAGTAAATTTTATGTGATAGAAAATGATGCTTTGTTAATAAATAGTGTTTAGATTATGATTATATCTCATCATGTTTGGAGTTTGTGTAATATGTGGTTCCAGACTTGACTTCATTTCGAAACAGAAGTACTAAAATATAAGGAATTTATGAACTCACCTTGTCCTCTTCAGATTTTTTACACACGTTTACCGCCACTACACTTTCACACATATTGAAGTGAGGATAGTAGTTATTTATTTGTTAGGTTAAATAATTCAATATTAAGCTAAATAATTAAATTAAAACTTATTGGTATTATAAATAGTATGTATATATTGTAAAAAGATGCAAGAGGAGACGCGGTTAAACAGAACGACGATACAACTAACCTCAACAAACAAAATATGTACTCAATACGTTCAGTCTCATAGCGAATGCTGGTTTCGCAAACTACCACCTGATTTTCTATCTCACTTTATCACAGATTAATCATATATTTCCTGTTCACTCTTCTATCTACACCCTTAGACTCGAGGATAGAGAGATGAACGGATTACGGTTCACGTATGTTCTGTGTTAAAAAAATGAACTAATATGACCCGCGAAATATAGCAAATGTATGATGGAATAAAACGACTTTGTTGAATTTTCAGTGCAGACTTTATTGAGGGGCCGCTGAAGTCGAGGCATGTCTGGTAGAGTGTGACTTAAAAATTTTCGTATCGACTCCGCTTCTAGGTAATATTACTTTAATCCACCTTGATAAGGTTTGAGCGGAAGCCTTATGAAAAGGACGATTATGAGTGATAAATAAGTGCTCACAGTCTTTCCTAGGATCACTAGTGACTTTTAAATAGTGTTCTAGAGTTACCCCTAAACATAATTCTGGTTTTTCGTGAAAAAATGAAAAATAAATAACCGGCTGACTTCTGCGAGGAGCCGATGTTTTGATAAGGTCTGAAATTTGTATTGTAACATTACAGGAGGATATTTTTATATCAGATAGTTTGATGGAAGATCATGTTTGTACTCTTTGCGATGAAATCAAGGCCAGTAATGATACTGTTTTTAAAGTTAAGTGCTCTAGATTTAAGTCGTTAAGAGGAAAGAGTTTTTCTAAATAAAGAAGGACTATCTGAGGATCCCATGTAGCATTATATCTTGGAAAACTAGGTCTTAGTCTGAATATACCTTGCATGAAACGTTTTAACAAAAGTTGCCCATCCGAAAGGGTAAATAACAATTTTAAGGCAGATCGATGCGTATTTAATGTAGAATATTTGGTACCCTGGGTGTATTCTACATGCAGAAATTGAATAAAATTATGGATATTTGGAGAAAATAGATTAATATTATGAAGAATACAAAAAATCCACCACTTTTTAAACGTAACATTGTATTGTCTTATCGTTTGTTCACCAAGAGATGCCAGGAATATCGGAATACAGTCCTGCTCTACTCCTTTCTTCCTAAAGGCTTGGCGGATAATATCCCGGCACCCAGGGTAAGCTTTTCCCAAAGTGGTTGGCTCTCTCTAAAAGGAGATAATAACAAATCAGGAGATGGCGAAAAAGGTTAAAAATAAGGAATACCAAGGTTCTGTAGGCCAAATAGCTACAACCACGATACCCTCTGCTTTATCTGTTTTAATTTTGTTTAGGACCTTTGAAAGTAAGCTGAAGGGTGGAAAGTCATAAAAATAAAATTCAGACCAAGGTATTGTAAAAGCATCCAGCTCAAAACAGTCTGGGTCAGGTTTCCATGAAATAAACCGTGTGCATTTGGCGTTTATAGCGGAGGCAAATAGATCAATTATTACCGGTCTACCATATTTTGAAACAATCGACTCGTATGCTGTTCCTCTAAGGGAATATTCAGTAGCTATATTGAAATGTCGTTATTGATAATCCGCAAAACAGTTTTCTTTAGATTTAATGTAAGAAGCAAAAATCTTATTTTTCCTGTCTTCACACCACTTCCAAATATTATGGGATATTCTATTAAGAGATTTGTGTTTGCAGCTACCCATTTTATTGATAAAAGCAACTGCTGGTGTACTATCAATTCTTATCAAAAATTTTGAGTCATATAAACATTGAAGGCAAAGCATTTCAAAGCATTAAATGCCGCTAAAAGTTCCAATTGATTAATGTGTAAGTGCCTCTCCTCTAAACTCCAAAGACCATTCGTGGTTTGATTACCACAGACCCCATCCCTGATTTGATGCGTCGGAAAAAATTATAATCTGAAAATAGAATACTTGCCCCTGAACTTGAAAGGTTTCTTAACCACCAATCTAATTCATCTCTTGCTGCAGAGTTCAATTTCATTTTTGCATTAAAAGAGATATTATTATTTTTAAGAAAATGATTTTTTAAACGTTCAAATTCTTTAACATACATCCATCCATATTCAAAAGCAGGACACATTGAAATAATATAGCCTACAAGCTTGGCAAAATCTCGAATTTTAAAAACATTTTTCCCTTGAAAAAACATAAGATGATTGGAAGCTTTGGCAATCTTCTCAAGTGGTAAATATATTTGAAGTAAAGAGCTATTCCAGAGAAAACCCAAAATATTGCATTCATTGCTGGGATTTAAATTATATTTTTCAAAATTAATTAGGAAACCTAAGGATGAGAGCAGTTTTATTGTTTCATCTAAATTACGCAAGCATTCAGATTCACTGTTTCCAATTAAAAGAAAATCATCTAAATAATTCATGGATAGAAAACCTACAGTTCTTAAATAATGGATCTGGTTTCGTCATTTTGCAAAAAACATATGGTGACGTACTTAAGCCAAATGGCAAACAATTAAACTCGTACAATATATTTTCATATTGAAAACGAAGGTACTTTTCACTCTTAAGATGAATTGGTCTTAAGAAATATGCATCTTTGAGACCTGAAGAACACATAAAACAATCTTTAAATATTATATCCTTTACTGATTTAATATTTTCTAGTTTAAAATGTTTTTTTTTTTTCGATAAACGTATTTAGATCTTTTAAATTTAACACAAACCTATGCCCTCCATTGGGCTTATCAACTAGAAAATATTTTGATAAAAATTGGCCATTTTGATAAGAACAAACAGAAATGGCGCCCATTTGCAAAAGTGAAGATATACTATTCTTTAATTTTACGTGTTCAACCTCAGATCTAACACATTCAGTAGAAGGTGAGGTTTGTATTGGTTCATGTGGAAAGGGGATTCTATAACCTTCAGCCCAACTGAGAATACAGTCATTCTCGGTTATTTGCAACCAATTTTTAAAAAAGAGTGATACTCTGCCTGTTGAAGCGTCTTTGGTCCTGACGAGGTCCCTGCTGGCGTCTCTGAGTTTTCCACGACATTCCTCCTCTTTTCTCGTGATAGTCTGAACGTCTCATCTTTGTTCGCGGCGGGGGCTGGCGATGCGATAAAAAATATTTGGCCTTGTGTTCTTGTTTTTTAACTTTAGTACTAATTTCCGAGGAAATCTTTCTTACATTTTGTACTGCTTTACATTTTTCGGAGAATTCAGCTCCAAAAAGCCAGGTATCAGGTTTAGCCTCCTCAGCGACCTTTTGAACGTCAGTATTAAACAGAGAATATACTTGATGTTTTCGATGCTTTTAAATCAAATGATGAACTTCGGAAAATATTTTGCTTGATTCAGCTATAATTGGCGAAAACTCGGTTTTTATATCTTCAGGGATTCTATCAGATAGAAATGCAGTAAGGACTGTACCTAAGGCTCCCAAACCTTTCCCTATTTTATCTTAAAAGGTAGATATAAAAGTGTCGTCTTTCTTCTCTAGGGAAAACATCAATTCGACAGCTTCAACATTCATTTTTGGAGCTGACAAGAATCCGCAATTTTCAGGAATCTTCCACTTTTCATAAAGCCTGTCTCTTGTTTATTTATCAATACCATTAAGAATATATGAACTCCAACGAGTCGCAATATTTACGTTAATAGGAGGCCCTAGAGGAGATTCTAAAGAAGGGTCATTTCCTAACAGTTGGTTAACTTGTGAGGTAGCGCTCTCTAGCGTTGCAACTTCGTGATTTCCTATATTATCAGGCACAACATAATTCATCACTAGATGAAGAGGACAAGCGTCTAATCTTAGGATGTCGAGAGGCGGAAGAGTAACGTGAACGCTTGAGGCTTGGCCTTCTTTCTTTGTCGCTTTCAGAGTCACCTTAAAGGCAAGAAAAAATGTTGTGAGACAACAAGCGTAGAAGGTATGAAAAATAGACTTAAAATGTATGCAATTTTCTATTTTAAAACAGAAAAGCCTTATAACACAGCTATTAGGTACCCTTGCATAAACAAGGGAAAACCCCTAAATCAAAGTTGAATTTATATATTACATAAATAATATATATCAATTGTACGTCAATTACAATCTTTTGCATAAACAAAAGTATTATTGACCTTTGGTTATAGGGAAAGAATTTCAAGTTTGCATAAACAAACAAGGTAATAACGGCTTGTCTCTACATGACCTAAATACTATAGAAATAATATTAATTAGCATTAGTAGACACATTCATCATTTGTTTTAATTCCCGAAACCTTCTTTTTATTTTACGGTACTTTTTTGCCGAAACCTTACCCATTGTAGGGCAGAAAAAACAAGTTTATTCTTGTATCAAAACAATTCGAACGCACGAGGAATTTACCGAAGTAGCCGATATCGCACTTGAAAATGTAATGAGAATGAGTGGAATTCGAGAGTGAGTCGGGGACCTTGGGTTTTTTCCTATCTGTACGGTTGAATATAGTGGCTGATAGCGCGCCAGAGGCGTAACTACATGTTGATCTATGAGGACGTGGTTACGAAGTATAATAACTGCAAAATATAACGTGACAAACACTTAGAAAAGAATATTTACTTACAGTACATTAACAATACCTAATTTCTCTAAAAAACTATAATGTTTCACAGATCACAAACTTTTGGTTAAAACGTCAGCCACCATCTGATCAAATCTATCAAATTCTGAGCAACTGCATCTCTAAGAAGATGATGCCCAACATCAATATGTTGTGACCTTTTATGATGAATAGGATTTAACGCCAATTTCTGTGCACTCTGACTGCCGTTGAAAAGAGTTATACAATTTAAATTACCAAACAACTCAATATGCAAATTTCTGAAATAAATTGCTTCCTTGGAAGCTTCAGCAATAGCCATATACTCAGCTTCTGTGCTGGATAAAGCAACAGTTTTTTGTTCTCTACTTTCCCACGAACAAATTTTTAACCAAAACTGCTAGTTGCTTGTAGATAGGTACCTTAAAATACGCTCAGCCTGCTTCCAATGGCTTTCATTGTAACAGTTATTAAATTGACTTGGGTAACTTACAGAATAAGCAATATCAGGCCTAGTTAATACACTCAAATACATTAAACTACCAATGAGTTCCTGAAACTTGGTTAATATACTGCTGTTGATCTAAAGTAATTACATTATTTTTCTTATCTATTCTAACACGCATGCCAAGACACTGTTTTATTTCACACAGATCTTTTATTTTATACTCATTTGTCAAAGATTTTTTCAAAACTTTACCTCCATGACAATTGTTAGAAAAAATAAAAAAGTCATCTACATATAATGCAATTACTGTATTAAACTGCCATTTATTTTCGTAAATGAACACGGTTCTAATTTTGACTTATTATAACCTAAATTTCCTAGCATGACATCAACCTTTTCATACCAAGCTCGACTAGCTTGTTTCAGGCCGTATAGTATAGCTCTTTTTAGTTTTAAAATTTTATTATTATTGTGACGTCAATTTCACCTACCCTTTGGATCCTACCAACTGGGCAGGTCACTTTGGTCACCCTCGATGCAAAATCTTCTAAGCGAATGCTCGGGAGCCAGATTTTTTACGTTGTTTGCTCCATGGCCCCTTGACCCTTAGCGTCAAGAGTTCCAGATAGCCTCAGATGGAGGTTACGGAAAATTCCAGGGGTCTCGTTGAAATCAACACTTCTAGAAAACTATAAACCCTCAGACGGCTATAAACACTGATTATGTCAGTTTGTATATTACGAGATAAATGCAATATGCACAGGGACGAAATAAATAAATATTCAAAAATTAATAATTTCCAGAAATATCCTAAATTAAATATTTTCGGCGGTTCCAAACAAAATGAATATATACAGTATGCAAATGTGACAAAAATATTTGTGCTATACAAAACTTGCCGGTAGTACGTGCATAATATAAGCAATGGTACGATAAACTAGCTATATATTCCGTATATACCCGGAACTTACCATAATGGTTAGCTTGTTTTAGCTGGTTTTCTTGGTTGGTGGGTGAACTCCAAAGATTACGGAACGATTGTCAAATGTCAATGGTCAGTTGTCATAAAATTTCTGATTTCGTATCTAGCCACAAATCACGTAGTATCAGCCTCAGATAAACAAATAAGTGTTTCATTTTTTTTTATTCCACTGTTCGAATATTCTATCAAGACCCATTTATTTAGAAGAATGGACGAGGCAGCTGCTTATTTCTTTTTAAATATGGTAGATATTTCGAGCTCTAGCAGTAGTGAGGATGAGTTTTTTGCTAGAGGACCTGGGTAAGTAGATTATTTTTTATAACAATACTCTAATTTAAAAAGCATGAAACAATAATGAAAGTATAGGTGTAAGTATTGAAGTCTATCTTTGTTTAAGAATATCGTCCAAGAATAAGAAACTATGTGGAAGAAGTAGTGAATGAATATAGCGATGACGAATTTATTCAAAATTTTAGAATGAATACATTCAACCACATATTAGCATTAATTGAGGAGAATAAAACATCTGGTATATTAGACAGAGGTCATCATACAATTAGTGAAAAAGAACAATTTTTAATTGCACTTTGGTATTTTGGAAGTCCTGACAGTTATAGGTACGAATTATTTTCTTCAGAAGAATGTATGTAAATAATTATTGATAATATTTTTAGATCTATTTGTGGTCGCTTCAACATTGGTCGAGCAACTGCTCCGCGAAGTGTTAGACGGGTTAGAAATTCTCTACTGGCTATTGGCCCAAATATCATTGTTTGGCCAACTGGAAATTATTTCAATGAAGTTAAGAATGGTTTCTCATTAATGGGCATGATAGATAGATATATTTATTCCACAAAATCACAATATAAAGTACAAAGCATATAGAAATTGATTAAAATACACAGTGATTTTAGGCTAAGCGTTGGAAGTAACAAAAAAAGAAAAAAAAAGTTTTAGTTAAAATTTGTCCGAAAGAATTCTGAGATATTATAAAAAACATACTGATGTAGTAGTTGTTTAATTTTTCTTTTAAATTTTTTGTTTGTAAGATTTTTTTCTTTAATACCTGAATATAAAGGGCCATTTCGAGTGCGACTATATTTATAGTTTGGAGGTATTATGTCTTGTTTTCGAGTGGGATATTTATGTCTGTCATTTGGGGTAAGAAGTTCATTTTGATGCTTGTGAATTAATAAAGAAGTTTTGTAAATATAAGTGTTTGTCATGGTCATTATTCTATTTTCTTTAAAGAATGGTCTACAAGAAGTTCTAGATTTTAAGTTGAAAAGCGCTCTAATTGCTCTTTTTTTAGCCATGAATACGGAGCCTGCGGATACAGCAGTCCCCCAAAATTCAATACCATATTGCATCATACTATGAAATTGCGCGAAATACACCGTTTTTGCTACAAATATGTTAGTATGTTGTTTTATTACTCGCAATGCAAATACATATTTGCTAAGAGATTTATTTAGTTGATTTATATGAAAGTTCCAGTCAAGCTTGTTATCAATGTGTATGCCTAAGAATTTTATGTTGTGAGAAGAGGTGATAGTTTGTTGACCTATATTTATAGCAACTTCCTCAGAGTCTCGATATAGGTTAAATGATATATTTTGAGTTGAGCCGATGTTCAATGCTAGTCTGTTAGCGAGAAACCAATCCGATACGCCTTTCATGACGGTAGTAGAAGAAAGTAATAAAGAATCTTGGTTTATTCCGCTGACAATTATACTGGTATCATCGGCAAAAAGAGAAAAATAAGCATTGGGAAAATTTACAACCAAATCATTGATATATATATATAAGAAATAATGTTGGTCCCAAGATAGACCCTTGAGGAACTCCGCATTGAACATCAACGCAACTCGAGTGGTATTGATCGCACCTGTTATTGACGGTATGATTAATTCGTACGCACATTTTACGGTTCGACAAGTAAGACTCGAACCAATTATGTGGTGCACCTCGAATACCATAATAATACAACTTTTCTAATAACAATTTATGGTTAACGCAGTCAAAGGCTTTTGACAAGTCACAAAATATACCTAACGGATATTGTTTAAGTTCTAAGATTTCATGTAACTACTCAATTAGAGCAAACGTTGAATCAGAGGTACTAAGATCATCTCTAAAGCCAAATTGACATTGAGTAAGTATTTTGTATTTATTTAAATAAGAAATTAATTGCTTGTTTACACACCATTCTAATAATTTTGAAATAGATGATAATTAGGAAACACCACGATAATTGCTCGGATCAAACTTATCACCCTTTTTGTGTAAAGGTATGACTACTGATTTCTTAAAAGCATCAGGAAATATTCCATTGACGAGCGACATGTTGAACAAATAGGTTAAAGGTCCTTTTAGAATATCAACATTTACTTTTATTAATGTAATTGGGATATTATCTAATCCTGAAGATTTTTTTGGTTTCTGGGCCAAAATGCTTTCTGAAATATCACTTTCTGTTAAAGGATTAAAAAAAGGGAGCTCGCATTATTCAAAACCATTTGTTGCAGGTAGTTATAGCTACTATTTTTGCTTTGGCCCAGGGGAATTGTTTTACTGGAAATTTGTTGGAAGTGAAGGTTCAATTTTTCAGCAACTTCGTTAGGGTTCGTTATTAAAATATCGTCTATTTTTAGACATAAATTTTCCCTCCTACTTTGGTCTTTTTTTTTAAATGTGAAACTAGTTCCCAAGTTGTCTTCGACTTGTTGTTCGATGACATTATTATGTTTTGAAAGTAGATGTTTTTTGCTATTTTTATCGTTGTAGTTAATACCTGACAATATTTATTTACATATCGTAATATAGCATCATTTCTTGTAAATTTTTTGAGTTGCAATAAAAATCTTTTATTTTTTGAAGACTGTTTTATTCCTGGAGTTAACCATCCTTTATATTGTTTTTTATTATCAATTTTTTTTACATTTTACAGGAAATGATTTTTCAAAACAGAAACTAATTGTTTCTTCTAAAAAAGTAAATGCTTCATGTTGGTCAGTCTTTCTATAAATTTCGTTTAGAGTAGAATTTTGTAAATATTGTGTAAATTGTAAATTATTAGACTCACCTAACGATCTTCGTAATTGGTATCGATTATGAGTAACAGGCCTTTCCATATTCATAACTAAAAATTGAGCTTTGTGATCGGACAGTCTCATTGTAAAAGCCTCAAATAAAAAGTCAGCGTCCATGTTAAAAAAATATTATCAATTCGTGTGGCAGTTGTCGCAGTTACTCGAGTAGGCTCTAAAATTGTTGGTTGTAAATTGAACATGGTCAGTATGTTTTCGAATTCCAATACACTCTTATTTTCACAATCTAAATCTATATTAAAATCTCCGCATATTATGCAATAGTAATTTTTATGTTTTGTATACAATTCATTTAACAACTCATACAACACACTGAAAAATATTTGTGAATTTCCTGAGGGTGGTCTGTAAGCACATACAATAAATAATTTAGTTTTGTAGATACATATGACAGTAAAATCAATGTTTTTATCTATTGGTATTGTGTCTAACTTTTTCACAGGATCGAATTTTAAGTTGTTCCCGACAAATATTGTCGCACCCCTGTGGAAGTCAACTTTCCTACAATAACTATTAGCTAAGTAATAATCGTCTAAACCATAAAAAATCATTTCTTCCTCCTGCATCCAATGTTCTGTGAAACAAATTATATTAATATAACTCTTTGAGTTACAGTCATTAATGAAAATATTTAAATCGTCAAGTTTGTTACGCATGGAGTGAACATTGAGATGCATAATAGTGAAAAGTTATGAACGTGGGTTTAGGCCCTCACTCCTTTCCGCAGGCTGTAGTTTTTTGGAGCTGCTGAATTGGATGGCTGTTGAGATGGTTGTTAAGACTGTCCTGGTTTTTCGTCTATTTCATCTAATTTTTGTTTAATATCTTCTAGGAAGTATTTTTCGTTGTCCATAAATATGTAATTTTGCCCCATAAAAGACATTTTTCCTGAGTTTCTGAGTTTTTTCATGTATGGATATGGAAGCTTTCTTTCCTCCAACACTTTCTTACTGAATTGTTCTGTGATACTGTAGCTTGAACTTTTTAATATTTTTCATTATTTCATGTTTCTTTTGTACTGAGTTAAGTTTTATCAAAGCCGGTCTATTTTTCTGATCTTTTTTGTATCCTATTCTGTGGACATCCTGTATATCACGACCATCCAGTTCTACTTCTAAGGTTTCATTAATTATTAACTAAGTTGGGAATTCTGGAACCGTTGGCGATACTTGACACTGAACACTGTTTACACTACCACTACACCTAACACAGTTTTTTTCGGGATTCGGGATATCTTTTTCACTTAAGCCGTATACAACAATATTATTTTTGAATATCTTTATAGATGCGTACACATGACTAGAAAGTCAAGAAAACAGTGTATTCTGTGTAAAATAATTTAATTTTTAAAAAATTGCAAAGCGCTTTTGGCTGTTAAGCAATCATCAGTGCGATACTCGTCAAGTATGTACAAGAAACCAAATTAAAAAGTCGACAATGTGTTGTCGAAAGCGCTTTGCAATTTTTTGAAAATTAAATTATTTTACACAGAATACACTGTTTTCTTGACTTAATATTATTTTTGTTATTACTATTTTATAAATTTACTATTTTCCGTTCAAGTTCAGTGACCCTTAATTTTAACTCTTCATTCTCTTGTTTTATTGAATCCATGCCAGTTTTTATGGAATGGATATCAATTTTAATTTCTTCAACTGTTTTTAGCAATTTGTCAACTTTTTGCTCCATTATTTATTTCCTATCTCTCGAAAAGAAATCAATGAATATATCAAATAACTTTCTGTACCCAGGAACATAAAAAGAGTAGATTGATTACTCACTTGTATTTTGAGTTTTTAATATCTCTTATCCTATATTTAAATTCAAGATAAAACAACAATTTTTCACTAATTGAACAGCACTTAAATATACGTGTACACTCAACGCTGGCTACTACTAGACTGAGAGACACAATAGGGTGTATTGACGGTATGCATGTCCCAATACCTAAACCGAAAGAACATGGTCAGTCATACATAAATAGAAAACAATTTGCTAGTCTTGTGTTACAGGTATTATTTCAAAGCACTTATTTAATATTTTTTACCTATGATCTTCAAAATTAATCCTTAAATGAGATTTTCATTATAAATATAACCTCTTTCAGGGTGTTTGTGACCATACATCAAAATTTACACATTGCTATGATGGGCAAGTAGGATCAACTCATGATAGCAATGTATTAAGGCGAAGTGAAGTGTGGGTATTTCTTAATAACATGGCAAATGATAAATTTCCAGAAGATAGCCACCTTCTTGGAGATAAAGCATTTCCTTGCCTTCCTCAACTAATGACCCCATATAGAGACAACGGACATTTAACACAAAACCTAAGAAATTTCAATTTTTTCCTATCTAGATCAAGAATAACTATTGATCGTGCCTTTGGACTATTACAAAAAAGATTTCGTTGCCTCAAAGATATGCTAGATGTTCGTTGTTTAGATTGGGCTTCAAAATATATTATAGCTTGTTGTATATTGCATAACATTTGTATAACACTATGCACACTTGCAACAAAACGCTCCGAACGAACCAAACGCGCCGCGCGCGCTGTAACAAATTTGTCTAGTCAATACGTTGCGCAGAACCGAACCTAACGCGCCAAACATTTTCCGAGGGTTGTCGGTAAACGCGATTTGCACAAAGGGAATCATTCTTTCGCCGGTGTTCAGTGGATACGGATGTTTGGTGCGCTTGCTGTGTTTGTAGCGTTCGTTCCTTGTCTGAAAAGAAGAAAATGGACTGGAGCAGGGAAAAATGCCTAGAACTGATCGACCAATTTGAACGGCATCCTGTATTATGGGATCCTACAAACGGATGTTATTTTAACAAAATTAAAAAGCATGATGCGTGGGCGGTAATTGCTAAAAATATGGGATGCGCCGTAGATGATATCAAAAAAAATGGAGAGTCTTCTTTCAAGATTTATAAGCGAAAAAGCCAAGGGAAAAAAATCTGTAGGAACAGGAAGAGGTAAGTTTTTTCAAATTTTGCAGTTATTTCAAGTTAAATATAAAAATAATCAGTTAACAAAAGCTTTCAAACATTTGCCTTTACCTGTCAAAACAAAATTGGAATATTTTATAAAAAATCAAAAAGTTGTACTCGAAAAAGTTGTTTATTTCCTCTACCTTTACGCCAAATTTGAACAAAATCGAAAATACTTTTTTCTAACCCAACTTTTTTTTGGTACACTCTAGTTAGACAAAATATAAATAATACTATTCAAATAAAAAATCAAACACGCTTTTAGAAATCGTTAAAGTTGATATGGTTATACTGTTTTAGAACAAAACTACCTATGTTTAGTTTAGATATTTTTGTACCTTACAGGGAGTAACATATTATACATATTAAATTATACTAATTATCCTGGTTTGATTTTGTTTTTTTTACAGGAAGAGAAGACATATACGTGTCAAAATGGTTTGCGTTTCCACGCATGGCTTTTCTGCTAGACAAAGATAAACCAAGACCTACAATGGATTCAATTGAGGTATGTAAACACATAATTGAAAGTAATATTTGAAAATAATACTGCCTTTTAAAAACTAATTGTTTAACATATATTGAGCAAAGTTATTACGGATTTCCTTCGCTGTCGTTACCGACTTTCGTGGTACATTTCTAAAAGGCAAAAATGATGCTTCTGGAGGTTTTTCCTGTCTCCAATTGCCAGGGATGAAATTTCCTTGATCATCTTGTTGGTCAAAACTTCCCGGAGGTGCGTAAATATTTTTGGAGTGGCGGCTTTTCCTAAGATAATTATGTAAACAGCAAGTCGCCATTACAACTATCTGTGCTTTTTCGGGGCTAAGCAATATTGGTTTTCTTAGGACCCTAAATATCGCTGCGACAATCCCAAAAACATTTTCCACTATCCTTCTTGCGTGACTGAGTCGATAGTTAAATATTCTTTCAGGTGTTCCTTTTTCATGTATTCCAGAAAACGGTTTCATTATATGAGCCGTTAAAGCAAATGCCTCGTCTGCGAGAAAAACGTAAGGCATTGGTTCATTTAAATTAGGCAACGGGGAATGTTCAGGTAGACCTAAGTCATTATTTTCTAATTTTCTGTAAAGCGTTGTGTTTTTGAATACTCCTCCATCTGATATCCTGCCTTGGCGCCCAACATCAACAAATAAGAAATTGTAGTCGGCATCAACTAGGCAAGTAAAACTATACTGAAATATGATTTATAATTATAGAAATCATTTCCACTGTTAAATGGGGCCTGTATTGTAATATGTTTTCCATCCATACACCCGACATAATGAGGAAATTGCCATCTTTCTTCAAATTTTCGACTAATGCATAACCATTCTTCCGGGGTGGTCGGCATCTAAAAATAATAAACCTATAGTAAACAAGGTTTTAATAATAGGATGTCATAGTTCAGCATGTCTAGATAAACATTTTAAACTTTCATATCTTGAAAGAAAGGGATGGGCAAACGTTCCGGAACGGCTTAAATACAAGCGAACGGAACGGAGTCAGTTTTGAGGCAGTCGCGAGAACTAAAGTTGCTTTAACAGCTAGTGTGCTTAGCAATTCTGTTTATTCATATTTCGTTGTTTTTTTTTCTACTTTTTCATTATATTCAACTTATTTGAACCCTATTTAATTCCATATTTTATGTTTCAGGAAAATGATAACGCAGAACCGGATTCTGAAGATGACATACCGGAAAACGTAACGACCGAACCAGAAGCAACTAATTCACAAGGCATTGAAAACGAAGAACCAGAAGCACAAGGGCTTGCTGACAACAATACATTGCCTTCGAAACCAAGTACGTCTGCCACTTCTCGAAAACAATTTAATAAACGAAGGAAGCTGAATGAATCAGTAGAAGTTTCTAAGGTAGACCAAGCTCTGGGATTTCTCAAAAATGCAGCCTCATATAGTGACCTTAAAGGCGACGAATGTGGAGTGTATGGACAACATGTGGCTCACAAGCTTAGAAGCTACAGCAAAAAGACAAGAGCTGTAGTACAACATCACATTAACAACATTATCTTTAGTGCCGATATGGGACAGTACGACATCGGGGAAGCAAGAGGCTCGTATCAAGCATTTAATACACCTGCTTTAGGGTTATCGCAATACTCATATCAGTCTTCGCACAATCAAATTCCTGTACCAAGCCCTTCCTCACACTCGCAACTTTCCTATTCTCACCAATCCTCTTCTCATATAATTCCTGTACGAAGCCCTTCCCCACACTCGCAACTTTCCTACTCCCAACAACTATCCCCTAATGCAATTTCTGTATCAAGCCCCTCCCCACACTCGCAACTTTCCTATTCACACCAACCCTCCCCTACTCAAACCGTTGTACCAAATTCTCCACAACACTCTCAAAATAAAAGGACTTCTTCGGAGCTCTTTCAATTTCAGTCTTTATCTGATAATACATCATACCTCATGGATCATTATAAATGAATTTCAAGAATTTTTTTTAATTGATACCGTCGATGTTAAATGTTTCAATAAACTAGATAAAAAATATGAACTCACCTTTATTTTATCCTTAAGTCCTTGAATAAGTGCACTGCAAGTTTCTATAATTATAACGCCAATTCGTTGTTTTGAAATTTAAAATAAATATTGCAAACTGCTATACGAGTCCCCTGTGGCTAAAAAGCGCAGTGTAAGTGCCAGACGGTCTTGAACAGGAATTGCCTTTCGAAATGAAGTGTCTTTCTTGGCTATTCTAGGACCTACTAGAAATATTAGATTCTCAAAATCTTCTGCAGCCATCCTCGAAAATTTTTGATATGCATATAATCCAGGTCACTGAGAATGGCCATATTTTTTCGTCGCAAAAAGAGGCGTCTTGCCCACATTCTTCTTTTTTTTCTCCCTTTTTTACGCTTGTTAGTGCATCTATAATTAAAAAAGCACCAGCGGCTACTATCACATCGTCTGCATCCATGTCGACGAACACACTGAACAACACTGATTACGGGTGGGAACGCAGCGAAAACGGCAAACTCTCCAAACAGCCCGAATTTTTGCGCAAAATATTTTGTTGCAATCGGTTCAGCGCGCGCGGCGCGTTTGGTTCGTTCGGAGTGTTCTGTTGCAAGTGAATACGCACCTTAATGCAAAACGACATTCTTCAAATCGATGCAATCAATGATGATCATTATGATGACAATGACGATGGTGAAATCATGTTGCGGTGAGGTGATAGAGAAAGGGGTTTACTTGGCAGAGCAAAGAGAGATAGACTCTGTCATGAGTTAAACGCACCTGAGTAGAACATATAAATTTTACAAATGTTTTATCCATAAAATGCAATAAACATTGATTAACTAAAATGTAGTTTCTCTTGTACTCCCAATCAGATATTGTATTTGATCCAAAACCATACATTAATAAAATATTTCAAAAAGAAAGAAAAGAAAAAAAATCAAAATATAACTACAAACAAAAAAGGGAATAAAACATAATAATTCTTCTTGAAAAATTAAAATAACTACCATAGCTGTGAGAAGAAACTGGTAGAAGCACCAATGATTGCTGCCTTTGGAGAATCCTTGCTATAATGTGTATATTGAACACACTTCCACTACACCAATACTCACAATTTCACTGTTTCACGTTTCGATAATCACGTTATCGTCTTCAGAGGCCAAAGTTTGGTTATCGAAACATGCGTCAGACAGTGAAAGTGTTGGTGTAGTAGAAGTATAAAGTGTTGTTCAATATGAATACTGCCAAGGGTTCTAAAAATTCTAACTTAATAATTTGTCTATTCTTTTTTTTGTAGTTTTCTTTGAACCAAGTAAACATTTCCATTTTTAACTCCAAATTTTCTTTATGACGTCTCTCCCTACTTTGTTCCATTTGATATAGAGAGTATTTTGTTGTTGTTTTTTGGCATTAGCTGTTTCACTGAAAAATTTGTCCTGGTTACACCCTGGAGATAAATTCTTTTCCATTCGATTAGGAATACAGCGAATGGTAATAACACCTGAACTTGAACATGTACTAACAGGTTCAAAATGAGGATCTCTACAAAAATATCTTCATGAAATTTCCATGAAACATTCATGTCTACACTTTTATTAAGTTCCTGCTTCACTTTATCATATAATTTTTTCAGGTTACTCCATTTCTCATCGCATTTTAAACCATCTTTTTTATACCCAAACTCCCCCATTTTTGCACTAATTAGGTCCCAAACTTTCTTTTTTGTGTATGCAGGCGAACTGAATTTTACTTTGTTTTCTTTATAGGCACTAATTAACAATTTCACCACGTTATCGGTCCATTTTTCTTTAGCTTCTGAAAATGCAGGAGCATGGGTATTTAGTGTTCCCTGAAGAATGCTTGAATTTTCGGTTTCCTTATTAATCGGAGTTCGCTTTGTAATTAGGTTCGTACTATAATCAATGTACACATTCTCCACATCTGCAAAACAAGAGTGGTACATCATTATTTGTTCTTCTACAATTAGATGCATTGTCCCTAATCTCGTTTTGCAATGCCCACAAGAAAAAGTTTCGTCTCCCTAGAAAATGAAAATATAGTATTTTGCAAAGACATTTTCGGTTATTTTTATAACATTTTTGTACCTACTGCATCCATCTCGCAAATATCAATGAATCAACTTGGTTGGACTGAGAAATTTCAGTATATAAAGGTTATCTATGGATAAATGACATGAAAATACCAAAACAACCTAATCGAATCGTTGGTTGTACTGGTGACATATAAGTGACCGATTATTCAGGCAACCGCATTCCATAAATCGAATGTATTTCAGCGGGTGTGTATTTACGGAATACAAAAATTGGAACCATAGCAACCGAGGTGATCTACGGAATATATAGTTAGTGTAAGCAGGTTAGCTTAGCTATAATAACATGTAAAGCGGTATAAGCAAACGGTGAGCAGAGTTAAAGAAAAATAAAACACATATTACAGTAGCAAGCAAAATATAAGTTTCTTAACGGTAGGGACGGTCAAGCGGGATAGGTGGGAAGATACTACCAGATCAGTTTAAAAAAAAATTTACTAATTAACACAAACTAGATAGTCGAACAAGATGTGGCAAAGGCCTCTTACTCGTCCGAAAACCTTTTTGAATTTATATTTAAAGAACTAGGTTTCACTTATAAAGTAGGACAGGTTGAAAGTTGGACAGCTTGTGGCAAAAGCTTCTTATCTGTCCCACAATCAATTGAAAAAAACTTAAAATATCTTGAAAATAAAATAAAAAGAAACACACTAGTTTGGTATTTAGGTAAACGGATCGACCAATGGTAATGACTACTGTGAACTAAACTAAATAAGATAGACAGCCTCATAGTTGCTTGAGAATCTTATTAATTCGTTAACTAAAGCTATTTAGAGAAGAAAATGATTTGGAAAAAAAATTTTAAGTGAAACTCAAGCTACAACCGGCTGAAAGTTGGACAACTTGTGGCAAAAGCCTCTTCTCTGGCCCGCAATCAGTTTTTAATTTTCAAGTTATTGGTCAAGATTAATAAAATAAATTGGTCGGAAGTTAGGACAACAGGTACCCAAATAATAAGGACTACTTTGATTTAACCGAGATAATCAAATAAGATATGCCAACAGCCTCATGCTTGTTTAAAGATCTTATCATTTCTCTAAATAGAACTAGTTATAAAAAAATATGAATAAAAATTTTTCAAAACTCAAGCAAAGTTACAACCGGCTGAAAGTTGGACAACGCATGGCAATGGCCTCGCACTCGCCCCGCAATCAGTTTTAACTTCCAAATTATCGATCAAAATTATAAAAATATTTGGGTAATTTGGATAGGACAGTAGGTATAGGAGTTTAAATCTAGAAATAAAATTTAAAATCCCGTATTCTATATATTGAGCATTCAATTAAAAATTAAAACAAACCCAATATAAAAAAAATGTAACAATAATGAAACTGAAAATAAATTTTCTTATCTATTGCAACAAAAACCACTGAATACGATACGGTACTAAATTTCAACAATCAGAACACTGTAACTGTTAACGGAAATCAATTATATATTTTTAAACTGAACAACATTTATTATTCGGCTTTACTAAAACAATTTTCCCCGTGCCTCACTTTTTTTTTTTTTTCGGGCCGAGATGGGAAACTCATGTTCGAATGGGTCCAGGACCCAAACAGTGTTGGACTCATCCTCAAGGAGATGCCTACCAACCAAACCCACCTCAAACTCGCCGTTACCCCCGCCTCGGAATCACTACCCTAGCATACTTCGAGACAGGCGGCGGTCCCTCGCACACTCTCCGCTCACACTGTCATCTTCTCCCTCCTATCACTCCTGCCTCTCATGCCATATCGAGTCCTTCTCTCCCCCTTACCATGCTCTCTACTACTCCACTCACCTCCATCCATTCCTCCTCCCCCCTCAACATTATCTCCACCATGTTTTCCCAGTACACCGCCTCCCCTAGTTTCCTCTCCAACTTCTTCAGCACTTCCTCGTTCCTCCAGCATCTAAACACATGCCCCACATCATCCTCCACTTCACACCTCTCGCACACACCAGTCTCTCGTTTCCCAATCTTGTGGAGGTACCCTACTCTCGACCCATGTCCAGTGAGCACTTGTGTCAAGAAGTAGTTCACCTCCCCGAATTTCCGGTCAATCCAATCTCTCCTATTCCCAATCGCTCCTCTTAGCGCGCCCTCATACTCCTCCCACCTTCTCTCCATTTCCTCCTCCATCCATTCCCGTACCTCTTCATTGGTCGCACCCCTCCAGCGTTTGCTCCTAGCTCTAGCCAACACGTCCAATGGGTAGGACCTTGCCAGCACCGCTGCTGCCAGTCCACCCACTGTCCTGTACCCCTGCACCACCCTCAGCAGTATCCCTCTCTGCACCCGCAGAAGTGGCATAACCCTCGCATTCACCCCCGCTCTTTCACCCCACACCTCCGCGCCGTACAGCATACTCTGCTCTACCGTCCTACCAATTACCCTCCTCTTCCACTCTCCCGGCCCTTTCACATTACACATCAATCTCCCCAGCCATGCTGCCCTCACTTTACCCTTCTCTGCCGCCTTTACCATATGGGTTTTGAAGGATAATTGGCTATCCAACCACACCCCTAGGTATTTCACAGACTCCTCCATGCGAATTATCCTTCCCTTAACCATCACCCCCACTTCCCTTGCCCTGCTCCGTCCCTTCACTAGCAACCCCACCGTCTTCTCTTCCGCCACTTCCAGTCCGCACCGCTCTATCTTCTCCACAATCTTCCTGCACATTCTCTCCGCCTTTCTTTCTATCTCCGCCTCTCCCTTTGCCGTACATACCAGACTCACATCATCCGCATACACCGTAATCTCACATCCCTCTTCACATACTATCCCACAAACCTCATCAAACACACACTTCCAGAGCGTCGGTCCAAGAACCGAGCCCTGAGGCACTCCAGCCTCCATCTCATATCTCCTCCCTCTGGAGTCTACAATCACACGCCCCGTCAGGTAGTCCTCCACCAGGTTAACCAACCCCTGCTCCACACTAAGCCTCAGCAACGCGCTCAACACTGCCCGTTTGCTGACACTGTTGAACGCGTTCCCGACGTCGAAGAACACGAGTAGGGCCAATTTCTTCTTCCTCCAGCTGCCCTCCCTAGCTCTTTCCACCAAACCCATCACCTTGCTCAGTGCCGAGATGCAAGATTTCCCCTTCGTGAACCCATGCTGGTTTACCCTAAAACCCCCATTCCTACCAACTTCCTCCTCAATCCTATCCCTTATTATCCCCTCCATCAATTTACCCATACCACACAGCAGGCTGATAGGCCTATAGTCCCCCGCCCGCTTCCCCTCTCTACCCGCCTTCTTCATCAGTATCACCCTGGCTACCTTCCATCCTTCCGGGATCTCCTCCTCCCTCAGCACCCTGTTGAATAGTTCCCAGAAGTACTCCCTATTGTCATCCAACAGCCTCTTCACCATATCACCCCTCAGGCCATCTATCCCTGGGGCTTTTCTCACTTTAATATTTCTCCCCCAATCTTCTACCTCCCACTTCTCTACCGGCCTTATCCCCCTCATTTTCACTACCCCCCTTGTATCTTGGATTTCCTGAATTCTGCCACCCACTCCTCCTTCTCCCCCTTTGAACAATTTCTCTATGATCTCCTTCTCCCAATCCTCCTCTAGAACCTCGTTTCTATTTCCACCCATCCTCTTCACCGCTATCTCATACGCCTTTCCCCATGGATTGTTTTCCAATTCCCCCAGTAACTCTTCCCACTTCCCTCTTTTTTCCCTCTCCACTCTACGCTCGAGTTCCTTCTTCTTCTCTTTATATCTCCCTCTTCCCTCTATCCTTCCTCTTCCTCTCAGCATCCGTCTTCGTTCTTTCTTACACTCCCTCCACAGCTCCTCTATTTCCTCATTCCACCAGTAATTGGCCCTCCGCTCACGCCTATTGCCCCTCTTTCCCTCTCTTTTGCAGCCCTGTATCACATTGTACAATTCATCTGCATCATGTCCAAGTCCCCTTCCTATCTCTTCTCTTACTTTCTTCCTCATTCTCTCTGCCTCGGCTTTCGTCCACTTCCATTCCCACTCTTCCACTAAATCCTTTCTCTCTTTCCTTATATCCGTCTCCACATACCTATGTGAGCTCAAGCTTTCCTCATCCTCCAGCACCCCCCAACTAAACACTCTTTCCCACAGCCATTCATCACATGCTGTTATATCAATGAATGATGAACCCCCGTCACCCCTCACGAAGGTGGGCAGTAGTCCATCATTCAGCACCACCAACCCGTTGGATGTTAACACTTCCTCAAGGATCTCCCCTCTCCTGTCCGTTTTCTTCCCCCCCCATATAGTATTCTTCGCATTGAAGTCCCCTGCCTCACTAGACTGTTTCGTTTCACTTGGAGTGTCATTACGATTTGCAATCTCTGGATAGTCTTCTATTGTATTCCCGTTATCTCTTACTCCCACTGAACGTCTTGGATACGTCTGAAGGAAGTCCCTTATAGGCCGGATGTTAAAAATAACGACGTCTTTGAGATGTCTTCATAAGATCCATTTTTGGTCTCATACAGAGTACAGACTTACAAAAGGCATGAAAAAGACGATTCGTTATTCGTGTTTAGTGATTCGTTGCTATATGAACTTATCTTGAAATACCGAATAATCATGAGCGTTCCCTATAGCAACCTACAGAGGGTTCTGATTTATTTCAATTTTCCAGTAAAAACTTCATTAACAAAAAATCTTTTATGATATTAGACTATACTCCTCAGTAATCAAGAAACTCACTCTTATATAATTCATTACAGGGTAGTCAGAAATCAGAAAGTCTAATTTCGTTATTTTTTCTGTGATTTGACGGATTAGTCATTAACGCCTAGCTGAGTTGTTCTTTTTCGTCACATATTATTTTTTCTCCGATTGACAGCAAATATTAATTTTGCAGATACATATCTATCAGCAAAGTATTTCTTTACCTGCCTAGGCAGCAAAATGCTTAATAGTTTATTGTTCATATCTTCAATATTTTCTAATTTTAAATTAAATAGTTCGTCGCAGCGACATGCACACGCAATTCCAAATATCAATGCAACCTAAAAGAATGGATTAGAAGTATTTTCACTTTATCGTATAAATATCTTATTTAAAACATCCTTTTGCTAATAAATATTCATCATCTGGAGCAGCCAGTATAACGTTTGTAATATCTTGTTTTTCGAAAACTCGGGACTTGCCTTGTAGCCTTCGGATCCCGTTTTAAATATGCCCGCAACTTCAAATATCTTCCTATATCTACGCGATTTTTAACATTCATAGTTGCCTTTAACATGGAATATACAGACCAAAGTACAGAACTCTTCATTGTTTTAGATAATCCAGCAAAATAAGCAAGTAGGTAATACATTCTCCGAAAAGTCTTCGCCTTTTTCTCCATACAATAATCCATAAATTCTTTATAATTTCCTTCATATTTCATGCGAGACTTCTCCGGCAACAAATTTAACTCAATATTTTTTGCCACCTCCCTTATTTCTGGAGGAGTAAGTACTTCTAAGTCTACTATCACTGTCCATAATATAAATATACCGATATTTTTCCACAAAACTGGCAGAAATTTCATAAGTTGTCAAACTATAATTATTATGGACATATACATTTCCATAGCAACCAACCATACCAACAATTGCGATTTCTATCAAATTTTAGATTTTAGATAGATTTAAAATAATCTTGTTAGGAAGGGGGCAGCTACCCCTCTGGTCCCCCTGGATACGTCCTTGACTCCAGCACAAAAATATACTTATTCAGGGTGATTCATAACTATTGGAACATATTTTAAGGGCGGATTATTTGTTTATAACTTTTGCAATTTTTGCGAGCGGTCCTTGAATTTTCTCAAAAAACATCTAAAACATGCCATTCCGAATCGAATGACACCTGAATCATAATTTTCGAAGACTTCTGAAAAGTTTTGACCTAAAAGGCACTTGTTGAGTAGACTATTAGAGCCATAGAGTCATATGTATCACCAAATTTAATTGGAGTTTTTAATTTATTTTTTTGCAAAATAATTTTAGTGATATTCTGGATAATCTGTCACTATATATAAGAAGGAAAATATATATATATATATATATATATATGACTTTACTGTAATATAAAAAATACAAAAACTTCTAAATCATTACACTATCTCTTCATCTATGGTATCTTGTGGTATTTTTATCAATGTTCGACTGCAAACATTGCAAAAGCTTTCTATGTGCATGAGACAAATGGGGTTTTTGCATTTTTTGCAATTATATTTTGTTTGTTAATCGCCTTGATCCTATGCAAATATGACATCTTTTGCGTTTTCCTACATTTTCATTTTCTTCTCTTTGTTGTTCTTGATCTACTGGCGTAATTCTTCTCAGGCGTTGTTGCAGGCTGGTATGAATCCCTGATGTCTGTAAACTTCGTCGAGCCATATGAGGTGAAACTAATGCGTGTGATAAAGCTTCCAAAAATTTTCTTCTTCGAATAACATCTTGACCATTGCCAAAATATAGTACCTGAGCATTTATTCCGCTAATATTTAACATAGCAAAAAATACTACCATGGGCCAACGGCGAGTATTTCTAGCAACATTGAATGAGGCACACAATTTATCTGTCGTGTCAACTCCACCTTTAGTACTATTGTAAAAGGTAATTATGGATGGTTTCTTTTTATCTCCGGTATCAAGATCGATAGAGTTATCTTCATGTAAACTTGAAGCCAAAATCACACATTTTCCTTTTTTAGGAACATAAGATACCAAAGTGCACCCTTTCTTGAAACCAAATAAGCTACTATTAACTGCTCTCTTGTTATTTGGCAGAAACTCAGGTGGAATTGCGACCTTATTTTTTTTTAATGTTCCAACGTAAGAGAGATTTTTACTTCGCAGCTCATCTATCCATGGAATACTGGTAAACCAGTTATCTGCAGTTACATTTCGTCCGGTCTGATATATAGGTTTGCAAAGTCGTAGAACCACATCCGATGGTGAATTGCTAAATTGGAATGGGCCTTCAGGTTGTAATCCTGTATATATTTCTAAATTATATAGATAGTAAACTTGCGAATCAACCAGTGCGTATATCTTAATTCCATACTTATTGGGCTTATTCGGGATGTATTGTACAAAACCGCATCTTCCCCGGAATCCTTCTAGTTTTTCATCAATCGTTACATTTTGTCCCAGACTATAGGACTTCTGTGAATTTTGTACCATCATTGTAAAGATTTCTCGAATTGCTGCGATTTTGTCGGTTTTTCTTCTTTCATCTCTCGTGGTCCGATCGTCAAACCGCATACAACGCATAATGAATCTAAATCTTTTGATGTTCATGACAAGTCGACATTTTTCAATGCCGTCCCCGTCGGATCCCCAGAGGTCTTCCAAACTTTGTCTATTACCTCTGTGAACACCAGCTAAATATAAAAGACCTAGAAATGCCTTCAGCTCAATGATGTCAATAGGTTTGGCATCTCTATCGCGTTTGAATAATATTTTGATACTTTCAATGTATTGATTCGTTTGTTGTACAATTATTCTCAATATCTCGTCGTCCATAATGCAGCTCCAACATTCTAAAGGAGTTTTTGCCATTCTTGCAGTACCTATTACACCTGGTAACTTGCGAATGAGATTATGCGGTTTTGAACGAACTCTTTGTAATGGGACATTTTTATTCCATTTTGTTTTTTCTATAATTTTCTTTCCTTTATTTTTTTCTCTTCCGAAAAAAAATTATTATTATCTAAGTTAGATCCATTATCATCATAGTCATCGTCGTCACTAGCCTCCTGCTCCGTATCTGAATCGCCTTCACGAGATTCGACAGCATATTCACCATCTGCATCCTCTTCATCATCAATATCGTCCTGTAAGTCGGCTTCGTCATCTTCAAACATCATTCTTTGTAGCTCTTCAACATCTTTAGGATCCTCTAGATCATATTTTCTACTACAGCTTTCCATGATCAACGTATTTCCAACCTAAAATACATATAATTGTGTTAACATAAAAAAAAATCTTCAATCGGGCGCAGTGTATCAATTTGATATTTATAGAGTATGTATGTGAAAAATATAATACGTGAATAATAAAATGTAAACAGTAGTAGTATAAATCGATAACACTTACCAAAATAATTGACAAGTACCAAATTCACAAAATTAATTTTGTAACGGGTATAGGCGCGGTGTATCAATCTGAACAATATGCAGATACCTTCCTCGTACCAAAGATCATTTAGAACTAACCGGTCTCATTGCGTAGATGGGTGGGAGGTAGGAAGCTACTAGTGACGGTAACTGCCGACTGTTTACGAGTCGAAAGTACCAGCACAAATCATTTGCGTTGTATCAATCTGATCGGCCGCGCCCGACGGAAGGTTAAACTTAATTTATATACACACTTTACTTAATGTCTGGGTTTGGGGATACCTATCTATGGTAGTTGGTTGAAGTGATGTATTTAAATAAAAAGTACCCACTCTCAATAATTCTCATTTGTATATTGAACATCATTATTATCAATTTTACATTAATTTCAGTGCTGTTTATTTATAACACTATTCTTTCTATCACTGGCTCGCTTGAGCCACGTTTTTATTGCTATTTCAGTATTTACCCTATTTCGGGATATTTTGGCTTTTGCAGTATCTAGAAATATAATCATCAATCATCAAATACTGTGGATATATTGAACTTTTTTCAACATACTTATTATAACTTTTGCCATATTAAGTTTCGAGAAGCTTATCTTTCCTTTTCTTCCCAGCCAACTATATCTCAGTGCCATTTTGTTCGTAATACTAGAAGAGAGAACCCTCTTCACAAAATTATAAGAATTCGTTCCACCAAGTTTGGCAAAATCAAGGACCTGAAATAATTTAATAATCAACTCAACATGTTGCATGATAGAAAATTTCACTTGAAACACATGTTTGTATTTTAATTTTTTGGAATTTTTATGATGCAACAGGTGCGTTCTTTTTGACTGAGATGTCAGCTCACTTCAGTTAATGTGATCTGAGATAAAGTGATGAGAGTAGGCACCAAAAAGAACGACACACTCAATGGAAAAGCGCGATTTGACGACGTATCAAAATTCAATTAAAAAAAAAAGATTTAAAATATAAGACAGATTCGTATCAGCATCTAATGAAGCAATTCTTTCCCTAATCCCATAGATAAAATTCACTCAAAACCAAAGAAAATTGGATTATGTTTTTAAAACTGAAACAAATCAAATATTTCTTGATCCCCTCCACTTTATTTCCGACTCAAGTCTAACTGATACCCTCGCATAGCATATGCAGCATCGGTGAAGGGGGAGGAAAAATCTCAGCACACTTCGAAGTGAGTAAATCAAAAAGAACGAGCACATTACCGTGGTGAGCTGAGATTAACTGAGATCTCAGTCAAAAAGAACACACCTAGTAGCAAACTTTTTTTTCTCTTTTCAAGATTAAATTTTAAAGTACTGAAGGTATTGATTTGAAAACAGTAACAGTAACAGTTATAATACCAATAGTTGGAAATCATCCTCGCTGTTTAGTCTCTCCAAAGCAGGAATTTTATCCTTATTGTTCAGTGGGAATTTGATATTGATATGCTTGGTATAAAATGTGTGCTTATTCTCAGGAATATTATTCCTATTCATGTTCTTATTTATTGCCTTCACCTCAGATAATATATCGATTGTGATTCCACGGATTATATGTATTTGATTGATGTGGGTAATTGAAGGCTTATTATTAGTTTACAGATTAATTTATTAATCGAATTAACAATAATTATATGCAGACACAACAACTACAATCTGCTACTACTCACAGTGACAAGCTACGACATACATGATTTCCTAATTTTACTTAACACACCGCCTCAATGGAATGTTATTGTTATTCTAACCTAACAACTGTAATTGATAGCAAAAGCTGATTTGATGGCACAAAATTATAAACAATACATTTCATTGAAAACGTAAACAAACAAAAGAAATCAAAACACATTTTCTAAAAATCTTAACAAAAATAATGAGTGCACAAATACAAAATATTGTAACTAATGAGTATATA
Organism: Lochmaea crataegi; assembly: GCA_947563755.1. Taxonomy (NCBI): domain Eukaryota; kingdom Metazoa; phylum Arthropoda; class Insecta; order Coleoptera; family Chrysomelidae; genus Lochmaea; species Lochmaea crataegi. Next base: position 71,218,474 of record OX387422.1, on the reverse strand, counting down.
AATACGATTATCATTTCATGATGAGTTTTCTAAATGATTCGAATTTAATTCTAGCCAGAGCTTTTGTAAACAAATCAGCACAATTTTGACTAGTATTAATGTAGTCAATTAAAATTTTCTTTTTAATACATAAATCTTTGATAAAGTGATAACGAATTTCGATATGTTTACCTCTTTTAGAGTTCTCAAATGTATTCATCATTGAAATTGCACTCATATTGTTCACTTTCAGCTTAATACTTTCTTCTATCTGGGTATTGAATTCTGATAAGACGCCCTTAACATTCATAAGCTCTTGAGTTGCAGAAGCTGCTGCTATATATTCAGCTTCCATAGTTGACAAAGCAACACAATTTTGCTTTTTGTGCCAAGCAATGTTTCAAGTCTAAAACAGATCAATCCGCTGACACTCTTTCTGGTCTGTCTATCTCCTCCCCAATCGGCATCTGACATTCCTACAAGTTCCCCATTTCCCTTGGTGTAATTCAATCCAAGGAGATTAGTTGATTTCAGGTATCGGAGTACTCGTTTCGCTGCAATCCAGGCTTGATTGGTTGCCTTATCCAAGTATCTACTGAGGTATGAGATACTAAATGATATATCTGGTCTAGATACCAATGAAATACACACCATACTGCATACCAATCTGCGAGAGGGAATGTCTGTTCTGATTCAATCTTCATTCAGGTTAAAATTAACCTCCATTGGCGTAGTCACTGGTCGACATTCTTCTAAACCAAATTCTTTGCACAATCGATCAATCATTCTGGTTTGTATAATTTTCAAGCCGTCTTCAGTATGTGTAATTTCCATTCCTAGGAATATTGAGACTTCAGTACTGATTTTAATATTAAATTCTTCATGCAAGTCTGAATTGTATATATTTTTTTAATAAATTGACGTAGCAATTTTTTATGCTGAAATAGTATATTACACTACAAGGGCAGAAAGTTTGAGATTCCTGCACTGCGCGTCATGATGCCCGAAGCGAAGCCCACAAATGACCGAATGTGTTCCCTTATGATATTCTTAGCTTCCTCGGACTTTTTCTGGGGAGGAGCTCTTCTTCCTTTTCTATCGACTTCTGTTGTTCCATTTACTTGTAGTTTTTTAAAAACAGTCCTAACGGTATTCGTTACGGAATTCTCTTATGGAGAATACAATACAAATGTGCGTTCAAATATCTCGAACTTGAGTAACACTATCAACAAAGTTGTTGATAATTTAAAATCTTAAGAGTCTACTCGATGTATTGTACGTATCATATTCTGGTGAAAATTTTTATTTAACTAAAATTTAATTATAACAGTTTCGAAAAAACGTATCTTTTCAGTTTACCAGGATCTATAGATAAATATGTACTTTTGTAACGAACGATTTAAAGATAAAGTAAAATAAATAATAATGGGCGAAATCAGAAATCGATTCGAATAAAAATGATGGAGTTATGTGATCGCATTAATTCTGAATTAAAAATGTTTCTGCAGTTTATAATTCACAACCTCTTAAAATAAGTTACAGCAAGCTTAGATTTATGACATGATTACAGAGTGATAAAAAAGGGTGTATTCTATTGTCCTTTTGTGTACCGCTTCAAAAGAAAACTAACAGAGCATTCTACTGCGGTATATTGTGATTGCGCGCAGCGGTCAAATACCTCCTGGGGTACTGAAATCTGCCCTCGAGACGGATGTTGTGATTGCGCGCAACGGAAGGATTAAGGCGGACAAAAATTTATAGAAAACTTATACATTACGGTATAGTGGATCCAATGTCAGTGTAACGACAGTAAAATGAAGCAATGTTGTCAGATATATTTTCTAGAATTGTTAGGCTCTCTATACAAATGTTCTCCTTACTTCAGTAAACTGTTAGTTCATGATGTTCTTAGAAAGCTAGTTTGTAAATATTTAAAACAATATACATAATATAAATTTATTAGTAAGCAATAAAATAAGTCGCTTAAAATTGCTGGAAAACGAATAATTAATTAAAAACAACTTTATGTATGTTACTATATTCAAGAATATTTTGAATAGCTGGCAACGTAGTAACATCCAGTTCAGTATTTGGCATAATATAACGGCGTAACCGGACAGTTTTTACTCGGCCAACTGGAAAATGCAAGTGTTTAACATCTGGCCTGACCTGAGTTTCTAAACGTCCAGGGGTGTGCGTGAATAATTGTGTTGTAGAGAAATATTATCAATAATATACTTGAGTGAGTTCTTAGTTGTAGAAAAGTGTAGTTAATCTAAAGTAGAAAAGTATTAATAATATAATATATATTATTTGTTGGTTTAGTAAGGTTAGTTGATTAAGTGAAGTGAGTGAATTGTTATTAATATAATATTTATTTGTTCGTAGACATTGGGGTACGTTTTACAAATACAATTTGTTGGTAATTAATTAGAATGGTATTTTGGAGACCATTTGAAACGACAGTTAAAGATGATGTATCGCGGGAATCTAATAATTTGGCGCCACAGACAAATGAGTTAACAATATATGCTAGGGCCGAATTTCAGAACAAAGATTTACATGTTCAGTGTCAACGCGAAGTCTTAAATACCGGGTGTCCCAGAAGTTTCGGACCCATTTTAACTAAGTCGTGCTTCTTTCAAAAACATTCGGTATAATTTTTTTTAAACGTAGGTATTAGTTAGCAGGCAAATTTTGTAATTGTTTTTTATTTAAAACGTATGTGACAGACATCTTTATCTAATAAACAATCATCATTAAAAACCAAATAACCTACTCATTTTTCATCTAAATTTCAACAAATTATACATTTTCGGAACGGCGAAGAGTTCAGCTTTCAGATAGAATAAAAATATATAGGGTGTTTCATTAAAGAAATAGACGATATTTGTATTTGAAAAATACCATTTTTTTAAAAACACCCTATATAGGATTTCACAAATTAAACATTTAAACTGAAAAAAACTTAATATAAACAGAAATTGTTCATCGAAAACCGCACCTCCCTATCGTTTCGTAGTTTCGAGATTTTTGCAGTTAAAATGGGTCAGAAACTTCTGGGACATCCAGTATGTAACGCGTGTTTGAAAAAGGAAAATTCTGAAATTTCTGATAATGCAGTTATCGCGGGAATTCACGAATTAACGAAAATCGGGTTTACAACGATTTGTAAAGTAATTAAATTAGGTACTGTTACGGATCATTCTTTAAAGGTTCATGCGCACTAGACCAGCCCGGCCGGCAACGCAACGGAACTCGAGTTTTAGTTCCTACGCCCACTAGTCGGTAAAATCTCTCCAGCTAGTCGCAACGAAAATTTTGTTGGAGCTAAGAAAAAGCGAAAATGGGTTCACGAAATTTGCAGGAAAAGGAAGACAGAAAGTGAACCCGCAATATTATTTCCGGATTTAATAACGCATCAGGAGAAATTTTTTTATTAATTTAGAATTACATATCAAATAGCTTCCCCAATTTCCTTCCAGCAATTACTTTTGACTTCTTGATTTGAGTAATTTTTATGGCTCAAATCATATAGTTCTCTATACTCGCAGACAAGCAAAATGCATCCATTTTGAGATAAATGACGTCCTTTTCGTTGACCACAAAGCGCCCACTACTTCACTCCACGACGGAACGCAACGAAATAACGGCAAAAGTATTCTCGCCCGATATTTCCGACGACGGCTGGCAGGGGCGTTGCCGTCCGTTACCGATAAGTACGCGCGGTTTCATTTACATCCCAGGTAAAAATAAATTCGCGTTCCGTTGCGGCGTGGCCCGTTGCCACACGCGAACCTTAAAGCGAAAACGACCAAATCAAAAACTGAATAAGGTTGACAATGCTACGAAAAATGTAATTCAACGGATTGTTTACGGGTTTCTAAAGACAAAATAGTATCAACTTTAGAATAGATTCGTGCTAAATTGCGGGGCAGACAATTTTTTCAGATTGTCTGGCTAAATGGGCATTATTTACAGAAAATTATATTACAAATTTTATGAGTTTTGTATGCAGGTTAATTTTAATCTAATATATAAAATTCTCGTGTCACGGTGTTTGTAGTTAAACTCCTCCGAAATGGCTCGACCGATTCTCATGAAATTTTGTGTGCATATTGGGTAGGTCTGCGAATCGGACATCTATTTTTCATCCCCCTAAATGTTAAGGGTGGTGCACCCCTTAATTTTTTGTTTTATTTTTTAGACAAAATTTTTTGTTCTTATTTTTTTATGATACAGCATTCAAAAATACATACAACCCTAAATTTTCACCCCTCTACGATCAACCCCTATTTTTTATTTGTTAATTATAAACTTTGATTTTATCATGACTTAGAATAAAAAATTTAATATTACCTACTCTTTTTTCACCTTTATACGATCAACCCCTATTTTTCCATCGCGATTTTTATTTTTGCAAGATGGCAATCGAATATAATAATTGTAGCTAATGGGGATTAGCTAATTGTAAGGATGTCATTTATCAGCGGCAGAAAACGACAGCTTGCATAATATCTTATTGACAAGACAATGTTAGGACAGGACAAGTCTGTCGGGGTCTTCTAGTCTACTATATTAATTTGAATGAAAAACATTATTTCACAATATTCGAATTTATAAAAAATTTATATGCACGCCATTGGGCGGCACTTACCTTCAAAGGGATTAAAAATATGGTTCATTACATTATGCCTAGAAGAACTATATAAATAAATTCTTAGAACGATACGATTCCAATATCTGTTTTCTTAATGACATTTTGTAAATTCTTATTCGTTGAACACAGTATAAAAACAGGAATCAAATATTATATATTATTTCGGATTATATAGTATTTCGAAAATAGAGTTTATGTTGAGTGAACGTGGCAGGAAATTAATTGTAATTAATGAGCACATGAACAGTAACTATCCGAGAGATATAAAAAGCAGTGTAACGTCTTCTCCAAGAATAACTATGAACGTTACCATATGATCTTGTGGAGCCTTTGACAGGTTGCGTTTCATTGGAAAAAAATACGATGCGAGAGACTTCAATAAACTATTGTCCAAGTCAAGTGTTATCGTGCAACTCCACTTCTTGCAGATGATTTCAAAGGGAAACTCCTGTTAGGCGAGCGGCACACCCCCAAAAAGTCGTTTAGAAAACGAAAAAGTGACCAGATCACTTCTAATCGCTAAAAACCATGTTACTTTATGTTTTCGAGGGTGCTGAATACGAATATGACGTTCGTTTTTTTCTAAAATTGGGGGAACATTGTTAAAATCTACAATTAAGTGAAAAATTGGAAAAAAAAATTTTCGCGAATATCGAACTTCAACTCGCTGCCATTCACGGAATAATCAATATTTTTCCATAAAAATTTAATCACACATTTTTGAACTCATTTGCAAGGCAGTAAAACATACCCGAAGTTTCCAAAGCAATTTCCCACCGATCGGGAAATTTCGGAAAATTTTTTACTACTCTTTCTGACTTTGTGCATACTTTTGCAAAAGTTGAGTGACAAAGTTTTTGATTTTCAATTTCTACATATGTAGTCTCCAAGTGTAATATACAAGGAAGTTTTTCAGAAAATTTCAAATGTTTGATAAAAAGACTGAATCTATTATTGGCTTTATACTGTTCTGATATAGTTCAGGAATTAAGTCTACATTTTTTATCCATTTCCGCAATAGTCCAGGTGTAACACTTCTACAATGGCCAGCAGTTGTTCCAGTTGTGCAGATAAGCTCGGTGATACGTTTGCCACTTGCAATAGTTGCTACGTTACTATGCACCAAACTGGACATTGTACAGGATTAGGTGCCTCTGAATTACGTACTGTTGTTATTCAAAAAAGAACTTTGGTGTTTTTTTGTAGTGATTGTCGTTCATCTTTTAAAAGTGTACCCAAACTTATTAGGGAATTGGAAAGTCTTCCAAATGAAATTAAGGTTTTGAAACAGGATATGTTAAAAATTAAATCTGATGAAAGTGCTACTTCTTTCTCGATGGATGATGTCGTAAGCGAACTTAATGAACGAGAAAAAAGATCTAAGAACGTACTGATTTTTAATCTCCCTGAAATAACTAATACTTCAGATGATTCTATTCAAGTCAAATCAATTTTAACAAAGGCTCATGGTTCTATTAACATTATTGATGTCAAAATTTTCCGATTCGGAAACAAGAATAAGAACGGACATCGTCCCATTAAAGCAATCGTTTCTTCAGCTAGTGATGCTCTCTGTGTTAGAGTCTGTCCGGTCTGAACTCTTAACTCGTCAAAATGCAGGTGAACAAAACTTGTCCATCAAATATTTCAATAACGTACCAAAAATTGTTCAAAAAAACTACTAAACTCTTCTGACATGGGCAAGTTTTCTATACATTACCAGAATGTCAGAGGACTCCGAACAAAACTTACTGATTTGAGCCTCAGTGTCCTATGACATCCTATGACATCATCATTCTCACGGAATCTTGGCTCAATAACAACATCAATAATGCTGAACTTGGACTAGACAACTACCACATTTATAGACAGGATCGTTCACCCGAATCTACTGCATCGGCTAGAGGAGGCGACGTATTGATTGCTATATTGAAAAAAAATTCATCATCTCTCATCCACTCTGACCCATCGATTGAACAGCTTTTTGTGAAATTAGATAGCAAATATATATTTGGAGCTCTATACGTTCCACCTAAGTCTCCAGCTAACATTTATCAGTTACACTCAGACCAGCTTATGATCTTAAGTGAACAATTTTCTGCCCTAAAATTTTACTGGTTTGGTGATTATAATCTCCCGTCAGCTATTTGGGAAGTTGAAGATTACTGTTCTTCTGCAACTGTGCAGCCTCCTGCACAGTTAGCAGTAGTTGATGCTGTTGATGTTGTTTCCAATTTATGTGCCTATCAAAATTTGTTCCAATGCAATTATGTGGTTAATAGTAGGAATGTTATTCTTGACCCTATCCTTGCTCCGAAAGAACTTGTTATTTCTAAAGCAAACGATGTTTTAATTTCACCTGACCCTCATCATCCTCCTTTGGTAACTACCATAAAGCAAAACGTTGATAAAAAGTCAGTGTTTGGTGAATAATTTTATTACAACTTCAATAATGCAAATTTTCCAGCCATTTATCAGAATTTACAAGTTATAGAATGGGATAGCCTTCTCCATGATAGAGATCTTTCCGACATGATTGGCATTTTTTATGATATCATTTAGTCGGTTATTGAATAGTTTGTTCCAGTATCACGCATCATAGATTCGAAATTTCCCTGTTGGTACTCTTCAGTCCTCAAACAATTAGTACAGGACAAAATTAGAGTTCACAAAATGTATAAAACTGTTAAGACTCGTTCGAGTTATGCGGAATTTTGTCGACTTAGAACAGAATGTAAACAACTAACGAAGCATTCTATGATAATTACATTCGTCTCACTGAAATTTCAATCAGAAATAATGCAAAGTCTTTTTGGAAATTTGTAGCTAGTAAACGTGAAAATAACGCTATACCCGACTTAATGACTTTTAATACCTTGGTAGGTTCTTGTGGAGATGACATCCAATCTAAACTGAATATATCTTCATCATATCCATATTTCAAAAATATATGAAAAACTTTCATCATTAGATGTCAATAAAGGACATGGGCCAGATGGAATCTCGCCTCTATTTCTTAGAGAATTCAGTTTTATACTTTCGCGACCACTTTTTCATATTTTTAATAAATCCCTAAGCATAGGCTGTTTTCCTGAGTTTTGGAAACTTTCCTACGTCACACCAATATATAAATCTGGTGACAAATCTGACATTAAGAACTACCGCCCCATATCCATCCTTAGTACTATTCCAAAGGTTTTTGAAAGTATTATTACTGATTTTCTCGCTTATGATTCTTCTGGGATCCTAAATTCCCAGCAATTCGGTTTTACTTCAGGTAAATCGGCAGAATTGAGTTTGTTAACTTATGTTGATTTTCTGTCTGAAGCCTTGGAAAAGGGATCACAAGTTGTTCAATTTACACCGACTTTTCCAAGGCGTTTGACAGAGTTAACCATGAGCTTTTGGTCCAGAAACTTAATTTATATGGCATATGTGGTTCCATATGAAGTGGTTTAATAGCTACTTAATTGACAGAACTCAACAAGTACGAGTGAATCATTTCTATTCTCATGCATTTTCTGTTACTTCGGGAGTACCCCAGGGGTCTAAATTGGGTCCATTACTTTTTAATCTTTTTATCAACGATATTACTAACTGTTTTCATGAGAGCAGCGCCCTTCTATTTGCAGATGACTTGAAATGTTTTAAAATAATTAACAAATGTGTAGATGCCTCATTGTTGCAAGTAGAACTAACTAACCTGTCTTCTTGGTGCTCATGTAATGGCATGGATCTTAATACCAGTGTCATGTAATTAGCTTTCATCGCAGACATCATACAATACCATTTAATTATCACATTAATGGTCAGTTGCTAGATTCTGTCAATCAGATTAGGGATTTAGGAATTACTCTCGATTACTCTCTTAGTTTCAATTGTCACATCACTAATGCCATACAAAAATCAATGAAAATGTTGGGTTTTGTAAAAAGAAAAACTCGTGAATTTACCAACATAAATGCTATAAAAGTTCTTTACTTTTCGTTAGTTAGGTCTCATCTTCATTATTGCTCATCTGTTTGGTCTCCTCACTACTTAACTCACATTAAGAAGATTGAACAAGTTCAAAATTATTTTTTTTCGCTATATAGCATTTAAGCTTAATGCTTATCACGATTACAACACATGGCAGCATCAATTGGGCATCTCTTCTCTCGAGAGCCGTAGAAAACAAGAAGACCTTTTATTGCTATTTATCATCTTAAATGGTATTTGTAAATGTCCTCAGCTCCTTAATAAGATCTGCCTGTCCGTGCCACCTCGCTTAACTAGGCAGGTGAGAACATTTAATGTGCCTTTCCATCGATACAATTATGCTTTCCACTCGTTCTTGCCCAGAGCCATTAGACTAGCTAATTCCCTTAATAGTTTACAGATTTTCAGTAATTCTATTAATCAATTTAAGAACCACCTGTCTCAACTAAACGTTTGAATTTAACGGATGTAATTGCCATAGTTTTGTTTTTGTACTATAAACTTAGTAGTAATGTTTTTGTTACGCATCTAAAATTCTTATATTTTGTTTTGTTTTACCATTTTTACTAAATTGTCCTTTTATTTCTGTATTCATTTTTATCTTTGTATTGTATTTTTTTAACATTAATTGTATTTTTTTATTACTGTATTTTATACTGAATTTGTAGGTATTTCTATTATAAAAAAAAATTTTTCACGTTCACTTTTTTATATGTAATTGGGCTTGCCTGTAAATAAATAAATAAATATTACACTACAATGGCAGAAAGTTTGAGAATCCTGCAGTTCAGGGTTCTCAAACTTTTTGCCCGTGTAGTGTATACTATTTTTCTTTATATGTACGTAGTTTCTGCTTCGACCGTGAGGCAGAAAGTCTAACATTTATGCATTGGTAGGGGCGCGCTTGAGAATTGAGATTCCTGCACTGCGCGCCATGATGCCCGAGGCCCGAAGCGTACGTTTTCGTTGCCTTAATGATGTAGTCCATTACAATTATAAACAATAGAGGACTTTATTTTAAACAGTAGAGTGATTAACCTCAACAAAATAAAGAAAAATTGAAGTAATGTCGAAAATATATATCTTAGTAAATTTACCAAAAAAAATATGAAAGTATTAAAAGTGTAGACCAGAAATAATAAACACAAGTTAGTTGTCTTCAATTACATTTATTAAATCAAATGAAAATGTGTGTCGATAACCCACTCGACATGTGATAGTACAATATACAAATTTACTAGTTTAACAAGAAAATAGAATACCTATTTTAAAAAAATATGTGAAATACCTGGGCTATTAGAGCCAAATGCAGTTTTTTAAAACATTTATATATTGATAACCCTACTCAACATATAATATAAAAATATACCACAAATTATAGCTATAATATGTTCACACCAATATTTATATATAACTCAATGATCACTAAGTTAAGTTTGGATAGCAAAGTAGTTAAAATAAATATATCCAAGCCTATAGCACTTGAATATAAAAAAAAATATGAAATTGGAATGGTAATATACCTTTAACAATAAATGTATCAAGGCATATGCAACTTGTTTATCAAAAATTAACTTGAAAAGTAAAGTACTTGAAATAAATGTTTTAACTCTATTGTACTCAAATGTTAGAACTAAATTTGAAATATAAACTATAAATGAATGTACTTATGCAGCAATTACCAGTGTCAAAGAAAATACATTAAAATTGTGGCTGTCAACCATTGGTTGAATACAACTGAAAATTCATACTAGAAAAAATAGAAAAATGAAACCTGTATCTCAGGATCGGAAAAGGATCCTTCTAAACACTACCCTCAGGACGGCTAATAGTGGTGTAGAAGTGGAGTGGAGTTATAACATCTTCGGAGTTCTCGAACTACCAAGCAAACCGGACACACGTGGGCTTCATCAAAGCTAGGATGTATGGCTCCTTCAAAAAAATTCCTTGGACCGGAGGGGCATTATTCTGGAGGTAACAGAATTGTTGACTCCCGTCTTTCTCAAATCCCGGACCTTGATCTGGACCAAAAAAAATACTCTTGAGCCAGACAACTATGGCAACTAGCCAAAATGGCTTCCCTACAAGGGTCAGCCTCAGCCGCGTGTATGGCTGGTTTTCAGCCCTGGCGGTGATCCCTATTAGAAAATTATTCTATCAGCTGCGAACTAGATATTTCTTGAACAAACTTACCCTCTCTCAATGGAGGGGACACCAAAAACAGGAAGGCAATTAAGCCTAACAGCAGAACGCAAAATAGCATTATTTCTTCCATCATGCTCACATATAAAAGAAGGAATTAAAAAAAACTAGACCAACTATAGCTTGTTTTTAAACTAAGAGGAGCGATTTGAATTGAAGTTGGCATTTCTGCTGCCTAGTGATTGGTCAGATTGCAGCCCGTTTCACACACTGGTGTGGAACTGACAACGACATTTGTCAGTTTTCTGTTTATTTATATGAAAATATTCATTACTTCAATCTAACTGTACCACTTTTTTTGCGTTTGTTGTTGATTGTTTTATTTTTAACAAAGTATTATATTTCAACCAAGTTAAGTGCTATTTTTATTATTTATTCAGTTTGATAAACAAAATCCATGCATGTTATTTCTTGTTAATAATATAAGTTTCCAAGTAAAATCTTATTTTTCTAAATATTTTTACATCAAGTTTTACATGTATTACAGTACAATATTATCGCATTTTTCGATATCAAAATCTCTGTTTACTTTTAGTTTATGCTATACCTAAGCGTCCAACGTAAATAAAGAATAATTGAAACATACAATTGCATATTCTACGTATTTATTTATCCTCAAATTATTAACCAATTTTACATAAACTACCTATTATAACCATACATTTTTTCCCAATACAGTGTCATTTGCTCACTACTTTCGCCATGGCCTGTGGCCAATGATTATTCGATATTTAGACATGCCTTGATCACTCATTGGCTACGACAACTACCTGCAGTACAAAACATATTTCACGTAATTGTCAATTAGTTCAAAAAGTCTGAACACGACCCTTTCGGAACACTCTCCCAATCTAGTTACTTTTAGTGGTGTGTTTGAGGTTTCCTGAAATGCTCCTCCTAGTTTAAAAACAAGGTATAGATAGGTGATATTAATCACGGTTGCCAACTGAAGAGACTCGACAACGACACCTAACCAACTCTAAGACTCGGCCTGTGACTGCTTGACATTCCTACTACTGCATCATAGAACTAACTCAATTCGATAACAGAACTCTACACGACTACTAATCGAACAAACATCAATACTAACCTACAAATATGAAGATATAATACATGTGCATTCCTACAACTGACAGTTGTCAATATGATAAACAAACTAATTTATTATATTAATTATACATATCTACAAAGAAAAATCAAAAGGAGGTAAGCATACATTTCATTGATATTATTAATGACTAATTTTGTTCATTGCTTTTAGGTTCTGATAATTAAAACAACTTCTAGAGAGATTCCAGTATTACTAAAATCCTTTTAAAGTGCATGAAAATATAGATGGTTAAAGTTTATAATCTTATTACTACTATTTATATGTTGTTGTAAATACATAAGTACTGACCAAATAAAGCATGGAAATGAATCCTTAATTAACTTGTTTCTTTATTTACATATCAAAATTAGGTAAGTGAATTTTTAAATGCTACAATGCAAGATGTAGTTAGAATCTTTTGAACTAAACAACTATCCTTTGAATGACGAAATGGATTTAAATTCTGCTGCAGTAATTGGGATTATGTCATTTCGGTGGAAGATTTTAAAAAAAGTGTGGAAATGTACGGTATAAAGTATAACATTATGATTGGCGATGGTGACAGTAGTACTTATAAAAAGATTGTAAGTTCTCGCCCATACAATAATGTGACAGTGGAAAGATCGAGTGTCGGAATCATATATAAAGAAATTTTTGTAATGAACTGAGACAATTAACAACCAATACAAATACAAATTTTAATATAAGAGAAAGAAAACTCTTAGAAAAAAATATCTTGCGCATGCGCCGAGCAATTAAAGGAGCAATTAATTACCGTTAAGTTGAAAAAGACAAAAACAAAGCTACTTTATACTTATATTTTGAACGTCGGTCAACATTCGTCTGGCAACCATAATAATTGTGCTCCATATTTTGTGTGCTCACACGGGGAAAATATCCTAATTTTAATTTCGGAAGAATTTGAATAAAATAAAAGTAAAAAATGGTATTACCATCAAAACAAATATTCTATCTACCTTCTCTATTTCATGTTTTGGGTCAAATGGTTTACTGATAAATTCGATCATATCACAGAAAAAAATATCGTACGTGATATTAATGTCCCGCGAACATTAATTGCAAAATCATGACGATAATGTCTTTTTCATAGAATTAATGTAATAAAGTGATCATGATGATTCTAAAAAAACATTAGTTAATATTTTTTTGGATTGTCGCAATGTATGCCTGGTCATTATACTAATGCAAGAATTTAATTATTTTTGTGCCAAAATACATCAAGATAATGATATCTCACATCAATACGAGGATTATTTACATTAAACCAATCACCTAGAGGACATAAGTTAATCACAATGAGAAAAAATAATGTCAGTGCCTATAGATTAATACTCTAAAATTTATAAGTCAATGATAGAAAATCGTTACAATAATGCCTATAGACATCAATTAATGTACCCCTAGCATTAATATAATACCCAAACGTATTAAATAATGTAACAAATCATAACTTAATGACTAAATACGTTGAGCTAATGTCCAAATACATTAATATTACGCCCTGTTGTCTCCCACTACCTAAATACTTGTTCAATTCCCGCTAAATTTACGTGGAAAGAAACAATAGCGGCATCGCCTCCTAGTCTTCGCGCCATATATAATATATGCATTATAGTATTTAGCCCTATCATAGGTAATTCTTTAATATATTCCGCCAATTCCAAAAGTGTGTTTAAATAAACAAAAAAGTGCGGTGTTAATATATAATAGTACAAGTGAAAAAAGTGCAGTGATTTTTCTAGGATACCAATCCTGTATAGACAAGTAAGTTAGGAAATTATTATTATTGTCTTTCGAATAAGCTCAAATCCATTGTCAAAAAGGTATCGTTAGAATAATTAAAGCATTGTTTAATAATATTATTAAACAATGCTAGTACCTACCTATACCTAAATTGTTTAAACGGCTTACAGTTACAGATGGCAAATACATACGGAAGCATTTTTTTTTCGAATAAAATCACATTATTGTGTAGGTAGGTACTTTTCTTAAAATTAAAAACTTGCTTTTCAATTCATAATTGTATTTATGTCGTAGTCTTATTGTGAAATATGTTTTTTCACGAATATACTACATAGGCATTTCGTGAACTCCTCATTATTCATTGAAAAAAATCGAATAAACATACAATTTTCGAGATAAGGATTTAAAATTTCAAATGCTTATTAGTTTTTAGAAGAACAATATTTTGTAGAAAATACGTCAGGAATATCTACACTCCTACTTGCATTGGGTCGGGAACGACAAGCCCAGCGAACATAATACCATGCCATGTACTTTTTTGTTTAGTTGTTTACATACTTCGGTTCTTTTTATAGTTGCCGCAAACTGAATTGTTATTGTTACGTTTTTAAAATGCAACTTACAACAAATTGGAGTAACATGTATAACCTTTCCCAATTTAATATTTTTTTTCAGAGATATTTTGAGAGGTGATAATAAACTACGCTCTAGAAAGAGGACAACAACTAGTATAAAGACCACTCGCGCGCAATAATAATATTCTATTATTTTTTTAAATTAATTTTCAAGTACAATAGGAAAATGGGATGTTTCATTTGTGGAAAAAAGTTTGGCATTTTAAAACTTTTAATTTTGCATTTTAAAAAAATCCACGACATACGAACAGAATCTTTGAGAAGGTTCTGTGATTGTACTCAAAGTTTTCAAGGTCTGTTCAGATTTAAAAGACATGTCAACAGACATCACATTAATACGTTTAATGAATTATCGCAAGTTGGCGAGTGTGTCCAGACTTTGCCATCCTCCTCGCATGAAAATTCAAATATTTCAGATGACATTGCCTGGGATGCTGGTCAATCATCAAATATTTTCAATAAACCCACGCATCCACTTAACTCGGAGTCTAAAGAAAAACTATGTGAATTTTTGCCACACAGTATTCCGCAGTCTTCATTCAAAACGCCTCTTGATATAAAAACCTTAAAAGAAAAAATTAGCGATTCTGCCTTGCGCTTTTCACTTTCCCTTCATAATCAAAATAATTTTTCAAGAAAAGATGTTTTGCTTGTTCAAGCCTTGGTAAATGAACACATTGTTTCTACTTTACTAGATGCGTTTATTAGTTTTGGAAACTGTTACCTCAAGGAAAAAACAGATTTATATTATGAAATTTATGTAGTATTTCCATAAGTTTGAAAAATCCCTTTGAATCAATTAATACTGACTATTTGTTACATAAATGCTTGAATTATTCCGATTTGATCGGAGAAATTAAGCAGGTAACATTATTTAACGGAATTGTAGCAATACATCGAACTGGTAACTTTATTTATGACGAAATTAAAATTAAATGCCTTTTAATGCTGCTTCGCTTTCAATGTAGAAAATTTTTTGAAAAAGATAATTTACTTAAGCATACGCTAGAACATATGGATGTTCTTTATAACTCAACAAAATTTACAAATTTTATACAGGGTGAGTTGTGGAAAAATAAGATTAAGCTTTATCCTGGTAAAATTCTAATTCCTTTCTTTTTGTACATTGATGATTTTGAAATCAATAATCCTCTGGGTCTCACTCCGGCGTTCACTCAATTTGCAATGTCTATTATTCATTTCCTTGTTCTAAAATCGAAAATTCAAAACTAGAAAATGTCTTTTTGGCTGCAACCTTTAAATCTAGAGATATACAAAAGTTGGGAAATGATAAATGCTTTGAATATTTAGTTTTGGAACTTAAATACTTGGAGGAAACTGGAATCTCGATTAAATCTGGTGACAACAATCTACAAGTTCACTTCATAGTGGCACTAATCACTTGTGATAACTTGGGATTAAATTCGATTTTAAATTTCAATAAATCCTTTTCATGTAACTATTTCTGTCGGTTATACAAAACATACAAAACGGTGACTCATTCGCAAGCTACTGAAGATAGGTCTCTATCAAGAAGTATTGAAAATTATATATCTGACTTACAACAGGATTCCCCAGACTTGACAGGTATTAAATCTGAATGCTTATTAAATAAAATCCCATCATTTCATGTGGTTACGAATTATTATGCAGATATAATGCATGATATTTTCGAAGGGGTATGTCATTACAATTTTTGTCACGCTATACTATTCTTTACACAAGAAATGAAATACTTTGACTTAAATACCTTGAACTTTAAAAAAAATACTTTTGAGTACGGTTCAACAGAAATTGGTAATATATGTAATGGTTTAATTGATTTAAAGCATCTTGGCAAAAAGAAGCTCAAAATGTCTGCTCGGCAAATGATGACCTTTACATTATACTTTACGTTGATGCTTGGAGATCTCGTTCCGGTAGATGACCCTGTTTGGCTTTTCATTATTAATTTTGTTGAAATTGTCGATATGCTATTATGTTTTCATATTGATGACAAATCAATAAAGCTTTTGGAAATTAAAATAAAAAAGCATAATTTAGGTTTTGTTAATTTATTTAACGATACTTTGAAATCAAAATTTCATAATCTGGTTCATTATCCTACGATAGCCCGTCAATCTGGACCATTAAGGATCTTTTGGTGTTTTGAATACGAAGCAAATCATAAACAGTTTAAAATTTATTCTCATTGTATAACATCACGAAAAAATATTTGCCTTACTCTTTCTAAGAAATACGAACTTAAGTTTGCTCACAGCCCAACACAATTAAACAATAATATCAATATTTGTAATTTTACTTTTAATAAGACCCATGTAATTGAAAGCAATCATAATAATATACTTATAACAAAACTTCGAGCTGAAAAGAGCTGCCTAAACATTTATTCTCATATAACTTACCGTTGGAAAGGAGTACATATTCTGTGTTCTGCGTAGCCGAATGGAATACGGCACCTTGTTTATTGTGGAAGAAGAAGAACGAGCTGACATTCTCTTTAGTAATGCCATGGTGACGCTAAGCCAACACCGGCAACCTGTAGAAGTGTGCTCCCGCGAGATAATAAGAGTTATTGATTAATATTATATTATTCATTATTGTGAAAGTAATTAATAAACACATTAAGGCCCGGTTGTACAATTACAGCTTAAAGCCCAACTTAGCTAAACCAAACAAATTCCTAAACCTCCGTTTAATTTCCTAAACTGTTGTACAATTCTTTCCGAACTAGAGTTTAACCAAGCTTGGTTTTTTAAATAAAGCACTTGGCAACGCTGGATTCCGGTGCCTAAAATATACTCTGTCGCAACGCCTACAGCCAAAAAGGAGAAAAAAGAAGAAAATTAATTTTATTTTGAGGTTATGTCGGTGGTGTGTATGTTCTTGGATTTGAGATTTGATTTGAGGTTGCGAATTTAATTTATTTTTGCTGAACATTCTGATTTCTGTTGAAAAATGAACTCGAAAATCCACGTGAAACATGGGGCAGTAAACTTTACCCCAAGGGAGGAAACGCTGCTAGCCCATTTTGTAAAAAAATATAAAGGCATTTTGGAAAACAAAAAAACTGATGCCATTACAAATACAGAAAAAAATGAGTGTTGGCTCGTTGTGGAGAAATAATTCAACGCTGAAAGCGCCGCCTCCTACAGAAGCGCCCAAATTTTAAAAAAGAAATATGAAGAAACAAACAAAAAAGAAGATTAGTGAACTGGTGGTGGCCCTTTTCAAGATTTTACTTTGACGCAGGCCGACGAAATTGTGATTGAAGTTTTGGGAGAAACAAGGATGCATGGTATGTCCACAAAATTTGGAGGCGATGCAGGTAAATTGATAATTTCCTGGCCATGAATATAGAGCTTTTACAAAAACCTGTGTCCTGTGTCTAAGTGATGGACACAGTTATGCCATAGCTACTATCTTCATCTAGACAGAACTTGGGATTCATCTCTCAAATACAGCTTATATTTTTTCAGAACCACATCATGATCATTTAAAAACAGACTCAAGCAATGTGCACCCTATTCGTTCGACAACTCTGAATTTGGACATTAATGACAATCAAGGTAAGGATTTATATGATATAGTAATAACAGTACATGCCTTATTTTAAAGACTGATCCTAACTATAGTTCTATTCTAACAATTCAAGTATTTTTTTCATTTTATTGTAGAAGACATGGAAGAAATACTTATTTACACTGACAATCTAGAAGCCTTGCAAAATGACACTGGTAAGCACCTACTTACCTATAATACCTAATACCTTTGTAAAAAAGCAATATTTGGCACACAAATATAATTTTTTTTTTAAGTTGAGCTATTGCTATAATATGTTTCATATTATTTTTTTCTTTGCATTTTAGTTGCCAATGCATGTGAGAATAATGAAATAGAATATGTTGAAGACAATGGCCAAAAAGAAGAAATAATCAATAAGGAAAATATATAGGAAACAGGTAAACAAATTCTAAAAACTTGATTATACGATTGGTTCCCCATGTTTTCATTACCACAAAATAGGTCTAGAAGAATTTTAATACTCCCCCACTACTTTCTAATTTAACTTTTAACTACGGGCTACGGTGTACACAGTACACCATGCATGTTCAGTTGGTTGCCCTTTCTAAAGCTATTTTCTGCGTTCATGCCACTCGACGTAACCTATCAGTATAGTATCAACTGCAGTCTGTTATAGTCGCTACGGGATTTATGATCATACCTAAGAGTTCTGTAATAAAATATCGGAGTGGGTTCCCAAACGGTGCCTTCAGTACACCACGCACATAGTTATGTAAGTAAAATTAACAAATGTTAAACTTTAAAATAACTACTAACGAGTTATTTTGTGTGTATTATACGTTACATTAATTTGTCCTGTATAAATAAAATTAACCTGCTGTTTTACTTATTATAGAAAAACTTGAAACTTAGAAAACATATTTTTTATAGGGATCGAGTGCATGTTAGAAACCCTAAATGTTTGACACAACATGAGCTTAGGGCTATGGCCCAAGCGTTATTCGAAGAAGAAACTGAGGAAGAAGTTAGGGGAGAAGAGGATGCAAGCTCATCAGAAGAAGAAGAAGAAATTATGGAAGAAACACATAACACTGATTCGGAGATAGAACTAAATGATGAAGAGTCTTCCGATTCTAATAACGAGAGCGATAGTACTAGTGATACGAATTTGGAAAGCTAAGAAGAGGAATACTTTATAGCGAAAAATGAACAAATAAGGTGGTACAAAATTCCAGTGGTGAGCAAATTCAGCAAAACTTCTAGCAAAAATCTAGTAAAAATATTTCCTGGACCAAAGTTGTGTGCTAAAGTTGTTACCAATGAGAGAAGTGCTTTCAGAAAAATGTTTAGCGACGACATCATCGAAAATATAGTTCAATGTACAAATTTGCAGATTGCAAAGATGCGAATATTTAGAAATATTTAGAGCGTGCATGAGTGCTGATCAATTTTTATTTTTGCTTGCTGCTCTAAGATTTGACGACAAAAATAGTCGAGCGAATCGCAAGGAAACTGATAAGCTTGCGGCTATTCGATTCACATTGGATCGTTTTGTGGAGAACTGCAGCAACCACTACTGTTTGGGAGAAGAGGTCATAATTGACGAAATGTTAATACCTTTCAGAGGTAGATGTAGCTTTATTCAATATATCCCCAGCAAGCCTGCAAAGTATGGCTTAAAAGTATTTGTATTGTGTGATGCTCAGACATTTTATGTTACAAATTTAGAGATATATTGTGGTAATCAGCCACAAGGACCATACTACAAATCAAATAAACCTGCTGATATTGTACATCGCTTACTTTAAGGCTGGAAAGGGAAAAACCGAAATTTAACATGTGATAATTGGTACACAAGTTATCCATTGGCCAATGATCTTTCAAAAGACAAAGTAACAATGGTTGGCACTGTAAAGAAAAATAAACGGGAGCTGCCGTTGGACTTCCTACCGAATAAAGTTAGAGAAGTTGGATCGTCCATTTTCGGATTTCAAAAAGGAGTTACTATAGTATCATATGTCCCTGCAAAAAATAAGGCTGTGGTTTTGATATCAGCCATGCATAATGATTCTGTAGTTGATCCGGAAACAAAAAAGCCAAATATAATTTTAGATTATAATTGTCACAAAGGAGGTGTTGACACAGTAGATAAGATGTGCGGTACATACTCGGTGGCAAGAACACAAAGGTGGCCGATGGTTATATTTTTTCAGCTCCTAAACATCGCCTGAATTAACAGCCAAATCCTGTATAATGCTGCAAACATCAACAATCCTCAAAAATATAGAAGGGTTTTTCTAAAGGAATTATCTATATCCTTGATGAGACCACACCTTTCAGAAAGATCTGAAATACAGAGTTTGCCCTTAGATATAAAACTATTCCTGAAGAAATATGGAACTGTTGTAGAGGAGCAAGAAGAAGTAGAAGAGCCACCTACAAAAATACGAGGAAGGTGCTATTGCCGTGGAAGGCGTAAAAATAGAGTGAACACAATTTCGTGTCAGACATGCAGGAAAATGGTTTGCAAAGAGCATTCCACTATTATTTGTAATGAGTGTCTTAACTCAAACAACCAGGAAGAAGATGATAGTCAATAAGACTGTTTTTATTTTTCTACCTAATTAAAAATTTGAATTTGATATTTCATTATGTAGTGAATTAGTGTTTTCTTTTTTTCTCCTAGATTAACATTTTGATATATTTTTAGTTGTGTTTTTTATTATGTAATAGCTAATTTTTCATTGAACAAAAGTATGGTATAAATACAATTATTCAAAAATATTGGTTTCTGTAGATATTTGTAAATGGTGTATAGAGTACACCGCGCCCGTATTTGAGATTCATGATAGGTCGCCCGTAGTTAAAGGTTGAAAAAAATTTTTATTAGTTGTAGATATACATGAGCCTCCAGTAGAAACCTGGTCAAAGTATGATCCTGCTTTATTGAAAACACCAAAGTCAGAAGCTCTTAAACCACCAGGTGAGTATTTTCTTTGACAAACCACCATTTTCCTATTGAAAAGATATAATCGAGGGGTAAACCACCTTGGAATTATGGTGTACAAGCATGTGGGATTCCAGTTGAATTGTTTTAGCAAAAACCAGCAAAAATGTGGAAGACGCAGTTTCGAAAAAAATTTCTCAGTGGGCATCCACAAAGTCTTCCCTAGAGGAGGAAAAAAGAAAATATTTGGAGGAAGAACATAAGGCAACAATTACACTGTTGAAAGAGCGTCATGATATAGAAATAAACATAATGAAAAGGGAATCCCAAATGAGGATAATTAGAAGTGAGGAGGAAAAGAAAATGATTATTGAAGGCTTAAAAGAGGAGCAAAAATATAAAAAAGAAATATTTGAGCTACAGAAGCTTCAAATGCTACAAGGAATTAGAAAATAATTTGATTAATGCTTATTTCAATTTGAAGAGATTTGGACTACTAAAATATTAGAATATATTTTCAGCTTATACAGTGTAACCCATTTTGATTGGAAGCACCCAGGAATTTTTTTTTTCAAATTTGACTGCTTCCAATAAAAATGGGTCACACTGTATTTACCTTACTTAAATAAAACCATTTGTTTTTGAAAAAAAATCTTTTATTTTATATAAGACAAGATAAGTTTCACACACATATCCTATAATTGAGCAAAATATTCATCAATTAATTGTCGTCTTCTTAAATTATTTATGTTTTGTCTAAATGGTTGTTGTTCGTGCACATCGACATTATCGACAAAATGTAATGCTTCTTCCTCTTCTTGATTTTGTGGTGGTTCAGGTTCTTTCAATAAAATGGCAATATTGTGTAACACAGCAGTTGCAATTACTATTGCTTCAACCTTAAACAATTTTAATCTAATTCCAAAGGCTAGTATTGCAAAACACCTTTTCCATATGCCAAATGCCCTTTCAATTGGATTTCTAGTTCTAATTTGAGACTCGTTAAATAAAGATTCAGCATTGGTCACAGGATTATCAAGTGGAGTGATCAAATATCGTTTTATACCATAGCCACTGTCGCCAACCATAAGATAATTACCAAAATCCCCTCTTCAAAATTTGATTCGTAGCATTGAATTTGCAAATATAAGGGCATCATGTGTAGAACCTGGCCACCGACACACTACATCCTGAAACATGCATTTAGCATTGCAGACCACCTGGACATTGAATGAAAAAAATCCCTTTCGATTTCTATATAATTCTGTCTCATTGCCACCAGGGGATAATATACATACATGGGTACAATCCAAAGCTCCAATGCATGTTGGAAAACGACTTACATTATAAAACTCTTGTGAAGATTGCCTCATTCCTTATTCTGTAGAAGGCATCCGAATAAATTCGTTATAGAGGCTGGCGATGGCTCTTGTAACTTTATGAACAATTCGGGAAGCTGTGCTTTTGTTGTCCCCAATAAAGTTTCCTACCACTTGCAAGAAGCTTCCTGTTGCATAAAACATCATGACGTTGAGCATGTCTTCAGCAGATACAGCATGATTCCTAAATAAAACAAAATATCTTTAGGGTAAGGTACCTAGTATGCTACATGAATTTGTTAATATCTACATACCTTTTTGTAGGGGAAGTAATTAGGTGTTGTATAAGATTAAGAACAAATCTTATGCCATTTGTTGATAAACGGAACCTTCTCAGAAACTCCACATCAGACCACTTTTCAAAATGGTTTTCCCTTTCCTGAAAATGTTGAAATCTTCATCCTCACTCAAGTAGCCCATATAATCCATTTTCTCACACTTTATTCAAAATAGAAAAATAAACACACAATCATATCAGGTAGGTAAACAAAAATAAATTTTAGGTTATGATTTCTCTAAACTTAGCTTTGTTGCCTTAAACCACCAAAATCTATTACTTAACTTGAACTAAGCTTTTCCAGCGAGTTTATCCCTGAATCCTTATGGTACAACACACTTTGTTCACTAAACTACTGTTTGTAGTTTATCCCACCCTAAACGCTCAATGTACAACCGGGCCTAAGTGGATTGTATCTATTTTTATTTAATATTTCAACGCTTACAGAGGAAGCGACTATTCTTGCGGGCAGTTTGTGTCTATTTATTCAACTGAGATAGAATTCTATAGAATTTCAGAAATTGTATTAATAAAAGGTCAAAAAATCTCATTTTTATGTAACAAATTAGACGGTGTTGAGTTCAATGAACATTTTAATGCATACGATGTAGATGCTAATGCTGATGAATCTATCTCAGAGTCGTTTTCAATAATTTCCTTACATGAAATCGTTGGGCCACCTCTGACTTTAATCAAGACACCTTCAGGAAAAATTATGCTTAGATCCAAAGAATACTTTAAAATGATTTAAAAGAAAAACATAAATAGGATGATGCTATAATTAATAATAATTAATAAACTTATTCGTTACTTAAATTTACCAAGATAAAAAATTAGCATGATCTATAAACAAGTTTATACTCTAGCTCCAAACTACAATTTTTTCCTTTTTTTGATATTTGTTCTATGTATTGAAAGTGGTTTCTTTTAAATTATATAAATTAAAATGAACTGCCAAACATTTTTTTACAAAAAGAAAAGTACTCCTTTATCACCTAAAAACCATGGTTTTTATATTTTAATTTTATTTACTAAAGTTCAATTTTATTGCGAATTTTTTAATATTATGGAGTGGTGTATGAGAGAGAATGAAGAGGAACATCCTTCTACATTAGTACTGGGTATGTCCTCCAATATGATGGGTCAAATGCATCAGTCAAGCAATGAAGCCCAATCCATAACATCTAATGACTCAAATGATACGCCACCATCAACATTCAATCAGACAGACATTATGATTTTGCAATCAATGAGCGGGTATAAATCCGATAAAAGACCCGATTGTGATCAACTAATTATTCAAGATATCTCTAATAATACAAGATCACATAGAAGTGATGTAACTCATACAACAGGCAATCAATTTTTTGCAGCGAGTACATCAGATACCTTAGATGATCCTAGCCCATCTAAGAGTGAAGTGGAACAGCTGCGAGAGCTGCTTCTTAGCTGGAATCAAGGGCATCTTCTTGACATTTTAGTCAGTAAGTACCTATTTACAGTTTCCTAATATTGGTTTTGTAATTTTAAGAATTATGGACATTATTACAAAAATGTAGATTTATTGTTTTAGGTGAAAAAGTATTTGTAAATGTGTTACGTGTAATAAGGTTACACCACATTGGAAAATTATTGAAAAATGTTGGCATGGGGACACAAATTTTGTTTGAAAAAAGCTTAGTGGAATGGCGCGAGCTAATGGGAATTCCTATGGAAAATTTTGATCGTAGCATAGGATCTGCTCCTTCCACCCCAGATCCGAGACGCACCAACAGCCCCTGTCCCAGTTATAGATATTCGCCATATTCTTTGAGCTCTCCAACTAACTCAATTGAAATAGGCAGCGAAGTCATGCTGTCGCAAATTTTAAACGACTCGCCGAAAGCCGCTATGGTTATCGAACATTATAATAAATTTGAAAAATTCGATGAAGAGCAACGAAGCCAGTTAATAGCTATAATTGCCCGCTATTTTGAAGACAAGGGAATAGCAATGACTATGAAAACTAGCTATAGGTTAGAAGAGGAAATTATTAATAGATTTCCTACAGAATCATTGGTAAGTTAATAAAAAAATATCTCATATATATATTTAGGTAGGTACAGGGTTATTCATTATAAATTATCCACCCCCTATTATCGTTAGAAAAAAAGTATCATATGAAAGTTGTTTGGTTAAAGCTGAATTTTGTTAATATGTTATCAAAAGTTCAGTAGCGTGCAAATTTAAGGGGAAAAAATAATAGTTTTTTTTTTAAATGGGATACCCTGTATATTTTTTTGGAATGGTCTTTTTTCCTGATTTCAAAAATATATAAAATGTTACCCCTGCCTTCTACCGTTTTTGAGTTATTAAATATTGACAATCTTAGTTTTAGTAGTTACTGTAAATATGAATATTAACAAAATTCAGCTGCAACCAAACAACTTTTTTATAAGACTTTTTTCTAAAAGCAATAATAGCGATACTAGGTGGTGGGTAATTTCTAATGAATAACCCTGTACAATCGTTAACAAAGTATCTATGACAATTTTCAATTTTTGTTGTGCCTAAAGGCACATTAAATGTGGTAATTTCATTAGCGACTATTTATTTTGACAAAAAGTACCACCATTTATCGATCCTATACTGTTTTTGAAATTAAAATGTATAAAATTTTTTTGCATGTATTGCAGGAGTTTTACCGGACATCTAAAAGAGGAAAATTGTATAATAAATGGCGAAATTCCACGGTCACATTTAAACAGGCTTTCGCACGTTCAAGAAATGATTCAGAAACTAAAAAAGAAAATAACTCCTCTCGAAAATTACTAAACTTTGGTAAGATGATCCCAAATCTTTTTATTTCTATACCTATTTAAACATTGAATTAACTTCTTAAAATTGTACTATAAATCGTAAACTATAAGCTCACTTAAATTTGACAATTTAACTTCGGAAGAATTTGACTACTTTTGGAAAGCCTGCAGCCAGCATAGATTGAAGGAAATTAAATCCTTAGAATCTACCTCAGCCATTTTAGAAAAATGGTCCTTTTATAGTCAACCTTCAGGGTTTAGATTGGTGAGACAAATGTTAATTTTTTTTTGTCATTTTTACTTGAAGTTCATTCTATTTCCAGATAGACATGGATTTCTCCACTGCCTATGAAAATTCCGATGGTTTGGTGACCGGCTGGGAACGAAGCTGTGGAAAAGTATTAGAGTTCCTATCCAATGACAATGTAAAAGATAAAACTATTAAGGGTTTATTACAGAAACTAAACCAAGACGTGAATGAAAGTAAGTGATGTTTAACCAGCTTTGATAAGTCTAATCTTAATTCTATATTTTCGGTTTTCTGTAAAACTGATAACCGTCCAACCAGATGACAGTTGGTAGCTGATACTATAAATATGGAATTAATATATAGATAATATGCTTGATTTTATTTGCAGATGGACGCCATGCAGCAGTGTTGTGGGCATTGCATGGATATCTTGTTCCTACAGGCAAAACAGTAAAAAAAGACATAACAGGAAAACGCCAAACAACTCAATATACCATACAAGACTCGCAACAATCATTTCTATACATTGGAAGAACCACTCAAGAAATTGAAGAATGGATAAGTCTTCTAAAGGCTAAAAAGGCAGCAATACAACCTTTTGTATTTGCAATTGGTGAAGACATAACGATCATCAAAGAAATATATACATATTTCGATGGGATTAGATATGAATTTTTTAGTTTAATTAGGCCAGTCGATATTTGTTTCAAAATTTTTTATATTTTAAATCTTAATTTTCCAGCAGAATGTGCTATGATTTGGACATTTATAGAAGTTTATTTGCATAAAATGAAGCCTACCTCTTCATTTACAAAAATTCATGTATTATCTAGCTTTTTAGATAGTAAGTAAAGTTTATGGTTATTTTTAAGCCTAAATAAATATATATTAGGATTCTAAATTACCAAAGGGTTTTATTTTTTATTATATGGATAATTTTTTCCATCCCTTATTTCAGGCCTACTATTAATGCTTTTCTGCGTTATAATAATGCTCACAGATTATTAATTAATGCATATTAGATGATTAGTTAATGTTTTTCAATTATAAAATGATTCAAATTTTATTAATCAATTGATGTTTACTAGGCATAGAATCAATGTACTAGAACAATAATCCATGCTTTCTTTCAGTATGATAATGCTCACTGATTATTAATTAATGCGTATTAGGTGATTGGTTAATGTTTTTCAATTATCGATTGATTCAAAATTTATTAATCAATTGATGTTTACTAGGCATAGAATCGATGTACTAGGACATTAATGCATGTCAAAGTCATTAATATAAATATTTTTATATTAAACGTTGCTGATTGAAATCAATGTCCGCTAAGCATTAATATTACGTCCTCGTACATTGAGTTATAATTTAAAAGCATCGTGGTAATGATTTCGAGCATCGGAGCAAAATTAATGTCAAAAATCATTGTGTTAATGTTTTTTTTATTAATATAACGTACGTTTTTCGTTCTGTTATTACCCACTGACGGGGGCAACCGCATTTTATCGTAGCATCTGTATTTATTGCATGTCTTGACAGCTACGCTTGAAATCTGAAATTTTAAGGTCATTTGTGGAACGAATAGCCTTAATTTTCCTTGTGAAAAAATATCCAATGTTGACCGAGAAAAATTTCTGACATACTTGGTAATTTTGACCATTAGACGTTAAAGTATAAATTTGTGTGAAATTTCTCCGTGATGCCCCACTACTGTAACATCTTTTCTTTTCGATACGTTTAACGTGCTTGCTTATAAAATTCCATCTTAGTAGTATGTTCTTTTGTTCATCTCTGGAAATTTTTGTTGTACATGAATAGTGACAACGACAAGCTACGTCCTATCGAGCTCGCTTTATTTTTCCTTTTTGGTTTCTATATTCAGCTCCTTCCATTCTTTTCCTTTTTTTATCTATTTCGTGCCTATTCTTCTGGCTTACGCAACATCTTCCTTGTTAGCGACTTATTTATTTCATTCTCATTTCTGTGGGGCTCTATCGGGTGTATATTGGTAAGGATTTTCTCATCTTTACTTTCATATTTAATAGATTCACTGTCTGATGCACTTGGTTGATACGTTTTATCCTGATCATCGCTCACATGGCGGAAAACCTCGACATCATCATCATCAACTAAACCAAAATACTGCCTATTTTCTGACCGACGTTGTGGTACCGATTTCAATTGTGATTTTGAGATACCAAATTGAAATGTTACAAGAGTTGTTGGACTGCAACTTGACATTGTCTGGACTCCGTTATGACATTTCCAAAAATACTATTTTTTTCTGCAATAATGGTTCATTATCACTTTAGAATTTTTAGAACACTATGGTGATACATTTAAAAATTAAGATTTAGTTAAGTATAATAAAAATACACTAAATATTTGTTATTTATCGGATTAAAGAACAAAGACTAAAAAATAAAAAAATCAACAAACTACAAGTTGGTCTCCCATCTATGAATTTACTTACGTAAAAGTTCCCGCTCATTGCCAACGACTCGGAGATAAATTAAAAAGTAGAGTTATAAAATTTGTGTGTAAAAGAATTATACTATTTATATTAATTAATATTTTGATAAATTATATTGCACATCACAATTAACTGCCATTTGCAATTTTCTTCGCTCTTGCTGAATTGCCAATTTTTATCAGCAATAATATTTAAATTGCATAGATTAACAACACTAAAGAAATGTTAAAAATATTATTTTTAAATTACCAGGAGGCGCACGAGGTTTGATGTTGCTGGTTAGGACTTTCTAAAAGAGTTTAAAATAATCGAAGTAGCTTGTAAACTGTGGTGGTGAATAGTCCTAGTCCGACAATATGGATATAACTATTAGCAAACTCTACAAAAAACATATTTTCAGAGGCATGTGGGATTGACCTTTTCACTTAATGTTGAAGTGTTTTACTGTGATCTCAAAAATGGTCCTATCTCAAATTATCATTTTTTGTGGGTTAGGACCATTCACTTCTACTACGACGATATAGTCTACATATTTTTTTATAAAATGAAGACTGAAAGAAAGTACAGGAACAACAAAGTCTAACAAGTTGTGATGTCTTTTGGCCCAATATAATAATATGATAATAAATATTTAAAATAAGAATTAAATTCCCTTGATCAAATTTCAACTAAACGTTCGAACATTTCATTATTATATAAATATAAATTAAGAAGGTTATTTAATAGAAAGTCAAGTTCAAGCGTGAAGTAAGTCAAAACAATAATATGTTTATTTGTTTTATTTGAACTTGACTGGTTATATAAATATGCATTCAATATTTATTATAGGAGAAGTTGATTCAGAGTAAGTCATGAAGAACATTCTATATAGTCGAATGGTCAGAGATCGGTAATCTTTAACCATTAAGTATAAGTATGCTATACGGCTAGGTACTTATGTATATAATTAGCAATAGTAAATAGTGTAATGTATTATGGTAAATAAATCAAACATATCACAGTGCTAGAAGTAGTTGTTTCATTCCCTGGAGATGATCCTCCAAGCGACCCGCAACACCACCGATTCAGAGGCCTTTGCACACCTTTAGTCTACCAACGTATCTAGTGGAATCGCATCCATTACATGGCGATCCTGCAAACAATTGGAATTCTGTGACAATGGGTGGTAAATCGACGAAGCAAGCGATCCAGGAGAATGGAGTGGTAAAAAGCAATTTTATAGTTCAAGAGGAGGAGATCAAAGCAGATCTGAAGGTAAAGACCCTTATTTATATTATTGTGGTTATTTTGGTACTACAATTCGGATGGTCCATATATAAGAACTATATAAGACAAATGAAGAGGGAGATAAGAAGAAATCTACAGCAAAGCACACTGAATCTTTAGGATGGTGAGAATTTTTTTTTGTAAACTTTAAAGGTACTTATATTCTGTTTTGTGGCTATATTTGATATTTTAATTTTAATTGACAATGAATCAATTAATATTAAATGTCCTCGAGTGATGGAAATGCAGTAACTTGGGATCAATTTGAGAGTCGATTGAATTTAATCTTAGAAGATGTACGTAAGAGTAGTAAGCGAGTGTTAAAAAAGGAGGTTCCCAAAAGTTTACAAACTCATATTGATATAATAAACAATTTAAGTAGTTCATTTAATAATTTTTCTAGTTTAATAAATAAGAATTGGCATAAGTTGGATGAGGATCAGCAGAATACATGTATTTTATATTTTGATAAAACTAGAGAGAAAGTAGTTAGATCATTTCAAGTGTTAGATTGTCGGTATAGTGTTCCGTCACAGTTGATTACACGTAATAATTTGATTGTTAAGGACGTACTACAAGAATTTAGCAAGAGTGAAAGTGAGAAAATGGCATTAAGTATGAGTGATTTTTTCAGTTTAGCTGGTAAGATATTGCCAAATGAGTTTAATGGTGATACGAGCAAACTACAATCTTTCTTAGATGCAGTTTGCTTGTTGCAAGTGTACGCAGCAGAGCATGAGAGCAATGCTGTTTTGTTTGTAAAAACAAGACTGACTGGGAAAGCCAGGGTTTTGATCACCACTCAGGATTCCTTGGGAGGAATAGTAGATACATTGAAAAGAGGGCTCCGAGGAGACAGTGCTAGTTTGGTAAGTGCTAAACTAAGCAAACTTAAGCAGAACAATAAGGATCTTGTCGGATATGCTTCTAAAATGGAGAAATTGGCAGAACAGTTACAAGCCGCGTACTTGGCGGAAGGAATGCCAGTACACTTATAAACGAAGCAACGAAGTATACCAAGGAAGCTGCAGTAAAATCCTCAATAAGTAACTCAGCGTCAGAATGGATGAAAACTGTGATAGCAGCAGGAAATTTTTCGACACCGCAAGAAGTGATGACTAAACTTGTGTCCATCGATGGGGGAAGCAATCAGTCAGCTGGAAATGAGATGAATTATAAGGAGGATAGAAATAGGTCTTCGTCGGGAAATAGATATTTTCCGCGGAATAAGCATTCTTATGCCAATCACAATGGAAGAAATAATTTCCATAGGAAAAATAACTACGATAATAGTAGGAAATTTCAAGAGAGTCAAGCTAATAGGAGATTTACTGGTTACAGGGAGAAACTAGAAGGATATAGGAACAGGCATAACAATAGGTTCAAAAATGATAATAAATACAGAAATGTAAGAGTGTGTGAGAGTGAAGAGACGAGAGTGGAAGATGTACAGAAATAATTGGGGTTTTGAGAAATAAAAGGTGGAAAATCCAAAATTTTAAATAACTTGCATAACAATAATCGTTACATTTATAACTTTGATTTAACTCTTTCAAACTTTGTGCAAATCAAAACTGACAAATCGAATACGATTGATACTTTCATACTAGATACAGGTGCAGATATTTCGTTATTAAAAATTTCAGATAATTCAATAATTTAATCATTTAATGCAAACAACACAAATTTTAAATATTAAGGGCATAACTCAGGGAGAAATTAGAACTTTGGGTAAAATAGAAATTTTTCTTTCCATTGAGGATATAGCATTTAAACATTGTTTTCATATAGTAGATGAAGAATTTCCTATTCCTACGAATGGAATTCTAGGAAGGGATTTCATAAGTAATTATAATTGCATTTTAGATTATTCAGAATTGAAATTATATATAGATTGCAAATCTGAACTCCAGTGACATTAGAAATTTTTGATAATCCAGAATATGATACTATAGCAATACCGCCTAGATGTGAAGTCTATCGGTTAGTAGAAAGTTTTAAAAATTTAAGACAAGATCAAGTTGTTGAGCAACAGGAGTTAGTGCCAGGAATATTTATAGCGAGATCTATTATATCAAAAACTAATCCTTATGTCAGAATTTTGAACACAAATTATGAAAGTAAGTCGATAAATACGAATAATATTAAAATATTGGATTTAAACGTATTCCATGTATATGCAGAGAAGAATGAAAGTAAGAATAGTGTAAAAGAATTAAGGAAAACTTTGAATTTAGACATACCAGAATACGTAAGGGATAAGCTAATAAATCTTTGTGAACATTTTTCAGACATTTTAACTTTAAAAAATGATATTTTAACGCATAATAATTTTTATGAGCAAAAGCTATGGGTAAAAGATGATACACCAGTATACATTAAAAATTATCGTACACCTCATTCTCAATCTTCAGAACTTAATGACCAGGTTCACATGTTATTAGATCAAGGTATAATTGAGTCTTCAATCTCAGATTATAACAGTCCAGTTTTACTTGTACCCAAAAAGGCGATCAATGGAGAAAAGTCTTGGAGACTTTGCATAGATTTCAGGCAGTTGAACAAGAAAATAGTTACAGATAAATTTCCATTACCTAGAATAGATTCGATCTTGGATCAGTTAGGGAGGTCGAAATGGTTTTCAGTCATAGACCTTATGTCAGGTTTTCATCAAATTCCTTAAGAACAGTCTTCAAGGAAATATACATCTTTCAGCACAGAAAAAGGTTCTTTTCAGTATACAAGATTACCATTTGGTTTAAATATAAGTCCAAATAGTTTTTCAACGATGATGTCCATAGCATTTTCGGGATTAACTCCAGAAAAAGCATTTCTTTATATGGATGACATAGTTGTAATAGGGATGTCAGAAAATCATCATTTAAGAAATCTCGAGAAGGTATTTAACACATGTCGAAAATTCAACCCTAAATTAAACCCACAAAAAAGTAAATTCTTCAGACGGGAAGTCACTTATTTAAGACACAATTTGTCTAGTGAAGGGGTTTTACCCGATAAAGCAAAATATTCAGTCATTGAGCAATATCCAGTGCCCAAAAATTCAGAAGAATCTAAAAGGTTCGTAGCATTCTGTAATTATTTCAGAGTTTTCATTCCAAATTTCGCTGAAATATGCATACCTCTCAATAAATTATCCAGGAAAAATGTAAAATTCGAGTGGTCGAAAGACTGCGAAAAATCATTCCAAATATTAAAATCGGCATTAATACAGCCGCCTATTCTGAAATATCCAGATTTCGATAAAAAAATGTATATTGACAACTGATGCTTCAAACAATGCGTGTTCTGCGATACTTAGTCAGGAATACGAAGGTATAGATCTACCTATAGCTTATGCCTCGCGAAGTTTTAAGAAAAGTGAATTAAATAAACCTATAATCATGAAAGATTTGTTAGCTATCCATTGGGGAATTAATCATTTTAAGTGTTATTTATATGGTTCTCCACATTTTATTGTGAAACGGATCATAGGCCGTTAACACATCTTTTTTCGATGACAGAACCAACTTCGAAACTTAGAATTAGACTAGATTTAGAAGAATATAACTTCGACATACAACATTTGAAAGGAAATTCAAATTGCGCCGACAGTATCTCAAGAATATCCATAAAGGAATTAAAAGACTTGTACATTGACAATGCTCACGTTTTAGCCGTAACGAGATCAAAAACTCGTCAGAATAAAGCTCAGCCTACAGGAGAAGATAAGATAGTTTCCACAGAAATAGAGAAAGAAATTCGCAAACCAGCAGTATGTAAAGTACTGAATAATTTAGAGGTGCATTAATTACCAATTCTGCAATTTGAAAGTAACCGTGTTTCGCTAAGGATGAACATACGGATCAAAAACAGAATGCCTTATTAAAGCCTCATTAAATACCGATATAGTTAACTTTGATTTAGGTCGTTAGTTCAGCTTCATAAGCTAGCGGTAAGAAATGGAGTAAAAAGGATGAAAATTTATATGAATGATATTATTTTTACACAGTGCACTATAAAAGAGTTTACGGAAAGAGGGAAATAAAACGTACAAATATGTATTTGCGATGTACCAAAGATAGTGGAAGAAGAAAAAGAAAAGCAACGAATTTTAGAAACGTATCATAACGACCCTTTATTCGGAGGTCACGTAGGAAATAACAGGCCATTGAAAAAACTGAGAACAAATTTTAGATGGAGAAACATGGAAAAATATGTAAGAAAATATATTAAGCAATGTCACAAGTGCCAAGTCAATAAGGCAAAGAATAATCACAAGGAAGAATTTGTATTAACAGATACAGCAGCAAAACCATGGGATATAACGTATATAGATACGATAGGTCCTTTTTCACAAAGTGAAAATGGTAACCGTTATTGCATTACACTGGTATGTGAATTAACAAAATATGTAGTAATAGTCCCAGTAAAAAATAAAGAAGCAAACACGATAGCTCGTGGAATCTTTGAAAATTTCATACCAACGTACGGTCTGATAAAACAAATTAGGACAGATTTAGGAACAGAATACAAGAACGAAATATTCAATGCTTTAACGGAAATGTTAAATATTAGTCATAATTTTTCAACAACGTACCACCACCAGTCCATAGGAGGGCGCGAGAAATTACACAGAACGCCTAATGAGTATGTGAGACATTTCATAAATGAGAGTGAGGATGATTGGGAAGAATGGTGCAAATTATTTGCTTATTGTTATAAAACGACTCCAAACTCTTATCATGGTTATACGCCATTTGAATTAATGTATGGAAGACGTGCTAACCTACCCGAGAATCTCACGAATGAAATCGATCCATGTTATAATATTGACGAATATCAGAATGAGTTAAAATATAAACTACAGGTAGCTCATCAGCGAGCAGGAAAATATTTAGTCAAATATAAACTATAGACAAAGCCAACATAGTAAGGTAGCCAACCCAGTTGATTTTAAGATAGGGGATTCAGTTTTAGTAACAAGGGAAAATAGAACCAAATTCGAATCTCAGTATATAGGTCCATTTACAGTCACAGAGGTGAGTG
The DNA here is from genome assembly GCA_947563755.1 of Lochmaea crataegi. NCBI lineage: Eukaryota > Metazoa > Arthropoda > Insecta > Coleoptera > Chrysomelidae > Lochmaea > Lochmaea crataegi. The sequence goes on along the minus strand of OX387422.1, from coordinate 71,184,202 downwards.
ATGTTAATTGTAAAGTCAAATTAGAATCAGGTTTGATAAAAAAAATACACAAAAACAGACTACACCTTTACTATAAAATAAATTAATTGGAAATTGTAAAAAACAGTGTGAGTGATTAAGTTTACAAACAATTAGTGAAAATAAACAAAGTGAATAACAATACGATGAACATGTGACAATGAAAAAACACGGCAAACAACTAAGTTATAGTAAAAAATTACAAAAAACAATAGACATTCATTAATTTATAAACATTTGTAATTTTAGTATAAGTAATTATTTTTATTTTTAGGAACGTATGCATTCATTTCATTAAGGGGAAAGGAAGTTCAACGGAATTTATTCTTTTTGTAAAAGGGAAAGGTGTGATGCCTTTTGGCCCAATATAATAATATAATAATGAATATTTAAAATAGGAATTAAATTCCCTTGATCTTATATCAACAAAACGTTCGAACATTTCATTATTATATAAATATAAATTAAGAAGGTTATTTAATAGAAAGTCACGTTCAAGCGTAAAGTAAGTCAAAACAATAATATGTTTATTTGTTTTATTTGAACTTGACTGGTTATATAAATATGCATTCAATATTTATTATAGGAGAAGTTGATTTAGAGTAAGTCATGAAGAGCATTCTATATAGTCGAATGGTCAGAGATCAGTAATCTTTAACCATTAAGTATAAGTATGCTATACGGCTAGGTACTTATGTATATCATTAGCAATAGTAAGTAGTGTAATGTATTATAGTAAATAAATCAAACATATCCCAGTGCTAGAAGTAGTTGTTTCATTCCCTGGAAATGATCCTCCAAGCGACCCGCAACACCACCGATTCAGAGGCCTTTCCACACCTTTAGTCTACCAACGTATCCAGTGGAGTCGTATCCATTACAAAGTCATCCATAACATAAGCAGCTAAAATTGGAGATATATTTGCTTCCATTGGGGTACCAAAAAATGACTTGCTCTACATGTAAATCTGTTTATGTAGGTGAAACATCACAAAAAATAACTAAACCTATAGCTCTACATAAGATCGATGCAAGATGATATCCAGAAAGATCAGTATTAGCTGAACATGTTTTCGCTACAAATCATATAATAGATTAAAAAACTTTGAAATTCTAAAGAAAACAACTACTCTAAAAGAATTTTCCTTGAAATGGCATTCATATCTCAAGAAGATAATTGCTTAAATAAAAGAACTGATATTCAAAAACGTTGTGCAATTTATAGTTATTTAGAAAAAATTCAAATACTAGCATTGAAGAGGAGAATTATATTTCTTTTTATTAACTTACCAACTAATATTTCATATTGAAAAAATTTTATTACACATCTTCTAATAGAATGACTATGATTTCAGTACATTGCGGATGACTTCTGGAGTAATTAGACTCATTTCATGCCTAATTCTATCTTTGAAGTCCTGTAAGTTTTGGGGTCTATTGACATAAACTTTTGATTTTATGTAACCCCACAGGAAAAAGTCTAGAGGTGTTAGATCTGGCGACCTTGCTGGCCACTCTATAAAACCTCGTCTTCTGATCCACCTCCCGGGAAAGCAATTATTTAAAAATTGACGTACTTCACGTGCGTAATGCGGAGGGGCTCCATCTTGTTGAAACCAGATATTTTCACTTGGTAAATTTGGATTATTGGCATTTGGATACATGTTAGCAAGGACATCGTTGTTTAAAATTGGCTCTTTTTCAACTTTTCGTATGGTCCCATATTGTGTTATGATAGAAAGACTCTTTAAAGAATAAAAAATTTACAAATAGTATAGAGACAACTGTTAACAAGGAAAAACTGCTATTTAATCATGCTCAAAGTGACCACCGTTAACATTCAGGCAATAAAAGTTGAAAAAGAGCCAATTTCAAACAACGATTAAATAACAATGGAAGGCTCGTATCAAAGGCAAAACAAAATGATTGAATAGAGATTTACCAGACCTTTTAAATGAGGTGTGACTTGATACCTAATGCCATTTGAAAAAATGTAAGGGGTGTCTCTAGTAGGGAGGGGGTGGATCTGACGTTTATGACATTAGCGTCAAAAAGTGTCCCCCTCAAGTTAAAAGTTGACGTGTTTCGGCATTTCCTTCTAATATGTCCCATTTTTGAAATATTAAGGGTCCTTTTCAAATGAACACAGAGTATATATATACATATATATATATATATATATACAAACAGACAAATACTATTAAGGTTAGCAGCAAAAAAGGAAAAGTGTACTCTTTTTAAATTTCCAAGCTTTCGTAAATCTTTATTTACATCATCAGGGAACTACAAAAGTGAGAAAAAACATAAATTACAAAGCGGTCCGCTACAACAGTTTCATAACTTACGTTAATCGAGAATGATTCCTTGATCTTAACATTGGGAAAAGTGTTAAACAGTTAGCACTGAAGAATGAGACAAGTCCAGCTTGCATTATAAGCAATAGCTAACAGTCACATAATAAAATATATTAAAAATCATTACAAAGTTAAAATATTAAAAATGAAAGAATCCACACAAACACGTGGATTTATACATGTTATTAATTAAACAATGATTGAAAATAGGTTAAGGACAAGTTCTTCTTTTCTTTGAAGTAGAAAAGAAGAGATACAATAGAAATATAAATTATTGATTGGTTGATGTCATTATAGTCGTAGTATCTCTTCTTTTCTACTTCAAAGCTTAACCTATTTTCAATCATTGTTTAATTAATAACATGTATAAATCCACGTGTTTGTGTGGATTCTTTCATTTTTAATATTTTAACTTTGTAATGATTTTTAATATATTTTATTATGTGACTGTTAGCTATTGCTTATAATGCAAGCTGGACTTGTCTCATTCTGCAGTACTAACTGTTTAACACTTTTCCCAATGTTAAGATCAAGGAATCATTCTCGATTAACGTAAGTTATGAAACTGTTGTAGCGGACCGCTTTGTAATTTATGTTTTTTCTCACTTTTGTAGTTCCCTGATGATGTAAATAAAGATTTACGAAAGCTTGGAAATTTAAAAAGAGTACACTTTTCCTTTTTTGCTGCTAACCTCAATAGTATTTGTCTGTTTGTGTCCTAATTGATCAGCAACGATCACATGCGTTTATCGCTTTTCAGCTTATATATATATATAGGAAATAGTTCGTTGCCGATACTAGTTAGGTCTAACTATTATTGTGGGGGATGCGGCAATGTGAATAAGTGAACTCTTTTTAGTTTGTTCTGAGCTTTCGGTAATTTATTATCACCATTATCAAAGAACTACAAAAGATACATTTATAGATATTTCAAACAGGCATAAATAAATTCAGTTTAAAAGTAAAACATTAAATACTTACTACTAAGCGAGGTTAATCACAATATCTATATATAATATGTATAATATGGAGAAAAAACATGGTATAAGATATAATTTTCTTTTTCAAGAAATTAAGTTAAAAATAAAACTATCAAAATTGACATTACGACATCGATGTTAATTTTTAGTAGTCATAGAAATGTCTTTAAATATGTTTAGTATATTAGCAAGTGAAATAATAGTTGGTAAGTTAATATAAAGGAACAGAATTCTCATCTTCAATATTTGAATTTTTGGTTTTTTTGTCAAAAGATAATAAATAGCTATAAATTGTACTAAGTTTTTGAATATCAGTTCTTTTATTTAAGCAATTATCTTCTTGAGATATGAATGCCATTTCCAGGAAAATCCTTTTAGAGTAGTTGTTTTCTTTATGTAAAATTTCGAAGTTTTTATAATCTATTATATGATTTGTAGAAAAAACATGTTCAGCTAATGCTGATCTTTCTGGATATAATCTTGAAAAAGAAAATTATATCTTATACCATGTTTTTTCTCCATATTATACATATTATATATAGATATTGTGATTAACCTCGCTTAGTTGTAAGTAATTAATGTTTTACTTTTAAACTGAATTTATTTATACCTGTTTGAAATATCTATAAATGTATCTTTTGTAGTTCTTTGATAATGGTGATAATAAATTACCGAAAGCTCAGAACAAACTAAAAAGAGTTCACTTATTCACATTGCCGCATCCCCCACAATAATAGTTAGACATATATATATATATATATATATATATATATATATATTTATCTTTACGCCTTTGTGCGTCCGTACATTGTCCTTTTACATTTAATCGTGCGTCCGATATACGGACGCACAATTATTTTTCAATTTAAACTACTTTTTCGATAGTTTTACATCATAACAAGCATTCTTGCAAATTTTATGGTGGACGTCAAAATACGACAAAATGAGTGGAGTATATAATATGTGAGTTCCATAAATTTCCGCACTGGCGCACTTGTATATACACGATGTGAATATACTAAAATATTTTTTAGCCAAACCAAGCGACTTGTGCGTCCGCTGGTGGCAACACCGCAAATTTAAGAATTAAGTGACTATATATCTGAATATTTCTTCGGTGGTTGTTTCATAGGAAACTTTTATAAACTTACATAATTTACTAGGACTCTGGGCCCTTAGCAGCATAATGACATACTTTTGTTTTCTTGTTGATTGACGCAGTTTAATTCAGCTTATGTCGCTGGGAACACAAAACACTGCAAATTTTATGATCCATAAAAGATAAAACGTAAACGTAAGTCAACTAATAACAATACAATGAAATAGTAAGTAATGTCAAATATATAAAAATTTTACAGGTAGAAAAAAATTTCATTCTGATCTTTGATTTTATCACTAAGCGCTTACCCAATAATTCTCAAAATATACAGGAAGTGTCATTTGAAATTTGAAAGTTGAGACACGTGATAAAAAATTACGTCATTAAATTAAAGATGTTTATCGTGGTTGTATAGCTGGTCTAATTTTTCATCAACCCGCAAAGTCTCATTTTATTATTTCGGAGATACAGGAAGCATGAACTTCGTGACCAGTGATTTTAAGGAAGCAATCGTTCAAATTAGACACCGAGTAACATAGCATTTTTTAATTGGTTATTTTTGTATAATTTAAAATTTTTAAATTGTACAGGTTGTATCTTTAAACGTTTGACAGTAACTGAAAACGATGTAAACGCTATGGTCGGTACTTTATAGCCCCTCTCACCTCTTATGGCTCCTCAAAGTTTCCAGAAAATAACTTTTATCGGAGATATAAACGGATTATCTTTCTGTATTAGGCTTGTTTTGTTGATGCCGCAACTTATAATATCAACAAACATTCATTTTCCCTTGAAATAGTTATTTTCCTAACGCTTCACGCATATGTTAGAAACAACATTTTTTCTACGAGCGGACGGATACAAACTAACAAGTTTATTAGTTACCGTCTGGTTATTGATGTAACCAATAATAGTTATTAACGCCATATTAAACAAAATGTGAATGAAACGAGAAAAATAATTATAAAAGACAATAAATGATACCTTGCGTGCGGTAAAGTAGAATCGTGCGCCATAGTATACTTTTCCGCGTGCTCGTAGAAAAAAATATTGGATAGTTGAGTTAAGTTAGAGTTAGAGTTAAGTTGAGAAAACTGAAAATTGAACTATTGAAATTTAAAAAGATTATGTAAATTGAAGTATATCCAGTACAATATCCGTTATACGTAACCAAACACAAACTTCACTTCTTCGTCATATTTGCACCACGTTACCAAATAGATAAAATAATCATAATGTAATATTTAAGTGAGAAACTAATTATCTATTAGAATTTCCATTTTTCACCTATTAGGGGTCTTAATATTATCGTGTTACCGTGAGATTACTAATAACGTACATTGGGTTTTGTAGTGAATATATTTTTGTGTGAAATTGGTGTGTACTCAAATTAATTAGTTTATTGAGAGAAAATTAACATAATGTTAAATGATTGGTCCTCGGTGGAAGCAGATGCAAATTGTATACAGGGTAATTCATTAGTACCATAGAGTCCAATATATTGTAAATCCTCGAAGATTTTCGAATAAAAGTTTGACCGGTGCTCTCCACCCTGGGGGTTCATATTTTAAAATTGGTTGCAATTGTACAGTGTGTTCCAGAACGCCGTGCCAGATGAAAGCTACAGTTTTTTAACTTCTAATTTGAATTCTGCTTGATTGCTCTATTGCAATGATATGAGGTTGTACTAGGTTACACAGTGTTTTTAAGAAGTTCTGACCACTTTTTCCTGAAAATCGTAATGAGTTCAATGCCCATGTATACTTTAAACTGCACATTTTGAAATCAATCTGTTACAGCCATACGTCTGTGATTGTCTTCTATAGTTTATTCCAACAAGTACATCCAGTATTGGAATGCAGTAATCCCCTAACCAACAGGTGTTTATCGGAGTTTTACTCAAAATTGACGAAATATGTTTCAAAAATTTAATAGTAACTGAAAATATATTATTTTACTAAAATGATTGAGTGATAAATATAATCGCATAAAAATGTAAAAAACAACATAGGTACTGTAAGAATAATTCCTTCAATGAAAAACGAAAAATACACACCATATAAGCATAAAGTTACTGGTCGTCATCGTTATCAGTGTCACTTGTACTTGATTCACTATCACTTGTGTTAGAACTATCTACATTAATAATTAAAGGATTTACTTTCACACTTTTAATAACATTATGATCCATATTCCACATGTCATTTTCAATTTTTTCAACGTGACTTAATAGTAATTTCTTTACATATTCTAATTTGTATGTAATATTGTTTCTCTCACCGAACTGTTTAATTTCTGCCCAAACCAACTCTATTGGGTTTAACTCGCCATGGTGAGAGGGGAGCCGTAAAACACTGACAAGTCCATCTATCACATATTTTTTATATTTTCACTTATGTTGCTTAGCAATCTCATAGAGACAGGCTTTGGTAATGCTGTGATATACCTTTATTTTGTAGCCATTTCATTAATTCAGCGTTTCTCCATGAGCAGGTTGGTCACTTTTCTTGTAGGGCACTATTATCAAGAGCTATGAGTGATCGTGGTATATTTTCCAAAAACGGCTTAAACCAATTTTAACATTTGTGCGTTCAATTCTTTATGATAGTCGCTGTCAGTTTTTGAAGTAAATAGTAACAAACCATTTTCAGTAAAACCAGATGCGAAACCAATTTGTCCAATAATCAAACAGCGACCTTTCCCACAAGGACCTACAATGACGGTTGACCATTATCCATAAACGCCTGTTTACCGCTGTTAATATTAGAAGGGGTATGTCCTTCGTTAACCCAAGTTTCATCAAGATAAAAAATTTGTTTTCCCCATCGACTTGCTGCCATTATCTCGCGAAGATAATATGATTACACGTTTTCCAGTAAGACAACTATTCCTACTCCGTTGCTTACACTTAAAACCTATTTTATGCAAATGCAACAAAACGTTGTTTCACTTATAAGCGACAAATTCGCGTCAGTTTTTAATAATTGAAATATTTGATTTAATGTTCGTACTTCATTTTTCATATAAAATGAATGGATGTATCTTTTGATTGCGTTGTTTATAAATTCATTGGTTTTCTTCACTTTTCGTCCTGGTTTCTCCTTAGGTTCGCTTAAAACCTGAATTGTTTTTTGTTCACGTATTACTTTGTAAATAATCGATATCCCCACTCCAGTAATTTGTGCACACTTTTCTATAGTGCTGTCAACACTGTTTTCCAAACAGTAAGCACTCGAAGAAGGCGTGTTTAAGGACATGCGATTTTCTTTCTGTATATACCGAAATACGTTTAAAATAATCTTTTGTTCGTTTAGTCCTAATGGTCCAAACTTTTACAAATAGGTACAACCCTTCTCAAAGGTTATTACAAAACTAAAACCATAATTAAAACTAATATGAAAACCTATAGGTCATAATGACGAAATTGTACATTAATATTTCTCAAAATACGTAACCAGTTTTTTGTTTTTGTATCTGCGAATTGGAGAACAATAGATAATCTTTCTGTGTTTATTCATAACATGTCAAATCGATCGTGAAAGTTTGTTTACAATGCGTACGGAAGCTATAATGTTTTATGGTACATAATTTTTTATTCGAAGTGATCCACCACAAGTTTTCTTTTATAAACTTAAAAATTTTGACTCCCAAAAGTATTTATTTTTCAATAGTACCTACCTAAGTTACCATTAAATTGTTGCAAAATATATTGTCAATTTTGAGTACAACTCTGTGATATCCGATAAACATCTGTTAGGGGAGTAATGCATTCCAATACTCTATGTACCTACTTGTTGAAATAAACTATAATATTATAATTCACTAGACCTACTTCCATTACTAGAAATCCGTATACAGGGCGAGTTCAAACTCGAATACATCGGCTTCACAATTTTTTTAAACGGAAAATTACTTCACTATACCCAAACTGAATGGTTTCTGTGATATTTCAATTTTATGATCAAAAATTTCATTTCCAACAAAAAATTAATGAAAAACAGCTATAGTAAATTTTATACCCATTTAGAATAAGACCATCCTTATTTATTATTAATAAATCGGTTGAAACAAAAAATTACCAACAAAAATGAACGTCGTAACTAATTTATTAGATGTCACGTTTCTGAAGTTACGTCAAATTTTGATTTCATGTTAATGTCATAACGCAAAATAAGATATAAAAATGCGATATTCTGATGAATCCAAAAAACTTATGCTTAATGTAGTAAACTATTTTCAAAACGATTTAGGATCTCGATTTATGGCAATTCAAAAAGCGTCCGAAGCACTAAAAGTTCCAGAAAGCACATTATATAATCTTGAAAAACCAAACAGAGCTACAGATTTCGAATTTAGAAGAAATATGTCTGCAAGCGTTTCCCGGAGCAAAACCCGAATTACAAAAAATACCCTGCATTGTTTGAGGAAAGTAATTTATAAAATGTATGCGCGAAAGGATAAAATCACAGTAGAAACTATTTTACGGCAATTTATCGAAGAGTGTCCAGAAACTAAGATTTCCAAAGGTTCGTTATATTTGGAAATCAAAAAAATGGGTTTTCATTTCAAAAAACAGGATGGAAGAAAACATTTATTGGAAATGCCTGCAGTCAGATTAAAAAGAATATTATTTTTGAACAAATACCATGCTGCTAAAAGCGAAAAGCTCTTTATACCTGTTTTTCTGGATGAGACATGGGTTTTTAGTAAAAGCGGGGACAGAAGAATGTGGCAAGATGGTACTAAACACAGTGATTTAAAAATAACTGGAAGTGGGACACGATATGTAATTGTTCATGCCGGTAATAAAAAAGGTTTTGTGGCAAATGCATCGCTTATTTTTAAATGCAATAAAAAAACAGGCGATTACCATGATAATATGAACACCGAAAATTTTGAAAATTGGTTTAAACAGCAACTAATTGTAAACTTGGAAGAACCATCGTTAATTATAATGGATAACGCATCGTATCACAGTCGCCTGGATGAAGAAATCCCAAGAAAAAGTTGGAGTAAAACACGCATGTTAGAATGGCTCAAAAAAAAGAATATTCCTTTTCCAGATCACATTTTAAAGGATGCTGTTTGGAATATAATTGAAAAGCAAGTTTTGTCAGGAAAAAATTATCATTTAGACAAATACGCTGCCGAGCATGGTCATTGTGTTCTCAGGCTACCACCCTATCATTGCCATTTTAATGCCATCGAAATGGTATGGTCAGAAACTAAAAGGCATTATGACCAAGCTATTACGAAAACTGCAAGGTCACCTACTGAAGTCTTAAAAGTATGGAATGACGTTGTAAAAAATGTACCGGAGCAACACTGGCAGAATTACATAAATCATACAGAGAAAATTATTTCTGAAGCATGGGAAGTAGAAAACAAACTGGACCTACTAAACATCGAATCTATGGTGATCTCTGTATCCAATGAATCCGATGATGAACTATCACTTTCCGAAAGTTATTCTGATTTAGAAACTAATTAAACTTTGCCTTGAAGATCACGTTGTCATTTTTTTTAAATATAGAATTTGTACTTAATCGAACTCTGAATTGCCATATTTTTTTAAGAAAACTATGTATCTAGTTAATAAAACAATGTTTTTAAAATTAGTGCGCTTCTTTTATATTCTTTTATTATGTCAACATCTTTAGAATTTTATGAATTTCATAAAATTAATTTGTATTATTACAAACCGCCACTGATAATATGAAATTTCAAGTCACTACGCCAATGCAATAAGAAATATGTCAAGCATTTGACATGACAAAGGTCATAACCTAATTTTTTTCATGCGGGTTCAGATGGTTCAAGAAGCCGCATACGTTAAGTTACTAAAACGGCTGGTACCTCTAAATAGGTATTAATTTTACTATATATAAAATTCATTCAGAACAATTAACGAGCTAGGATTTTAGAAAAAACTTTTAAAACATCGATAACAGTGCCACATAAGGGACAGATTTATTGATATAGTTTTTCCAAATAGTAAAATTAGATCCGCACTATTATTGTCGCACTTAGTAATTAGGTAGGTTCCGAAATATCAACAAACATTTACATTTACCTAATTCGTTTGTCAACAAATGGGGTATCTACATGACGAAGCTCCTACTCATCATAATTCACTTATTCAGTCAATTGAATGATGTTTCCTGAAAGTTGGATTGTTTTCTGGGCACCAAGATCACCAGAATTGAATAAAGTGATTTGTTCTTTAGAATCTATGCTAAAGATCAGGGGTACAAAGTACATCAGACGATAGGAAATTTAAAATAAGGGAGGCTTTCCGAAATGTTAATGCGCAAATGCTTATTGTTTATCAACCTTGTCACTGTAGATTTACTTATAGGAGAACATTCAGGATTTAAATCGTTAAAAATTAGGGCTTCACACGAGACGAGAGTGGGCGAGAGTATCAAAAATCTCGTCTCGTTCTCGTCAATTCCGAAGAAATTGAGTCTCGTTCAAGTCTCGGTCTCGACTCGTTACCGGTTGTCTCATCTCGTCTCGCTTAATTCTAAATATTGATATAAATTCCATAAATAATTTTTTTAAACTATATTTATAACACTATTATACAAAATTATTTTTACAAATAGGACATCGTTTTTTTATTTTTACATTTTTTAATTTATACAGTGCATAAATACGGAATTTTAAGAATATTGACAAAGTATTACAAAATGTTTACATGGAAATAAAGTAAGTACAAAAAATTCCTAAATACGGAATTCAAGAAATATTAACTAAATTATTGAACAAGTTTACCTGGAAATCATTCATAACAATTACTCCTGACCTATCTTCTAGGTAAATAGGTTTAATAAGGGGGAATGGTTGATATCTATTTGATCGTTAAGAAGATTACCAGAATTTTTTTTTATTTATCTCAAGAGCTTAACCATTCTGCTGAATTTTACTACCCTATTGTATTTGAGGCGATACAGGACGTGTCGTTTTAATTTTGGTAAAAACGACCTGTTTTATCATTTTATTCCACATAGAAAAAAAGAAAGACCCTATTTTTATAGTACTTTTGAATGAATGAGGCACTTTGCTCCTTCGGAAAATAAAATAAATAGTATAGTTTTTATATTTGTATTTTTTCTTGAAAGATAATCTTAATTATCGCAAGTGTATAACAAACATAATAATTAATATTGTTTAAAAAAACGCGTATTTGTGAAACAATCGATGTATAATATAGACAAAACACACTGGCGATTTTTGTGGAAATTCTCTATATTTAATTATTTTATATAGGTGTTGAAAAAGGACGCGTCAAATATAAAAAGAGTTTACTGTATGTCTGTTTAGTAAGGTAGAAAATTTCGAGCCAAAGAAACCCCTTCAATAGTACACACGTTTATGACTCTCTAGCTCGTAGATACACATACACAACCAAAATTCAGTTAACCCGTCGATCTTTTGAAAGGAATCATTCGATATGAAATCTAAAATATTATAATCTGCAAGGATAAGTATTTATGATAAGTGATAAGTAACTATAAAAAGAGTTAACAAATTAAAGTAAAAATATGGAAAAATCATACTCTGTTAAGGATGCCATGATGTTTTGTATTGATAAGCTACGATATATTGTATTCTCCAAAAATTAGAGTTTTAACCTTGAGTTTTTTTTTAATCCACAATAAAATATTGTAGATATTTTCTAATTTTTCTAATAAAAACCAAAAACGAGACTCTCGGTTTGCGCTGTATGTGGTCTCGTCTCGTCTCGTCCTGTTTTTACGAGACGAGAACGGGACAAAAAAAATCTCGCTCTCGTGTGAAGCCCTATTAAAAATATGAGCTGCTTCGTCATGGGAACGTTTGCGATCACTATATTCAACTAACATTAATATTTCGATTCGTTGTTTTTCCGATAAATGTGCCGTTATTCTTAATTTACTTTTAAACTTTATGCTAATTTGAAATTGGTATCAGTTTTTACAATTTGTACATAAATGTGGTTCACGTTTTTAATGCCTACTATTGTTTTTTAAAATTTAAAATCCTACAATGCCATATCATTAGTACAGTACAATTCAATTTAGAAAAATAAAACTGATATTTTATAAGATATTTTGTATTGAGGAGATACATTGCTATTATTTCTCGAAAGAAAAAAATAAGCTTCTTTGTGATACGTCACTCGACCTAGGTTGCCATTTCAAAAAATTCAAGATGGCAGCCGTACGCAAAACGCTGACGTCAAAAACATTTGACATTTGCTCTAAAATATGCAGAATAACGTCTCATTCAAATTTTGCCAAACAAATTAAACTTCTTAACAAAGCCGATTAACATGGTCTTAAATCAATAATTAAATGATTGAAATTCGTGACAGTTGAAGCTGGACAGTTTTATCAAAAATGCATACATGGTCCTGTCCCAATTTTTTAAGCACTATATAATGATATAATATAAAACATTATACAAGGTAATCAAAAGTTTAGAGTTTCTGACCACTCTGTATTATGGTTTTTCTTATAGCATTAGATAGTGCTTGAAAAATAATATAGGTCAATATAAGCCATTTTAATAAACTTTGAACAGCTGTTACTTGAAGTTCAAAACATACGAATATAAACTGTATAAAGATCGTAAATTATTGACTATAAATACCCCCTTTGTGTTAATTTTTAAATCTTCTATTTATACCCTTCCAAATGAAGTGTTACTTACTTGACCCCTTTTGCTATTTAAAAACATTGAAGGGATGAATATCACCTGAAAGGGGTTCAACAAAATACGGAAACTGTGTGTGACGGATATTTAAAGAAATTCGAAAGTCGACGATAATATTTAATCTTATCACTGAATACCTATATTTTTTTCGAAATAAATATTTCAGCAAAAATCAGTGCTAATATTACATTGTTCAACATTTAACTTAAAGAATCATTTTATTTTACTGGCTAGTCAGTGTAGTGAAGTAAGAGGAAATATGAACAACAAAAATAAATAAAAAATTGTAAAAAGATTCTCTAGAATTTTTTTTACATGCGTCACAATAATAATATCGTGTTTTTATTTATGAGAATGATTGAATAAAATTCAACCAATAATTTCTTAATTTATACTCATGAATTAACTTCATTAAATTTTAGAACATTTTCAGTTGGACCACTACACAGTTTTATACGCGATTTATCCTGTATGGACATAATCTACAATTTCTCAAATTATGTTATGCTTTGAACGGACGCAGAATAGTGTATCACTGAAATAATTGGTGTATAGGTATGTGAAAAACTTGGCAACCTTGCATGGACGTACGATTGAATGCAAATCAGACAAAAACGTATATGTTGGAAGTTCAAATACTTACGGCTGGGAGGAGCTAGAAGTACTTTGGATGGCAAAAATGCAATTTTTTTTTGTATATATAAAGTAATTTAAACCGACAGTGGTATTCTAGATGCACAAAAGAGTAAATATACGCAACCAAAATATTCAAAAATTTAGTCTTTCTAGTGGACGCACGAATACATTTCCTTGTACGGACGCACAATAGATAGCGGGATGTATATAATATATACATTGTATGTTCGTTTTGATTATTATATATAAATATATTCATTGTTGCAATCATAATTTCATTAAACTGTGGTTGTTTTATTCCATATTCTTCTATGTATTTCACATTTTATGATATAGTATTTATTAATGTTTGTTATATTTCTTATCGAACTAATATCTGATTGCTAATAATAAATTTTTGTTTTGATCCATGCTGTTTGAATATATATTACCCTTAAATATTTCAACTTTTTGGATGAATTACATTATAATAACTATTGATTGTAATGTTGGTAACTTTTAATGTTTCACAAAGTTTGGTATGATTCGATATTTAATAAAATCAATAATAAAATAGATTTCTCCTTTGCAATTTGTTGGACACTATAAATTTCTTAAATCGTGTATGGTAGCGATCTCACCACGAGATAGCGCTTGCTACTATCAATTATGCAAGCTAATTTACATGTGATTTATGTTGCTCTCATTTTCCTTATTATAGATATTTTATAAATATAAATTGTATTTTTTATATCTACCTCTCACCACCGGTCATGTATAATAATTTTAGATTAATACATGAACCAAGTCATATAATTTTGTTTTAAAAATGTTACTAATAACTTTATGGTACCCCGTATAAGAAAGGAATATTTTGTATGAATTTTTAATCTGTATTATCTCGATACTTTTGTTATTTCTGGGTAGGTATGGCGGCATCGTAGATAAAGAAGGATTTGTTAGCTGTACCCTTTTTTTCATAAACATTTAGATAAGGGTTTGGACAAGGGATTATTATGATCCATTTATATACATGTTTTTTGGAATAAATTTTATGTAAGTAGTATTTATCTCCAAATATATTTTACGAAAGATTATTTATTACCAAGAAATATCGATTCCCTTATAAAATTATAGGAAAGGATAATTCGTTTTCATCGAAACGGATTAAGGTATAAAGTTTACCTCACAAGTCGACTGATTGAAATTTTCATTAACTCTTGAAATTCTCACTGTACAAGTCGTTTGTAATATTTGTTATTCCGGCTTGTCGATTTGTGTTATTTCGAATTTGTTTTTGAAAATTTGTATTTTGGTGTGTGGTGTGGTATGGTAACGTATATAGTATCGATTTATTTTTATATAATCTGTTATTTTCATAACAACCTTTTTTTTTGTTGCTTTTCTATTGATATCGATATTTTTATTTGATATTCTTTCATTATATCGTAAATATAGTTGTAATCTTTTTTCTTGTCTTAATTAATTTCGTAGGTATAGTAAAGTTTGTTTTGATTGTGATTTGCGTAATCGATATTAGGTATGGCTAATGTTGATAAGGCTAGACGGATTCGCATTGTAAGTGGGAGACTATACTTTGTCACCATTCCGTTTGCTATCGGTAGCGAAACTCGTGAAATTTCTAAAGATACATTATTAATTGCTTTGAAAAATTTTAATTTATTAGGAACTTTCCGCGAAGGTCCTATCCAATTTGATAGGCCCATAGAATCATATTTTGATGAAGAGTATGTACCTCCCGTCAATAATGCTTATCATCCCAATAGTCAGTCCTTAGTTTTTTATTGTATTGCCGCTGAAGATTTTCATAATTCGGTTGACATTAGTAACCTTGCTTTCAAAATCAATGTTTTCGTTGAGTTTAGTCATCCCTGTTTTGTAAATGAATTACAACGTTATCTCACATTTTTATATAATAATAACCCGGGTATAAATGTATTACCGTGCACGAATAAAAAAGCAAAGTTACAATATATTACTAAGGAAGATAATGCTCCTCTATATAACGTACCACTTGAGGATTTGCACTTTAATTTCCAACTTCATTTGTGGGCTAGTAACAATCAGGAATTTAATCGTTTGGATGATTTTGTCGTTCGAAATCGTCGTCATTCCAAAATTTTGGAACAGTATAAGCGTAGTTTTATCGAAAATAAATTGAGCAGGAACGATGCTGAATTTAATAGAAAATACATAAAACAAGTGCGAATCGTCAGGATTACTCCTTGGACATTGGAGGTTGTTATGTGGTATAATTCCTTCATAGAATCGGTTCATGTTCATAAAAGGCCCCAATTGTACTTGTATGGAGATGCCAATATTGGTAAATCTACGTTTATTAGAAAAGATCTTTTAAATAGAAATTTATTGAAAAGGGCTTTTTACCCGTCTCTCAATCGTTTTTGTTTAGAAGGACTTTACCCTAATTTCCATAAAGTTATTATTTTCGAAGATTTTAATATAAGTCACTTTGATATTTCAATTTTGAAAACTCTACTAGAAGGTAGTAATACCGTTGTTAGAAGAAAGCATAAAACTAGCTTAGTAATTAAATGGAATTATCCTGTCATAATGATATCCAAATTTCCATTAGCTTGTAATGTCGTTGCTGCGTTAGGCAATAGGTTAAAAATTGTTTACGCGAATAGCAAATATTATCAGCAACCATTGGTCGATTGCGAAACATTGTTGCCTGTTAATCAATCTTCTCAAAATGTTGTAATCGAAATATCTAATGATGAACAATAGACATTCAGGAACTTATTTTAAATTTTTGTATTTTATATTTTCATTATTATTAAGAAATTTCATTTAATCAATAACTTTTTTTCTTGTATTTTCTTTTGTATATAAATAAATAGAATACCCATATCAAATGATGAGATCAATATAATAAGAGTATAATGTCTCGTATATTACTATGAAACATACGTTTGATTATTATTAAAAGATCACTGATGATTTTCTATTTACCACTGAAAAATTTAACTGTGTTATCATTAAAATTAGCGGGACCGGCGAGTTGCAACCCATTTGAGCAGGCCAAACTTTTGACCGCTGTCTTGCATCCGTCTCACCGCTGAGTTGCATCCCGTCAACAAATTTAATATTGTGCCTAAAACTGGTAGATAATTAAATAAAAGCTGGCATTGTTGTCATGTTTATTCTGATATCGTAATTGATACTAAATTTTATTTCCGAAACTGCGTCTAATACAATTTTATAGCAATATAGTGAATAATATATTAATTTAATTTAAACATTATTCAATTATGTGGGTTTGGTTAGGTTAGGTTAGGTCTCAACACGTCATACTTTCTACTATCGTTAAGATTACATTAACCATAATCAAAAGCTTAAGAGATTTAAACTAAGAAAATATGATGACATTTTTCAAATCTCATACAGATATATATCCTAATTTTTATAAAAATATTTACAATTCAAATAATAAAATAAAATTTGACTTGCTTTTTGTTTTAATTTAGTATTGTTTGAATAATAATTTATTGTTTGCTTTTTATATAGTTGTTTATTAATATTTTACGAGTCCCAAAATATGGCTACAAGCGCCAATTTATTTATTTTGGTTCTGCCAAAACTGACACAATTGCAACAACAATTTTTTTTTGCTTTTTATATTTATAATGTTCGCTCTATTTAAATTTTAAATATTCATTCAAATAGTTTGGTGGTTTAATATATTGACGAGAGCGAGTTGTTAATTTATTATTAAAATCTACAAAGGTATTCAAATCAGAATCATAGTCCGATTCTGGAATATTTAAATCTATAATAAAGTTGCTGACATTACTGCTTGATATGATTTGTATTTGTATCTATATTTTCATTAAATGAACTTTGAATATTTGGTCTGTATGCCAGGTTTTCAAAAACTCCACTTGTGTCAGTGGTGTCTTCTTCATTTGAATCGTATGAGTCAGACCCTGATAACATATCAATAAATTCATTGCACTTTTGTCATAGTTCTGTTTTACTTTCAATGAATTTTCCTTTAGCTTTGTAACAACAATATCTTTATTTATGATTTTTGGCAATAAATTTATTTCAGGGGTAGGAATCTTTGATTTTACAAACCGATTTAACAATAATTGGGCGGGAGCATAACCAATGTTTGGCAGAGGAGTATTTCTATATTCCATTAAAAAATTTGGCAATTCATCAATGCTGTTCATCTTTTTTAGCATATTTTTAGCAATGTTTACATACTTCTCTGCCATGCCATTGGATTGGTGGTGATAGGGACTACAAAATTCTAAATCAAAATTCCAAGTTTTTGCAAAATTTTTTAAATAAATACTATTATAGGGATTATTGTCAGCAAACAAAGTATCAGGGACACCAAATCTTGAAAAAGTTTCCTTGCAACATTCAACTACAACCTTTGCTGTTTTTCCATTTACAGGAAATACCTCAAGCCAATGTGAATAGGAATCTACTAATAACAGATAGTGATTACGATTATGTTCAAAGAAATCAGAATAAAAATATTGCCATGGTCTAACTGGCAGTTCATGGGTTACTAGAGTCTCTTTCCTATTTGCAGGCTTGTTTAGCTGACAGATTTCACAATTATTTACCACCCTTTCGATATCTTAAGACATATGAGGCCAGAACATTATTTCCCTGGCTCTGAGTTTACATTTTTGTATGCCAAAATGGGCAGAATGTATTAGCTTAAGCATGTCCTGTCTAAGTTCAGGTGGCACAATTAATTTAGTGTTATAAAACAATAAGTTATCAGATATACAAATATGATCTTCTAGTTTATAATAGAATTTTAATTATTTAATTTTCTGTCGTTTTTTGGCCATCCTGTTGAACAAAAATTTTCAACCTGAGATAAGTTTAAATCATCATTAATAGATTTTTGAAAAATACTTTTTTTATTCTTGGACATAGGAACATATAAGGACAGAGAATGTATGTATATTCTAGTTCTTCATCAATTGGACTTTCATTTTTTATAGACGACCTGCTAAGAGTATCCGCTATATGCATTTTTGAACCAGGAACATATTCAATTTTGATTTTATATTTTAAGAGTCTTAAAAGCATGCGTTGTATCGAGCACTCACGTTATCTAGGTTTTTTGAAAAAATAGGAACAAGAGGCTTATGGTAAGTTTGTACCAGTACTTCACGACCATAAATCCAGTAATGGAATTTTTCACATGCAAACACTATGCTTAATAATTCCTTTTCAATTTGTGCGTATTTAACCTCTGCTTTATTCAGTGATCTTGACGCAAAGGAAATTGGATGAAAATCTTGCATCATTACACTACCCATGCCTTTGCTTGAAGCATCAGTCTGAATAACAATTGGCTTATTCTCATCAAAAATCCTTAAAATTGGTTTATTTTTTATTAGGGTTTTTAATGTGTCCAATTCATGTTGATGTGCTTCTGTCCAGTCAAATTTTGTGCCATTTTTTGTTAAATTTCTCATGTTGTATGTTAACTGAGAAAGGTTTGGTATAAATTTTGAAAAAAATTTAAACAGTCCCAAAACTCTAAGTAGGTCTTTCTTGTTTAAGGGTATTTCAATAGCTAAAACTATTTTTATTAGAAGGTTGGATTCCAGACTGAGATATATTTTGACCCAAGAAAATAACTTCATTTAATTTGTATTGTAATTTTGAAAAATTGAATTTTATATTATATTTTAAAGCACGTTCTATCACTATTTTAAGAGCATTATCATGTGATTTTTCATCAGGACCGCTTATAATTAAATCGTCAAAATAGATGCGAACATTAGGAATATCACCAAATATTTCCATATTTTTCCTTTGAAAATTTTCCGGTATGTTACACAAACCAAATGGTACTCTATTAAATTTATACCTACCAAAAGGGTTGTTAAAAGTACATAGGTCTGAACTTTGTTCATTCAACTGGATTTGCCAAAATCCATCCTTCATATCAATTACCGAAAATATAGTTTTACCCTCAAGTTGGCTCAAGATATCGTCACATTTTGGTATCATAAAATGCTCTCTACAAATATAGTTATTGAGGGGCTTTGGGTCGAGACACAAGCGGAGAGTTCCATCAGGTTTCTCAACTATCATTAAAGAGTTTACCCACTCTGTTGGGTAGTCTACTTTTGTAAGTATATTTTTGTTTTCTAAATCAACAAGTGAATATTTTAGCCTCTCATGTAGAGCTAATGGAACTCTTCTTTTTGTTTGTATTACAGGAACTGCCTCTGGTTTTAGTTTTATATCTACATGCCCAGGCATACACCCTAAGCCCTCAGGTATTTCAGAAAAAATACTCCTCAAGTCATTTTTATTTTTAGGCAACAAAACATCATTCTCTAATAAGTGACTATATTCAACTATGTTTATTCTAGAAATCATACCAAATTTTAAATACTCATTAATACCTAATAAAGGCTCTGTATCCAGGGTTACAACTAAAAAATTTATATTACAAGTTTGATTCTTATAGGATCAAAATCTACTAATTCGTCCTCGTAGATTCCGAAAATCCATATACAAATTTCGTAAAGGTTTTTTAATATGCGTTTTCCGAAATTTTTATGCTGATTTACGGAATCTACGGGGTCGTATTAGTAGATATCAGAATCAAAAATTATCGGGAAGCGTAAGGTTTAGATTTTGGAATTTTCCTATTTCCGAAAAATAAACTAAGTCCTAACCGCAAAACAGACTAGTTGGTGAACTCGGCGGAAATTTTGAGTGGGGCCAGTGGAAAGCTGCAAATTTCAGCATATATGGAAAATTTCATGCCAAAGTTACAATTTTCAATTTATACAATTTATCCAGAAAATGGTCCATTCTGGAATTCATGGTCAGAATTTGCAACAATTCGTTATCACTTATGAATAGGTGATTATTGAATAATTAGTAGGTATCTACGGAATAAACTTTACATATTTCAAATTTTGTGTGTACACGATATGGCAATAATGAATGGCACGCGAGTTTTGTTTTATATAGGATAATAGCAATTTTCGTATATCATTAGACTTATCATAATTAACTTTTTTAGTTGTTTAATTTTCATTGTATTATTATAGTTTGATAGTTTATAAAAAACTCTTATAAAGGCAGGTATTTTTATTATACTTAAAAATAAATAAATGTGTATATCACAATTGTGGAATGACAAGAAGATTAGATTCTTCGTTAAGGCTGTTTAGATTCCTGGTGACCAGACCTGAAGTTTGCAGAAAATGTGACAATAGGAATCCTAAAAAACAATCAAAATTGTCAATTATTCAAAACCAGTAAATCCAGATATATTGGGTAGTGTGAATAAAAAATAAATGTTTACTTTAAGAATTAAGTTAAAGCATAAGTACAATCTTACTAGATTCAGCTATAAGTGTAAGTACATTCTGAAAAATTTTCTTATCGCTTTGCAGAAAGCGGCCGTATTCTAGTTTTATCAACATATTCTTCAGTTTATTTAGTTATTACAACCATTAGCAGACACATATTTGTGAAATTGTTAAAAATTAGTTCCGAGTACGACAGTGTATCTCTTGACTCCGAAGTCGGTGAAGAACAAAGAGGCAATTTGCGCTTCATAGAGGCTTTATCTAATCACAAAGTATTTGATAAATCGCAGTTGCCATTAATAAGAAAAAAGAAGGAAAATTCCTTAATTATAATGCAGAAATCATACCAAACAATTTATGGTAAAAGTATTAATCTAAAACAATTAAAAAAAAGATTCAAAATATAAAAAATGAATTAAAGAAGAAAACAGATATGAAAGCAACTGGAAATAAAAAAATTATTTTGAAAGATTGGAAAAAAATTGCTGGACATTATAGATAAAGATGACAAAAACCCAACATTGCATAAAATTCCTGGAGCGGCGACAACTGGATTGAAGCCATTGGAAAATGTAGAAATGCAAAAACCAGCGGAAGCAAGGCACGTTTTAGTCAGACCTCCTCCTCCCTCTAATATTACACCATCGAAACCAAAAAAAAAACAAGCGGGAAGGGAAAGAAACAGATGAGACTGCAAAATTATGCACAGCAGATCTACAGAGAATGGTTCTTCTTGAGCAATTAAAACTTGCGCATGCAGATAGAGCGAGAACAAGTTTTATTGAACAGGACGCACCGGAATTCGGTCCCGCTACCTGCGGAAGGGACTACCTGTAACGGATTAAATTCGAAGTGCGATTTCGAAATTGGGTCCCATGTACCTACTATTTGTTTAATTTGACCAACCTAACAAAACCTAACCCCAACCCCAGTTAGATTCGACAGCGGACCGAATTACGAAATCACCCTTTCGGATTTGGACAAAATCCGTGTGAGCAGGTAGTCCCTTCCGCAGGTAGCGGGACCGAATTCCGAAACACCGTATTGAACAAGCTACGTCAAAGTCTACCGGAAACCCAAGGCCCCGAAAGCGAAGGATCCGAAACTTACATAAAATATTTACAATGTTATAAATTATGAAACATGATACTTATATTTTTTAAGTTACACACCCAGTATATTTTTATTTGTTTCAACAGTTTTTGAATATAATTTTGAATTTATAAATATAACAATTTATATAATTAAATGTTCAGTTGGTAAATAAAATTTTTGATTTCTTCTCTCCGTTCCTTCTCCTAACATTGACATCGTCATTTTCTAAATTGTATTCCTCTTCTTCTTCGTCATTCATGACATCTCCTTCTTCATCGACAGGAAGTGGATCATTTAAATACTTTGATATATTATGAAGTACAGCACAACTATTAATAACAGCTGCAACTCTGTCTAGTTTTACCCTAACCATATATTGCAAAATTGGAAACCTTCTCTTCAGTTGGCCAAAGCACCTTTCAATGATGACTCTTTCTTTTTTGAACACAATTTCTTGACGAGTTTCAGGATTTCTGTATGGCGTCATCAGCCAACGACTGATTCCATAACCAGAATCACCTAATAACACCATATAATTATGCCGCATATTATTCATGTGGACATAAATTGCAGAATTCTATAGTATTCTAATGTCGTGTACTGACCCAGGCCAATGGACGTCTATGGAAGTGAATTCTTTTTTTCCATTACATGTTGCTTGTACATTTATGGAAAAGTAACCTTTGCTGTTATAGTATTCGTCTCCATGCTCAGATGGTTTCGGAATTCTTATATGTGTACAATCTATAGCACCAAATGCACAAGGAAACTGATACCTAGCATTCCACTCTTGTTCTGCTTCATCAATGTTATTTAAAGGAAAACGTAACCAAATATGTGATTTTTGAATTATTTTGGCCAAAACAAATTTCTCTGTTTTACTCACTGTTGTTCGATGAAGGCCTTAGGATCGCTTATAAATCGAAAAAATATCTGCATTTTTTGTCTGGAATTTAATGCTCCTCCCCTTGTTTCTCCAGTGTCTTCAAGGAAATGTTCTGCTAACCACTCAACATTAATTCTAGAAAATCGATATAAATTATGATAGTCCTCATACCGACACCCAGTTCGTTGAGAATAATATTTTCGACGTCTGATGTTCATAAATTGAGCCATTTTTAAACGTGTTCGATTGAAGTTCTACACAAGACTAATTTGTAAGCTGCACATTAGCTGGCTTGAAAAATTCAAAGTTATTACTTGAAAATTGTAGTAAATGCTGTATTTTATTCACATCTAAATAAGCATTTACTCTAAAAAAAACAGTACATACTGTTATGATTTATTATTATTTTTATTGTGTCCAACAATTTTATTAGTTTTAATAAATTAGTTTCTTTAAATTTTTATATTATATGTTATTATAAAAGATATTTTGTTACGCCCATGGAAAGCATTCCTTATTAACTTTGACCTTGACCACGTGTTTTAAAATTTTAATATCGATGATCTGTGTTGTGAGTTGCATACAGTTCAGTTTGAAGAGATTTAATGGGCTGTCTGAACAAAATGAAAGTTTCACTATTTAGATTAAATAAAATGCAATGGATCTCAATTAAACAATTTACAAATAATATTATGAAAGCATTTATATGAAAAATTACATGAATATCAATTCCACTACAAAAAATAACGTGACAATGAAAAAAAAAACTAAAATAGTAAGTTATAATTTAAAATTTAATTAAAATAAAACTTGTTAATTATTAAAACCTTTTTTATAGATGTACATCTGATTAAATTTTGACTCTATTACTTTTATTGGTACCAATAAATATCACTAACCTTACACTATATACGGAGCACTGAATTGATGAAGGTTTTTCAACTCTCAGGATTCCAATGTAGACAGGAATATTGAGAATTGAAATTCTCCTGGAACACAGGACCAACTCCTCGTCTTCTTATAGGTATGTGACTTTTTCACTTTTTTTAAATTTTTACTTTCACTTTTTTTCTTTACTTTTTAATGGACTAACTTCAAGTTTTTTTTTCACTTTCTAAGACTTTTTCTTTAATTTTAATACTTTTTTCTGCTACTTTCTAAAATTTGGTGTCCCTAACTATCTTTTTCCAAATCAAAAATCCTCGTTGCTAAGTGAATTTTTTCTTATCACTTGATTTTTTTCTTCATACTAGTTAAAATTCCTAAATTTCTTATTTAATGTCTCTGTCCTTTCACTAATATATTTCTTCTTACCCTTTGTTCCATTAATAAATTCACAAATTTAAACATTTAAATTTTTTAAGAAAAATCCCTGATAATATGAGTTATTCTTTAACATGTGATACAAAATTTTCTACAGTCAATAATTTAATTTGCATTCATGTAATCCTTCAAAAAATGTCCAATGAATCTATACTATTACTTGTCTTGGTTAAAGTCTAGTTTAGTGAACCAACGCGGATTTTGATGAAATATTTTTTTTTAAATTAATTCGAGGTCGCTGAACACGAAAATGAAAAAAAGAAATCGGCGCTCTCTTACCAAAAACGAGTTATGAATTTTTGAAGATGAGTTCAGATCAGCACTGGTTTTATTGTCATATAATAACTGATTTAAATTATGCATTATACCGTCTACACAATGTTAATTACACTATAATTACTTTTTACGATATTCCTCTCACACACACATTTAAAAAACACTGATATTGATATTCATTTCTTGCAAATTCGTTTTTTAATTCCACAATTATTATATCTTTTGACATTTTCATGTAACATGACTGACATATAAGTTTTGGTCTGTTTCCGCTTAGTCGCACAACTTGTACCTAATAGCATATTCAGCCATCAGATATTTAGCCACTTGAATTAGTTGCTGAATATTTTCGATTTCATGATCGTGACATAGAAGATATAAACAAGATGAACATCATGAACATACACCTATTTTTCCGATAGCTGGCGCTGTATTTGGCTCAACTTTCGTTTAACTGAAAGCAGTTATGGAAAAATTGAATGAACAGTTATCAACATACTGTGAAAAAGGCGCGCCGGATCGACGTTTCGCAATTCGCGCGCGCGAATTGCGAAACGTCGAATCGAATCGAAAATATTCAGCAACTAATTCAAGTGGCTAAATATCTCTAATGGCTGAATATGCTATTAGGTACAAGTTGTACGACTAAGAAGAAAAAGACCAAAACTTATATGTCAGTCATGTTACATGAAAATGTCAAAATATATAATAATTGTGGAATTAGAAAAGAATTTACAAGAAATGAATATCAATATCAGTGTTTTTTAAATGTGTGTGTGAGAGGAATATCTTAAAAAGTAATTATAGTGTATTTAATATTGTGTACAAGTTATAATGCATCATTTTAAAGCAGTTATAATATGACATTAAAACCAGTGCAGTGCTGATCTGACCTCATCTTCAAAAATTCATAACTCGTTTTTGGTAAGAGAGCGCCGATTTCTTTTTTCATTTTCGTGTTCAGCGACCTCGAATTAATTAAAAAAATATATTTCATCAAAATCCGCGTTGGTTCACTAAACTAGATTTTTTCCGTCTTAAATAAACTCAGTCTAATTTTTATGATTATCAACCTTTTTTTATAATTTAAAATTCTATAATAATCTTCCAATCACAACACAGCAATTTCAGATATTAAAACTCTTTGATTCTGTCTAATCGTTCTGTCTTTTCAAAGCATGACAAATATTCATTCATATTGATGTCATCTTGACAGTGACATAATTTAGGTTATAATTCTGTCAAACTATATTTTCAAATTTTCATGATAAAATATTATGTTTTCTAATAATTTGATTTCAGGTGTAGGTTATACATTTCTGGGATTAAACAATATTTTTCAATTCAAGATAATTTCAATGAAGAATTATGAAATCAATTTTTTTGTTATTTCAAATAATTGTATAAAGAATTATTAGATTTTTATCAAAATTAAGGTAAGTCTTTTCTTCTCATTTATGCATTCCTATAAATAATGATATTTTATAAAGATTTCATTCTTGCATTCGGTTTTATTGTAAGCTTTTTAAGAATAAATACAGTTAATTCAAGTCTTATCATCATTGACTGGTATTTCCCCACTATACTCTTATTTTAATGATTTGATACCATTTCAATACTTAAAGCAAACAGAATAAACTTCACAAAAATGTTAGCTTTTGCTACAAAAAAGCTAGTTAAAGTTCATACTACAATTTTATTCACACTGCCCATTGTTATTCATGTTGTTTACGGCAAACGATAATAGTTTTACCACAAAAAAATATTTTTTCTACAAACGTCAAAAAATGACAAGGTTTGCCCATTGACAACAATATGCGAAGTGACACTTTTTTCGGATTCTTACGTTACCATGACACCGTGCGCGAAATACTTCGCGCACTAGGGTGCGAAGTATTTCGCACACTGCATGTAAATTAATAAGACTTTTGTATTTCAATCTTTGAAAAAATGAAGCAAAACTCCAAATTATTATTAATTTTTAAATGAATAACAATTAGATACTTTCAAAATAATGATAAAATTTTACAATAACATTAGTTATTATTTACAATATTAACATTATTCCATAGTAACAGTGAAAATTTGATTAGGAAAGACATTTTAAGCCAGCTCAACACTATTTTCTATAATAAATTAGGCATTTTACTTATTTATAATATTTTTAAAAGATAGATTTTGACGTTTGTAGAAAAAATATTGTTTGCATCTCGTGCGCGAACTACTTTGGTGGTCTCGAATAATTTCTCGATCACCAAAGTAGCATTTCGCGCACTAGATACAAAAATAACTATTTTACATAGTAACAGCGTTTATTTTATGCATTCTCTAATAAATTGAACATTGGATTAGGTAAACATACCTACTGTTGCCGATTTCAAGTTTAATAGAATTATGGTTATAATCTGTATAAATAAAATATTAATAGTTTTTCCTTTCTTAAGAAACAAAACTGTAAATGAATTTTAAAATAAATTTTTTCAACCATTTTTCAAGGAATTTGTTTATAAGATAAAAACTTTTCTTTATCTTCGAATTCCGAACAATAAAATGATGACCAAGGCCGACGATACATTGTTGCCGATTTTACTTTTTATTACGAAAGTTACACAAATTACCTATTTGATGGGAATCTATAATAGATAGATAGCGCGTATTTTCGTATTTTGAAATATGATGTTCATAATAATGTTATAGCAGGTATTCATCTTGATCCGAAAATAAACTTAATCTCAGTACCATTATTTATCACCAATTTCAGTATACAAAATAGTGATTCTTATGCAATGAGTTTGTATAGCACTGGCATTAATCTGTTTATCACTTCAAAAATATGGGATAAAAAGAAGAATCCTCGTACAAAGGTACATAAAATATATCCATTGAGTGACTGAAATAATGTAAATTTGCGATTTCTGAATTTCGTTCGTGAATGTAAATTAATTCAAAGGATATTTTTTTAAACATTCGTATTTTGATGATCTCTTAAGGAGACGAAAAAATAAGTCTCTGTTTTTTAAGCGTTTTTTAAGCTTTCAGTTGAAAATTTATTCATTTTACTCTTTCCATTCTGGTAAAAATATTTTTGATTTTATTTCGCTTTCTTACTGTATTGATATGTAGGGACTCAAGAAAATATATAAAATCAAAAACAATAACTTCAAAAAAGTGCTAACTATACTAATACATTAAAAATGAGATGAAATTTACTAAATATATCATGATACAATATATAATCGTATTAATAATTAAATTAATGACATTGTAGAATTCTGCAATTGCAATATAGTAGCATTACTATATTCTAAACCGTAATAGATACTAAGACAATTAAATGGACAAAAAGGTAACTGTATTATGGAGGGACATTATAATTGTTGAAAAAAATCTTATTTTATATCAAAACACTAGGTAAGGTCCAAAATAAGGCTCTCGGTACATTTTTTTGACAAAATAAAAACAAGTTTATAAAATATAACTACGACAAGAACGTATTTAAGAATTGTTCTTATTAATGATATTACTTATTTGAGATAAAACGTCATAAAAATCTGAAGTGTGATATATCGCCTAATTTGAATATTTAACATTGACTATAGTTCTTTCGCCATCAGAAGAGAGTAATAAAACCTAATTATGTATGCAAACTACAGCATCAGTGGCCCAAACAATATCAGTATATTTGCAAATTTTTACCAAAAAGCACCAACAAAATTTCTTTTAGTTTAGCGATGCCGACCAGTATACCTGTTATAACAATAGACGACCCTTTTGTAATCGCCAAGAAACTGGTCAATAATCCTTGCATAAGCGTGGTTCTGGGTTTAATAAAAGGGGTAAGATAAAACTATATTGAGCAGTTATTATATCTATGTTGATAAATTACTTTATTTCGCATAATCAAACCAACAGATTTTAATGGCTAAAACAGTTATTGATAGTGACATCAAATTAACCTGAATATTTCAGAAACTAGAATATTTTTTAACGAAAAAAGTTTTCAAATAACTCAAAGTTAATACCTAATATTTGTAACCGGCGGCGACATGGGGTCTAAAGTAAATATTTATAGACTATCATTATAAATATAATTCTATAAATGTACTGGTTTCCGATAATTTAAATACTCTCTCCTGATGGCGAAACAACTATAATAATTACAATAAATAGGCATATCCATATTTAAAAAAAATTATGTTAGCCTCGTGAAGACACGAAACGTGGTATTGAAGATTTGTTGGTACATGTCTATAGTAAATTCGTGTTCAAATAAAACTTTGCTGTTCTTTGATATTTTTTTATTTAAAAATTCTATTCTGAAAAAACCAAAAGCAGCCTTTTTAGTTCTCCCAGTATAACTCGAGAATGGAGGAAATCGTTGTAAAGTTTTCAACATATTATAATGTTCTCCATAATAGTTACCATTTTGTCAATATTACGGCCTAGAATATAGTATAATATCCATATGATATATGATAAAAGAAACAGTCTGTATACATTTGAACAGGTAAATTTTTTATCTTATTGACGTGGTAGCTCCCATTTATAAACACACGGATCCACTATACCTTATTATTACGTGCTTAGTTCATAAACATAAAATAAATAACAAAAAATACTATTTCCAATTATTTCAATTTTCGTGGAATATTTTAATGTCCAACCCTTTGTATTCGGTTAGTTGTGTTTACCTATATAAGTTGGAAATATTTTCAATAATTTTTTATTCTGTTACTTTACCATAAAGGTAGAGGCAAAATTTAAATTTAGGCAGGATTCAAATACTTTTGATAAATTTAAGATTTAACGGATATGGAATTTGTACTAGTTAAATTCTTGTACTCGTATAACATGCAATGCAATCATAAAACAAATAAGCTCATTATCAGAAAAAACTATTGGAAGAATTGTCTTTTATTTGACGATAATCAAATACTCATGTTTAGTTTTGGAAATTTGCATACACACTTATTTATTCACATTCACTATTTTTTACTCCTCTATGAAAAATAATCGTCGGAAGAATAACTCACCCGAGTGTATGATCCATCCACTTATTTTCAGCCATTTCTGAAATATCGAAAAGAAGATTTTAAATTATAATCAGGTAAAAATGTCGACATTCATTCATATTATAATAAATTTATAGAATTTATTAATTCTCCACTGACTGAGCACACAACGATAGCTGATTGATAAAAGTGATTATTTGTTATATTAATACATTTCAGTAAGTATAGGTCGCTAAATATACAGTTTTTATTTTGGAAATTGTAAGCTGTAGCATTTATATACTCAACGTCCTGTTAATATAATTTAGATATATTAACCAAGATAGATATTGATGTATAAACGCAACTGAGCTAAGAATACTTATAAAAATTAAGAATTAAAATTTGAATCCTAGAAACTAATTTATAAGTAGTATTATAGATATTGCTTTAAATTCAATTTTTTCATTTCTTTTATAGGTACTATGTGTGGAATTGAATAATAAATAAAACTTCCGCAATGTCCAGTACTGATTCAGTATAAATTTAATAATG
This sequence comes from Lochmaea crataegi, assembly GCA_947563755.1. NCBI lineage: Eukaryota > Metazoa > Arthropoda > Insecta > Coleoptera > Chrysomelidae > Lochmaea > Lochmaea crataegi. The sequence continues at coordinate 71,153,955 of OX387422.1, read as the reverse complement.
AACTACATTTAGACCATCAAGGAAAAGATAAAAAGAGATCATTTTGATATTAAAACGAAAGAAATGACTTTAAACGTTTAAAAAAGCGAATTATAAGAATATGGGTTTATTGGGCAAGTGTGAAACAATTTGTGGCCAATGAAAATAGCACTTTCATATTTTCTGACATGAAAAAAAATTTCGATAGGCTGTTTTGAATATTAAGTACTCCAGAAAAGTAGAAAAAATATGTGAAGCATGTTCAACTAAAAGTCGAGCTCAATATTATTGACCAAATAATTCAACCACTTATGATTACTGTAAATAACAGCATTGCTTTTAGTGATAATGCTACTGATTAATAAAGATCTGGTGCCCTAATTATTGTCTTTTTTCTTCAATTTTCATTATTCTTGTCGTTTCCTTTTCAGTCATACCTAAGCTTTAATATTTGTAAAATCAAATCTTCTTCTTTTTTCTATTCATATATATTAAGTCAATCACAAGATAGGTCACTTAATATTTGGTCTAGCCAAAATATACATCAAGTAGGTATCACATAAAATGTAACTTCTGTCATTCTGACGATGATATGTCAATATCGAAATAATTATCAATATCCTTTCATAATTTTCATAATTTTTTCATTAAATAGTGGAATTAATTAGAAACAGTTAGTTTCATTTATAAAATTAATATGAGTAGATTCCACAAAGTAAGGGTCCAAACAGTAAATTCAGTTGTAAATATCTTATAAAAATCATTTGAATTAACTTCAACTGAATTCATTATTTAAATAAATTTGAGTTTTGATCTAGATTTACTTTCTAGTAGTTTTCATATTTTATGTGTTTTACTTTCTTGCTACATACTCTTATAACTAAGATAGATAAGGCATATATAAAAATCTGGTAAAAAACCGATTTTGATTGGAAGAATTTGCTTTTTTCTCGTTTAAACAACTATATCCCAAAATTTTATCAGTTCTTTCTTGAAGTCATAAAAACTAAATGCGAACAAGAATTCTGATTCTTGGGGTATACAACATAGAAATTTTTTTTCGAGAAAACTCATTTTTGGACATACCTAACTAGCATTTGTTGAAACTAATAAAAATTTTATATTATGATTATCCCTATTTGTTCTACTCTATTAAAAATAATATCAAACTCGTTGATTAATTAACCTAGACAATAATTAAACTATATCTCAGATCTTCCAACGAGTGATTATATTGCTTTCAATTTTGTAAAAAAATACAAATATCTACATATCTTAGAAAACTACTCAATTTTTAGTGATTTAAAATCGTTTGTCTAACTCGATACTTTTTGAGGGTGTGTGATTCAAAGATATAACTAAATGAAACCTACATAATTTTGTAGAGGACTCTTTAATCAGAGGAAATGCAATCCTACAAATTTTCTTGGTAGGACCGAATTCTGATTTTTGGTACACCTGTACTTGCAATGTGAGCGTTTGCAAAAACTTAAAATAATACAATGATTAATGTTAAGAAAAATGTTGTTTATCAAATTCGAGCTCAGAGCTATTTTCAAAGTTCGGTCCTACTAAAAAAAGTTGTAGAATTTCATTTCCCATGCTCCAGAGTGTCCACTGCAAGATTATATAGGTTCCATTTGTTATACTTCCGAATCACTCAAACTCATAATTTCACTGTGATTTTACTCCACTATTTACCCAATATACTAGTATGTTGAGTTTCAAAGTTTCCGCCGGTATGCAAGTTAGTCCGCACGAAAACTCACTAAATAAGCGAACCAGGTTGCTACAAAATGATATCAATGAAAAAAAAAACAAATAAACTGAATTTGTGATAGGTATTTGCATTGTTATCTAAATGATTATTAGGCCGAATGGTCACTTCTGGATGAATTAGTTCCATAATTATGAATCAAATAACAAAGAAAAAAGGAAAATATCAATACAGTATTACTAAATTAATATATTTCTCTACTACCGTTCTTAAAGTACTATCTTTTCGCACATTTCAGAGTTCGTGAAACTTCATTTTACGCACTTAGTGAGTGAATAAATAAGTTCTAATTTAAACTTATTGAAAGTTCTTATGAAAATAAATAATGATGGATATTAAATCTTAAATTTTTTTGAGTTTAATCATACATTAAAACTTATTTGAATTCAGTATAAATACCTGCATATTAAATGATGAAATAAAACAATTTAACTTGTTTAAATCTCCATTTTATTTTGAACTGACGTTCAATTTATAATTGAATGAATTCAAATAATTGAATAAATTTAAATAAAATTGAATGAATTCAAATAAAATTGAACGTCAGTTCAAAATAAAATGGAGATTTAAACAAATTAAATTGTTTTGTTTCATCATTGAGTATGGATCTTCATCAAGTAAAAGCCTCATATATTCAATACCTGCATATTAGTGAATATGAAATTAAATTAAATAATAACAAAACAAAAATTGTAAATTGAAAATTTCTATTTATCTAATTGGCTATGATTGACTGACGGTTCCACAAAACACGTACAAATAGTTTTTTATTTTCTTTCGATGTCTTACCTGACATCGTTTTCAAAAATTACAATTTTGACTCTATAAAATATGACATTCCAAAACCTTAGTTAAACACCAAAAATTCTTTTTAATTTTCATAAGGCCACAATAAGGAACATACAGGGTGTATCATGAGGAACTGTACATACTCCTACCTCGTATAGAGACCCCTATGGGGAATGTCAAATTGCCATTAAAAAGTGTCTGCTCCCATATTTTAATAATATACAGGTGGAATTGTGAATTTTGACTGATATTTCTTTTGATCATAACTTTTGAACGGTAGGTAATTTCGATGTGTCTCATATTTTGGTAAAACGTTACAATACTATCACCTAATTAACTGATTTACTCAAACTAGCAAAAAATCAGGGCCAGTTTTGGAAAATTAGTTTGTTTTGTTATATAAAAAATTTCACCCTGTATATGGATTTTCAAAACTCTAATAAGGATCATACAAAGTACACAAATAGACAACAAAAATGGTGTATTTATTTTTCTCCCCACACGATTGCTCAATTTTTAACAAGAAAATCAAATTTAACTATAAATTAAAAGTTTAGCAACATGAGCCATGAATTTCAAAAAATATAATTTTCTTGCAAAAATATTATTTTGGCAGAAGAAAAAACTTATGCGATTCGCGAATCTCGTTCACAGTATATATTTTCAGTGAATCTTTGGATAGGAGTAATAGACAGACAACTAATAGGCCACTTCTTTAATGGATCACTGACAGGTGCTGTGGACTTAGATTTTTTGCAAAATAGGTATTAACTTTATGCACGACAGGGCATCACCACATTTCTCAGTTGCTGTTCGCCAACATCCTCATGCCACTTACGGAAATAGGTGGATAGGACGCGGGAGTCCCCATGCATGGCCACCTAGATCCCCTGACTTCAACCCCGTCGACTATTCCATATGGGGTCGATTGAAAGAAATAGTTTATGGAGAAAATATACATACACGACAAGAATTAATTGACAGAATTATTGATTCTTGTAATACAATAAGAAATGATCCCTTAACACTCAGGAAGTCAATTAGACATTTGAAAGTTTGACAAAGAAGTTGTTTAGAAGCACGTGGACTTCATTTCGAAAAATTATATTTTTTGAAATTTATGGCTCATGTTGCTAAACTTTTAACATTGTTAAATTTGATTTTCTTGTTAAAAATTGAGCAATCGTGTGGGGAGAAACATAAATACGCCATTTTTGTTGTCTATTTGTGTACCTCGTAAGATCCTTATTAGAGTTTTGAAAATCCATATACAGAGTGAACTTTTTCATATTAACAAAACAAACAAATTTTCCAAGACTGGCCCTGATTTTTTTCTAGTTTGAATGAATCAGTTAATTAGGTGATAAAAAATATTTTCAGTTATTGGTTTATCTCGCCATCTAGGACAACTAGTCGATGCATAAATAAATCATTAACCAAAAGGAAAGGCCATAGCTCCGCCTACTTTTCCACCACTACCTATACTGTCGGTACCATTATCATCCGGCTGTCGGCCGCACTATCATCCGGTTCCACTAACCTACAGTAGAGGAATATATATATATATATATATATATATATATATATATATATATATATATATATATATATATATATATATATATATATATACAAGGACAGGAATATTGGGGAAGCGGCAAAATTGTAAAATGAGTACTCTTTACACTATTTTCCAAGCTTTCGGAATATCTTTATTTCCATTCTCAAGGACAGCATTCGAGATGGTATTACAAGTTGTTTCAAATGGTAAATACATCTAATAATAATAATTTTGATTTGAATTTTATATATATATATATATATATATATATATATATATATATATATATATATATATATATATATATATATATATATATATATAATTGTAAATTGTATTGTTCATCTCTAGTCATATAATAACTCTGATTATATATTGTGGCTTTTTTAGAGAAAAATATCTATTTTCAAAGTTTTCAAAGCTCAACAAAATAAAGTGTGTACGTTGAAAACAGATATTTTTCTCTATAAAAGCCACAATATATAATCAGAGTTATATATATATATCCCTCTAATGTAGTTTAGTGGAGCTAAATAACACAAGTATTGGATTATAGTAGCACCCTCTGGATGTTAGTGATGCTACGGCTGGATAATAGTGGTGCCGAACTATATTTGACTTAATATTCGGTAGGCGTGTATTAACAATATCAACAATTTAATGGGTGGAGTTTATGGTAATATTTCGATCAGTACTGCTACTGGCCGCTAGGTTTGGACTAATTAGACTAGTTCTGCCTTTGACCGCTAGAATCACTTCGAATCACGTAGTTATCGTATATATTCTTAGTTTAATTTATCAAAGAATCATCGGGGCGAGACAAAAATATTGTGCTAATTTGTCAAATGATCCATTTTTACCTATACAATTGCTTTTTTTATAACGTGTCGTGAGTTAAGGTTGGGTGATATTATTGTTTTGATTAAAATATCAGCTGTTCTAGTCCATTCAATTCTGAAATTATGCCAGGTTTTTGGAATATGTGTAATATTTTTGATATGCATAAAGAAAATGAAAAATAGTTATAGATCACCTACCACTCAATATAAAATATGAATTACAGGTTTTTTAACAAAAATAGGATATTCAAAATTAGATATTTAAACACTTGAACTCAGGTCAAGTTTGTCAAATTAAATACTTAATTTATTATAAATTAAGTATTTTACTAAATATATTTAAATTCTAAATTCTTAGAATTCACCCCAGATTATAGCTATAATTGGTTCACATGAAAATGTAATATAACATTTATCAAAAATTAAGAATGCTTCAATATTAAGTGAAAAATTAATAAAAAATATGTATCTATGCATAACCCTGTTAGCAGTAGATACAGAAGAATGATTTTAGCTGATAGAAAAAATATATACTTAATTATAAAAACTAAAAGTTCGTATTAACAAAATGTAAAAAACATACACCTGTATTCTGGAAGTTGAACTATCCTTATAACTTAACCCAAAATGCTAATGGCAGTGGTGTAGTACCGGGTAGTGAAGTGGAGTGGAATAGAAATTTCATTACTTGCGTCTTTTGGCTCCTCGGGAACGCAAAGGAATCAGCAGCAGCATTATCTGGATTGAAAGAATGCAGCAGCCCACGTGGCTTCATCAGGAATCCTATATAGGGCAAGAGACTAAAAAGGACAGGAACATTCCGGGAACACGAACATTTGTCCAGCCACCCTTCCTTATATACTGGACCCGCAAAAGGATTGGTCGTCAAGGAAATCAAAATTGGTGCGGTATTGGCAGCTACCCAAAATGGCCTCTCTGAAGAGATGGTCCAAAAGCTCGACCACTTTTTGGCCGTAGAGTTGATCCCTATTGAAAATGAGTATAGAAATTGTACGAATTATTCCTAAACAGAACTTACCTTCGTGAAACGAGGGGGAAACCAAAAACACATAGGCAATTAAGCCTAAAATCAGACCCCGAAATCGGAATTGGAAAAGCGCCCTTGCTTTCTCCATGGCTCGTATAAAAGGAACTCGAACAAACCAGCTGGATTTATGACATTTCATAAATACTACCAACCGTAAAGATAATTTACAAAAGACAAACAACCCAATTCAATAAATCGGCCTTTTATTGATGAACATCCCAGGACTGCATCATAGAGCTCAACTAGATGACAAAACGCTACACAACTTCTGATCGCAGACATTTGAAATTGCTACTAACCTACAATGTATACCACTGACATTTGCCAATATAATAACAAACTAGTTATTTACATTAATTTTATATGTTCAAAAGAAAATCAAAAAGGTAAGCATTTATTTTATTGATATTATTGATGACTAATACTTATTTATTGATTTCAGGTTCTCGAAACTAAAACAACTTCTATAAAGATTCCAGGATTATTGAAATATTTTCAAGGCGTATGAAAATATGGATGATAAAAAGTTTTCAATCTTATTACTAGTTATATGTTGTTGTAAATACATCAGTATTGATCAAATAAAGTATGGAAATAAATCCTAAATCAAATTGTTACTTTATTTACATATCAAAAATAAGTAAGTGAATTTTTAAATGCTCTATGGTCTGAATAAATTAATCGTTTCGATCTAGTAGGATCCTGTCATTGCTGTAGGTATGGACTAGGCGAATAAGGTTTAAAAAAAATAAAAGTAAATAAAATAAAACCAATGTAGTAACGATGGTTGCCTATTGAATAGCTGATATATATATTTCAACAGCCAACATATCCGGTAGGTACTTGCATGGCGACTCCAGTGGCGTATGAATTTTATAGGTACAGTGTGTCTATTTAAGTTTGAAGTATATGGAAAACTTTTCATTATAAACTCAACTTATAGAAAAAAGTCTATATTAAAGGTTCTGCAGGGTCTGGAACCCAAAGTATAGCAATCAGATACTATTTTTCTGAGTCTTATACGTAGTGTGTTCATAAATGTTGATTTTGTGCAATGTAACCTTTATTTTTAGCAGTATCAGAAATTGGCAAACCACTTATTTTGACAAACCGCGTTTATGACTAAAACAAAATTTATATATGTTGGTCATATTTTAGGATTAAGAAAATGAAGAACTTGTATAAAGAATAACTTTTTTCTGAAAAGTAATAATAAAAAAGTGTTTCGCATTATTTTAACCTTTGTATGCAAACTGTATATGCATTTTCACTGATTCCAATTACAGACCAGTTTGTTACGATAAATGTTGGAGACAGTGGAAAAAAGCACCACTTTATGCACTTGTTGCATAAATAACTATTTTAGATTTTTCTGGCAAAAAATGTAATCTATACTAATATATAAAATTGGAGTGTTTCTGTCTGTTCAGGATAATCTCCAAAAAGGCTTAAGTGATTTTGATAAAACTTGATAGATCCATAGAATAGACCATAGGCTATTTTTGTTCGTTTATAACAGTTGAAAACGGGTCCTATGGAAGATATTTTAGTTTCGGAAATAGGTTTCTATGAATACAATGGGAGAGACCACTAATTTTCAAAAATAGTATAATCGTGATCTATATGCCTAAAAACTATAGGAAATTATATATTTTTATTTGTGTTACAATATGAATAATGCAATAAATTACATAATTATCATTTCAAACGTACAATTTTACGCGTTATTTGTAAAGGCTGCTCTCATTGGTGTGATGCAGTGTGACGTACTAGCCCCTACACGCCTATCGACTTTAGGCCGATCAATCATATAAGTTCTATCATAGTAAATCCGTATGCCAGTGCTTCCGTGTACGAAAAAACAAAAGTCAAATTTGAGGTTATCCTTCATTGTATTTGTGTGTTGTTTTTAAGATAATGAGAAATATTGAAAATACATCACAAAAACGGCAACAGTAACCAAAGCCAAAGATGACTAAGGTCACAGATCACAGAACTAAAAGTGCTTCTGCGAACAAATGTCATATTCGATCACCAACAGAGTTGCCGCACTAAAATGATTGAAGTTATCCTCGAGATAAAAGAAGAATACGAACAAAATATAATCATTCCAACAAATTACCTACTATGTTGTGAAATGACATTTTTATCATTAGTTGTAGGGAAAAAACATACAAAAGCCAATGATGAGTAGCTTAGACAACACTGCACTACGGTGTCCAAATGATATATATTAGAAGCAGACAGTGATAATGATTCTGACATTTTTCAGTTTTGAATTGATATGTTGATTTCAAAACGCCAGGAAATCTATTTAATACGATTTTGACACATGATATTGTGTGCACACTGAGCCAACATCATTATTCTTTGATTGGAATATATTTGAAAGGATTTCATCTCTTAGTGGGGTCTTCCCCATTATGGTAGATGTTTTAAATAGTTTTTAGTTACCACAGTATATAAATCTTCTCCCTTTTAGATTTTCCGAAAAATATACCTACTATTATTTTTTATTTAATTTCTTTCTAAATATTGAATTTGTTTGAATTATTACAAAAACCAATTGATTTTAGTCAGAAATAATTTGTTCATTCGAACTACTACAGTTTTTACGTACCAGACCACACACATATTGTTCTATTTTTTTGCGAAATAACCCTTTTTATTTCGTTTTAAATATTGAATTTGTTTGAATTAAAAAAAACATCTAATATTTGACAGCAAGATAAATAACAGATCTACATATTTTGTGGCGGGTACAAGCTAATGAGTCTATAGGTATATTTGTGCTGCTTCTCTTATCTGCGGAGGGGTTACATTCATTTCAGTGTAATTTTGATTTAAATTCAGTACAGTAATTCAAATTCTATTACTCTTTTAAATGAAACTAAGTTTTTCTAATTAATTCCACTATTTATTAGAAACACTTAGTTGCATTTAAAAAGTAATATGGGTAGATTCCACAAAGTAAGGTTCCGAAGAGTAAATTCAATTCAAATTCTAGCTATCAGCTATATTGTAATCGCTAGAACTCGCCCTGTGACGGCCGGTCTGGGCCTCACCCTGTAGATGCAGATATGCCCAAACCTCTTAGCAATTGTCCTTCACCCTTGAAATGTAGACCGATAAGTGGTTATCGCAAAAACGCTTGACGAAGGGATGTTAGAGATGATATTCTGTTTTCCATAAAGTAATATACTGATTTGAGTTACCGACATTTAATTACTTATATTATTATACTAATTTTTCGGAAAAACTTCCGTTTAGCTGAAATCAGTTATGTGAGAAATATTCACGTATTCACTATTTGGAACCTTTCCTGAACAGAAAAAGTCGAATTTTTTTTGCGGAAATGCATAATTTTCATTTTTTCGACTTCAGAATAGCTGAAACCAGTTACAAGAAAATACGTTTCTGTTTTATATTTTAGATAATTTTCTAAACATGAACACGCAAAAAACTTTTTACGGAATATACCATTTTCATTTATGGATAAAATATCGTAGAATTCAGAATGATTCGAACTATACTCAGAAATTGGACTCCGTAAACAGGCGTGTACAAAAACGTTTGTCTCTTGAGATTTTTGAAGCGATATTAAGCTGATAAGAATAGATATTATTCATCGATCTGTGTTAAAGGTCGGGAAGAGGATTAAACTCAATTTGCCGTACTCAATTCATACGAAATTTCATGCAAATATGTCCAAGGAATAAAAAGTTTCATACAAACTTTTATCGCCTATTTCACCCCCTTGGGGGTTGAATTTTGAAAAATCCTTCTTTTGTGAATGCCTACGTCATATGAGGAATACGTGTGCGGAATTTCAATTTTCTAGCCTCAAGGGTTTGGCCTGTGCGTTTGGGCGTAGCCCATCTCGGCCGATTTAATAAGGTAACTGACAGATCAATTTTTAATGACTTTAGGAAATACCCATCTCGGCCAAAACCACTTTCAGGTAGAAACCCACGAAAAATTTCAACCCCTAATCTATGCAATCAATTTCTTTGAATTCATATCAATGGTGGAAAAGTAATGAACACTGGTCAGTTGTAATACATTTATCCTGAATTGTCGAAAATAGTTATTAGTTTTATTTTGATTCTTGACCAGTGTAATAAAATGGGGAATTCCGTCCAGTTCGGCTCAATTTCGGTAACAGCCATAGGCGTAGGTCTTGAAATAGTATTGTTTGTAATATTAAAATTTCAAGTAATTGCGTAAGAGAATTAGGAAAAGTATTTTTTCTGGCCTGAAGTGTCAATATCGAAATATTGTGTAGGGATTACTTAGGTAGTAGATTATACAGTTACGTTTTGCGTTTAACAGGTACCGTTTAACCTTCTATTAGTGCCTCTGCCTAATTCCAACCCTGTTTCAGATTTGGCTCAACCATGCGCCGCAAGGTGCCTTACCCAAAATTTTTAGACCTTTATAAGTATATTTGTTTAGTTTAACGCATCAGTATTTGCTGTTAAGCCGTAAATAGGGTTCACAGTATTATAATATTAGTAATAAAATGGCGACATTTACACTTTTACTGGAAAGCGATGAAATTGTTTGCTGGCGACGAAAATACTTTAGAAGTATAAAGCAGTACAGAACAGAGGAGAAGAAAATCTTTTATCTTGAAGAGACGTGGATCAATGAAGGTTATACAGTACCAAAAATGTGGCAAGACAAAAATATAACCAGTGCTCGCCAAGCTTTCATGGAAGGCCTGTCAACGGGTATTAATTAAGGTGCCTTCAGGTAAAGGGAAAAGACTAATAATCGTCCATATTGGAAGCGAAGAGGGATTTTTAAAAGAAGGTTTGCTAACCTTTCAGTCGTGCCATACGGGAGATTACCACGAGGACATGGATTCGGATGTTTTTGAAGACTATTTTGGTGAAATGATAAAATATCTTCCGGCTGATTCAGTAGTAGTTATGGATAACGCGAGTTATCATTCTCGACGCAACGGAAGACTCCAACTTCATCTTGGAGTAAACAAGTTATTGACTGGTTAACCACCAAAAGTATGGAATTTGAAGATAATTTGATAAAAAAAGAACTATTAGCTATAGCAAATTTACACAAACATCGTTTTATGAAATACGCCGTGGAATATATAGCAGAAAAACATAGTGTAACTGTGCTGCGCACACCGCCATATCATTGCGAACTAAATCCTATAGAACTTATATGGGCGCAAGTGAAAGGATTTGTAGCAAGACACAACACGACATTCAAAATGAAAGACCTTAAGCTACTGTTTGATCAAGCCATTAAGGAGGTGACACCAGAGAACTGGCGAAAAGCAGTCCAGCATGTCATTAAAGAAGAGGAGAAAATGTGGGATTTTGACTACTTGATCGATCGGACCGTCGACCCGTTAATTATAACGTCAAGAGGAGATTTAATTTCTGTATAATGTATTTTTTGTATAATGTTCAATAAAAAAATAAGTGTACCTAATATTATGTACATAGTGCCTAATTTTTATTCTGTTAAAATAAGATTCTTTCCTTTTTACGAGTATCCTACCGGCACGCCTTTGGCACACTATTTTCAGTGTTTGTGAATGGATAACAATAGGCTGAACCCATATATTGACCCCAACCCGGGTGGTACTACCTGCACTTGATAAAAGGAAGGAATTTTACAATGAAATCAATGCCAAACTATGAAAGTGGCTTAAATATTCGTTGGGTCACTCTGTGCTCCCTTTGCATACCTAATGAGGTTTTATTACTCTATACCTTTCTGAAATAACAATAACAAATTTTTGTTGCTAAAAAAATTTAAGGTTATAAAAATAAAAAGATTTCAACGTTGTTTTATGTTAAAATGTTATCATATTATCATTCATGTATATAACTTAATGTAAATATGTATAAATTCTTGTAATATAGTTAGCTATTATATTTATATGTAGTCATTATTAAAACCTAATCAATCTGATTGAAGTGTATTATTGTAATAAAGTTTGGCCGAGATGGGCCATTCCAAAACAGGTCAATTTTAGACTCGGGCGATTTTTATTCAGTATACCTGCCTGATTAGCCGAGATGGGAATCGCCCGTGCGTTGATACCTCAGTCAATCACTTTTGCCTTTTATATATATAGAAGATAGATAGATAAATAAGATGGAGTGACGAAGCGCCCACTACAATATTTTAGATTACTTAGGAAACACCCTGTATATAGATCACCATTTGATCACCATTTGTTTTTATTTTCAAATGAAATGATTTTATTTCATATATTATATTCTATTTTTTTTAAGTTTAAACGCGGGCACATATTTTGTTCATTGCTAGTTGGATGATTCCAAAAATAGGATGTTTGTTGTAACACGAGATCTTTTTTGCTTTCTTTGCATAACATAAATGAATTTATTTCTGTTAATTCGTTGGATATACTATTAATTTGTGAATCTTGGTTGAGTGACTGTATAATAGTTCATGATTTATTAAATATTGATGGGCTAACGATATCCGGGGGACCCACGAACCAGTAAAAAAATACAAATAAAAAATATTTGCCATTTTCCTAAAAAAAGGATTAGGCGGGAAAATTAAACATATATTTTTGATTTGGATTTTTTTGGCTGGTCGGTAAATTTATAAACTAACATTGGAAGAAGTATTATAGGTATTGCTTTCAATATAATTTTTTCATTTCTCTTAGAGGTACTATGTGTGGAATTAAATAATAAATAAAACTTCCGCAATGTCCAGTACTTGATTCAGTATAAATTTAATAATGAATTACATTTAGACCATCAAGGAAGAGATAAAAAAAGATCATTTTGATATTAAAACGAAAGAAATGACTTTAAACGTTTAAAAAAGCGAATTATAAGAATATGGGTTTATTGGGCAAGTGTGAAACAATTTGTGGCCAATGAAAATAGCAATTTTATATTTTCGATAGGCTGTTTTGAATATTGAGTACTCCAGAAAAGTAGAAAAAATATGTGAAGCATGTTCAACTAAAAGTCGAGCTCAATATTATTGACCAAATAATTCAACCACTTATGATTACTGTGAATAACAGTATTGCTTTTAGAGATTATTTTAATGATTAATAAAGATCTGGTGCTTAATTATTGTCTTTTTTCTTCAATTATCTTTATTCTTGTCCTTTCCTTTTCAATTATTCAATTTGTAAGCTTTTAATCAACTTTTTTTATTTTTTTAAACAGTTCATAAACAACTAATTTAATAAAAAAGAACAGCAATATTACATTTTCCATGTCACACCATAGTCCACAGCTGACAACATTTTTAATTCATGTGGGAGTCGTATGGATTTGTTTGCGTCTTAGAATCTCAAAATTCTATTATAAAAATTAATTACTACCCTACCAAATGTTAAAATTAATTAGGCTGCATGGAAAACTTCATTTAATCTAATGCATTTCATATCTACCTGTAAATCCTTGGCTATTAAAATAGTTTGAAATCCTGGCCTGTCTGTCACAATTGGGCCAGACGATTATTTGGAAATCCATATGTACAGTATCCGCCAAAATAAACAGTACCGAAAATAAAAATAAAAATTTTTAATTTCTGTAATGTAAGTGTTCAAAATGTTCACCATTTCGACGCAAACAAGCTTCATATCGATTTTGTAAGTCAATAAACATATTTATAAAAAGTGGTTGATGTAACTGCCGAAAAATATTTTGTATTCTTTCCCGTAGTTCGGCAATATTCGCCGGCGGATTTTCCGAGTGAAATATTTTGTCCTTCATTATGCCACAAATGTATGCGTCAGGTGGCGTCAGATCAGGTGAATGAGAAGGATATTCGAAGTCTGTTCCCCGAGAAATTATTCTATTTTCCGTATGAACGAAAATAATGCTCTACCAAAAACACTTTTTCTTCCGTTGTTAGAACCATTTTTAAATCAAATTTAACTGCAGCGTACTATTAATATATCAACTAATGACAATTAAGTAAAATATGACAAATCCATATTACATAAACAACTCCACAGCACTTTCTGTTTCGGTACTGTTTATTTTGGCGGATACCGTACAATCAAAATTTAAAGTCTATTTTAAATAACAATTAAAATTAAAAATAATAAATACACTACATCGTGTAAAAAAATGTTCCAGTTACAAAAAGTCAATGTTCTGATTAATCTGATAATAAAAATTCACTTGAAAATATCTTATAAAAATCATTTGAATTAACTTCAACTGAATTCATTATTTGTATAAATTGGAGTTTTGATCTAAATTTACTTTCTAGTAGTTTTCATATTTTATGTGTTTTACTTTCTTGCTACATTCTCGTATAACTAATATAGATAAGGCATATATAAAAATCTGGCAAAAAAACCGATTTTGATTGGAATTGGAAGAATTTGCTTTTTTCTCGTTGATTTATTAAACAACTATATCCCAAAGTCATAAAAACTAAATGCGAACAAGAATTCTCATTCCTGGGACATACTGTATACAACATACAAAATTTTTTTCGAGAAAACTCATCTTTGGACATACCTAACTAGCATTTGGTAAAACTAATAAAATTTTTATATTATGATAATCCCTATTTGTTCTACTCTATTAAAAATAATATCAAACTCGTTGATTAATTAACCTATACAATAATTAAACTATATCTCAGTTCTTCCAAAGTGTGAATATATATGGCTTTCAATTTTGTAAAAAACCAAATATCTACATATCTTAGAAAACTACTAAATTTTTAGTGATTTAAAATCGTTTGTCTAACTCGATACTTTTTGAGGGTGTGTGATACAAAGATATAACTAAATGAAACCTACATAATCTTGTAGAGGACACTTTAATCGGACGCACCGGAATTCGGTCCCGCTACCTGCGGAAGGGACTACCTGTAACGGATTAAATTCGAAGTGCGATTTCGGAATTGGGTCCCATGTACCTACTATTTGTTTAATTTGACCAACCTAACAAAACCTAACCCCAACCCCAGTTAGATTCGACAGCGGACCGAATTACGAAAAATTCGAAGTGCGATTTCGGAATTGGGTCCCATGTACCTACTATTTGTTTAATTTGACCAACCTAACAAAACCTAACCCCAACCCCAGTTAGATTCGACAGCGGACCGAATTACGAAATCACCCTTTCGGATTTGGACAGGGTGCGGGACCGAATTCCGAAACACCGCTTTAATCACAGGAAATGCAATTCTACAACTTTTCTTAGTAGGACCGAACTTTGAAAATACCCTTGAAGGCCAATCTAAAATTCTGATTTTTGGTACACCTGTACTTGAAATGATTAATGTTAAGAAAAATGTTGTTTATCGAATTCGAGCTCAGAGCTATTTTCAAAGTTCGGTCCTACTAAAAAAAAGTTGTAGAACTTCATTTTTCATGCTCCAGAGTGTCCACTGCAAGATTATATAGGTTCCATTTGTTATACTTCCGAATCACTCACTGTGATTTTACTCCACTATTTACCCAATATACTAGTATGTTGAGTTTCAAAGTTTCCGCCGGTATGCAAGTTAGTCCGCACGAAAACTCGCTTAATAAACGAACCAGGTTTTTTGCATTTTGGTTTGTATCAGTTCCAATTATTAATAAATCTGATGACAGACCTTTATTACAAAATAATACCAGCTATTGTCACATTTCCATGTCTTGGCTAATTATGTTTTACACGTGGAAACACAAAACTCTAGTTCACCGGCAACTGTCAAATTGCTGTTGAAAACCAGCAGTCCGAAAAAGCTACTTTAAATATCAGTCGTCCAAAAAATAGGATGAAGTTCATAAAGTCATTTCGCAAGTCATGCAGACAGTTGCTACAAAATGAAATCCATGAAAAAAAAAACTGAATTTGTGATAGGTATTTGCATTGTTATCTGAGAGATTATTAGGCCGAATATTCACTTCTGGAAGAATTAGTTCTATAATAATGAATAAAAAAACAAATAAAAAAGGAAAATATCAATACAGTATTACTAAATTAATATATTTCTCTACTACCGTTCTTAAAGTACTATCTTTTCGCACGTTTCAGAGTTCGTGAAACTTTATTTTACGCACTTAGTGCGTGAATAAATAAAATTTAAACTTATTGAGAGTTCTTATAAAAATAAATTATGATGCCTCATCTATTCAATACCTGCATATTAGTGAATATGAAATTAAATTAAATAATAACAAAACAAAAATTGTAAATTGAAAATTTATATCTATCTAGTTGGCTATGATTGACTGACGGTTCCACAAAACACGTACAAATTGGTTTTTATTTTTGAACTTTCGGTGTCTAACCTGACATCGTTTTCAAAAATTACAATTTTGACTCTATAAAATATGACATTTCAAAACCTTAGTTAAACACCAAAAATTCTTTTTAATTTTAATAAGGCCACAAGAAGGAACATACAGGGTGTATCATGAGGAACTGTACATACTCCTACCTCGTATGGAGACCCTATGGGGAATGTCAAATGGCCATTAAAAAGTGTCTGCTCCCATATTTGAAGGTTTGAAATAAATAATGTGCTAAGTGCCAAAATTACTATTTTGAGATAAACAATATTTTTTGTTCTACAATCAATATATTAAAAAAACTCTCTGAAAATTAAACATAGATTTATTCAAGTAAGTATTTTTCTATATACTTAATATTTTCTGGAACTTTTTGTAAAAAATAGCAGAAAAAATTACAGTTACAAAATCATAGAATGTGATAAGTGCCATTACAAAAATATAAATAATATGGTAAATATTAACGAAAAAAACATAAAAAATTCAACTTCTAATGAAAATTAGTATTCAATAGATCTTCATAAAATTGTATATTTTCTTCCTTCAGATAAGGAATCATTGCCAGCAGATTTTGTCTTTTTTCCTCAGAAATTCTACTTTGGCAGGTCAGGTTTGGAAGTCATTTCTGCGATAGTTTCAATAGTAACATTTTTCTTCAAAATCTTCGTTGTTTTCCAAGGCCCTATTTCGTTCAGGGATTCTCGGATACTAACGAATCCTAGATTTTTTCGGCTAATATTGTGTAGACACCCTGTAGATCATTGTACTAATTTCAATAGTTAGCTGACTTAACAATTAAATTAAAATATATTTAGATTATTTAATAAACATAGACACGAGTATTATCGGTACGCGACTTCATTCAAAACTATAATAAATTACTTATAGATGGTCTTCCGAAAATATAGGTTGAATATAATTAGACTTTGTGCTTGAACATCAACTCGATGTTTATGATAAAATATATATTCATACTGGCATTGCATTCTTATTACTAATGAAGGTATTTATAAAAGTGTCATTCACGTGTTGAGCTTCATCGAGTAAACATCGTTAAAGCAAACAACAAATTTTTGCTAATTCGTCTACGAGTTTTATCACCAAAATGTGATAAGTAAACGAGTTTTTTGTTGCAATATTTTTACAATTATATTGGATTCTTATTATCCTAGTAATTATTAGTGAATTCCAGTGGTGTATCGCTATAAAATTCTACTAGACTAAGGTGAGTTCCTTCTCAACCTCTTCCGCTCTGGAAGAGAGTCTGTACTATCCCCCCCTTTTGTATTCATTTTTATTTTTCAATTTTCTTTTCTCATTCTGTGTAGTGATCTTGGTAACCAGGATCACACACACATAAACAATGAGTACCCACAATAACTTACATTCATCAAACAACAATCCTATCACCAAACCAAAATCATATGTCGCTGCCGCACTCACCAAACCTCCTCCTCCTTCATTTCCCAAAAGGGACCAAGCTATTGTTATGCACTCAATACCAAACACTGTACTAAGTGAATATATTAAATCCATTGGTGAAATAGTTACTCCAAAAATTATCACATTTGCTTCTCGTATTTCCAATAACAGAATTTGCATTTTCCTCTCTTCCACTCAAATTGTAGATCAACTTCTGAACAGTACACCATACATCACGATTAACTCCACTGTCGTTCCCATCCGGAGACTAATCTCACCTTCTAAGAGAATTCTGATCTCAAACGTATGTCCTTCCATCCCACATACTCTAATTGAGCAATCTCTAAAAGATCTTGGTTTGCAGCTTGCAACTCCAGTCACTTTTGTGAAATGTGGACCAATTGACGATCATTATGATCATGTCATGAGTTTTCGTAGGGTAACCTTCATCATCCCCGATAAGGATGACTTTGAGTTACAAACCTCCTTACTAATTAATCACGAAAATACATCCTTTAGAATATTCATATCCACCGACAGACTTGAATGTTTTCTCTGTAAACTCACCGGGCATACCGCAGACTCCTGCCCTAAAGTCCCTAGTGGCCCTGATACCAATTTACTCTCAACTAATCCTCCCCATTCCTCTTCCTCCCCTGTTTACTCTTCAACTACACTGATTAGCCCTACACCTATAGAACCTGAGTCCTCCCTAGATGATTCCACTCTACCTCTTACAAAGAATCCTGAACTTCCAACTACCTCTCCTGCTACTTTCCCTCCAATAGCCACAGGCCAAAAAAGAGGCCACTCTTCTACCGACAGCCCTCTTGACACTCCTCCAATACTGTCTCCCTCCATTAATTTATCAGCCTCAACCTCCACATTACCTCCTTCTTTCACTGCACCACCCAAACCAATAAAGAAAAAGTCCAAAACCAAAGCTAATAATCGCTCAGATCATTCATTAGGACTTAACTGTGTTTCTGTTATCCAAAATCTCTCCAAAGACAACCCATCTAACTTTACTCTAACCTCAACTCAACTAATCGCTTTTCTCGAAAATTCTTTTGGATGTCCTCACCCGCTACAGGAAGCACAAAAATTCTCCTCTGTTGTAGATGGCATACAAAAGGACTTAGCACAGCTTTACACTGCTACAAGGGAAAGAGCACTAAAAAATCGTCTCACCAGACTTTTAAACAAATTAAAACATCAGCTTAACCCAATTGATTTCCCCGACAACGTAAGCATCTCTTCGGATAACCTTACAGATACAGAATCGAACCACAGCTCACAGAACGAACATTAACTCTTTTAATCCTTTTATCTTTTATAACCTTCTATTTTCAAATTATTACAATGGAACTGTGATGGATTCTTTCCCCGATTGGAGAGAATCCAACATTTAATATCAGAATCTACACCAGACATTGTATGCCTTCAGGAAACCAATGCGAAAAGTTCCAAACTTCCCCTATTGAAAAATTTTGAGGGATATCATAATATTAGAACCAATTGCCTAAGAGCTAGTGGTGGTACCTCAATATTTGTCTCCTCTGACTTTTTTTCTGTTCACCTTCCGCTTTCCTCTGAATTAGAAGCCATAGCCATAACCTGTTGGTGTCCCGATAAACTCACTATTTGTAGTCTGTACGTTCCACCAAATCACCCTCTTAAAGAGGAAGAGCTTGCGAATCTCATATTTGAACTTCCGCAACCCTACGTTCTCGTAGGAGATTTCAATGCTCACAATACAATATGGGGTTCCAATCATACATTTGGTAAAGGAAAGATTGTTGAAAACGTTATAGATTGCACAGGTATCTGTATCTTGAACACCGGTTCCAATACCCACTTCAACATTTCATCTGGCTCCTTTTCTAAAATCGATCTTAGTTTTAGTGACCCTAAACTAGCTCCTTCATTAACATGGTTTACTGATGATGACCTTCACGACAGTAATCATTTTCCCATCTTCATAACTAACACCGATAATTCAAATGACCGAGCTCTAACAAAAAGTTACTGGCGTTTAAAATATGCTAATTGGCCTGAATATATTACTAAAACTGAACAATCCATACCCAATCTCTCTCTTACCAACAACATTGATGAGTCTGTTACCTTGTTCGCAAATACTATTCGACTTGCTGCGGAGGCTCACATTGGGAAATCAGTCATCTCTCCTTCACAAAAAACTGTTCCATGGTGGAACTCATCATGCAAACATGTAGTTCAGCAGCAAAAAACTGCACTAAAATTATTCCGCCGTGATAAAACTCAAGAAAACCTCATCAATCTCAAAAGAGCAAGAGCAAAAGCCAGATACATTATAAAACAAAGTAAAAAATCTTCCTGGAGAAATTTCGTCTCTTCCGTAAATGAAAACACTAACCCCAATCAAGTGTGGAAAAAAATTGGACAAATCCAGGGCAAGAAAAGTAATATAAAAATTACCAGTCTATTTCACAACCAAACCAATGTCACTGATAATCAAGATATTGCCAAGGTCCTAGCTGAAAGCTATGCAGCGAAGTTTCGCAGTAAACGCAGTCCTATTTTATCGAAGTCGCTTCTCCAACCACCTTTGCCTTGCTCATCCTCTTCCATTGAAGATATTGATATGCTCAACTCTCCTCTCACGTTTCCAGAATTAAAATCTGCACTAAAATCCTGTAAAAACACTGCTTCTGGCCCAGATGATCTCCCCTATATATTTTTCAAAAAACTTTCCTTCCCAAGTCTCCAAAAACTTCTCGAATTGTATAATAATATCTGGCTATCCCAAAAATTTCCAAATGAATGGCGGTCTTCCATAATAATACCAATAAAAAAACCTGATCAACCTGCTACTTCTCCTAATTCTTACAGACCTATATCACTCACATGTACCTTGTGTAAAATACTAGAGAAAATAATTAACAAACGCCTCGTTTGGTTCCTTGACAAATACAACATTATACCAAAAGAACAATCAGGCTTTCGACGACATAGATCTACCCGCGATAATCTTGTTCTGCTACAAAATGATATTGCCAACTCAATAAATAACAAATATGAAGTTATCGCCGCTATCTTTGATATCGAAGGAGCTTTTGACAGAATAAGTCGTCAAGCCATAATCTCTAAACTAAATCAATACCATATTAACGGAAATATATTTTATTTTATACAAAATTTTCTAACTCAAAGGTCCTTTAGGGTTTCTGTAAACGGCCATTTTTCATCTTTGTACACCCAGACCGATGGTGCTCCTCAAGGATCAGTCTTAAGCCCAACTCTATTCAACTTAGCAATAAGTGATATGTGCCATAACTTTCCTTCTCCTACCAAATATGTAGCTTACGCTGACGATTTAATACTATACTGTCATGGTCGTTCAGCAACCACTAGCTCCAAAATTCTACAAACCGCGGTGAATCTTTTACTCGCGCGGACACGTTCTATAGGATTGACCTTATCTTCAACAAAATCAAAAACCATTAAATTTGGCAGGCGACCTCAATCTCCTATCTCCCACATATTTATTAATGATTCTCCCCTTCCTATGGTTAATCACTGCAAAATTCTAGGTATGACATTTGATTCTCGTCTCTCTTGGAAACAGCATATTCTTGAAACAAAAGGTATCTGTTACAAACGATTAAATATAATTAAAATACTGTCTCATTATCACTGGGGTGCAGACGAGAAATCCTTGATGAAAATTTATAAAGCACTAATTCGCTCGAAATTAGATTATGGCTGCATCGTTTACATGTCAGCATCTAAAACAGACCTAGGATCCCTTAATTCTATTCATAACACGGCCCTGCGACTTTGCTTAGGCGCTTTCCGTAGCAGCCCATCTGAAAGCCTCTACTGCGAAGCTGGTGAACCCCCACTATGGATTAGACGACAATATCTGCTTCTATCCTACGCAGCCTCAGTCTCCTCAAACCCTCTCAATCCTGTCTATTCTCTGTTCACATCAACTGCCAGCCCTCTTAATAATCCTTCACCAATAATTAAACCTATCGCTCTTATATTAGCTTCATTAACAAATAACATTAACCTCTCACTCACAAACCCCATTCCTTTTTCTACATCTCCTTCCTGGATTATGCACCCTCCTCAGGTCAATACTTATTTATCCAAATTTAATAAACACGAAACACCTAAAAAGCTCATGATTAAATCATTTTTTGAAATCATTCATAACAATCATTACGACTTTGTATTATACTCCGACGCTTCCAAAAGTGATACTGGCGTTGGCTGCTCAGTAACCACAGCAAACAAACTCATCAGCACTTCCCTAATCCCTCCTTTGTGCAGTGTGCATACTGGAGAATTGTACAGTATTCTACAAGCTTTTAAGCACATCAACCATTCCAATAAAAAAGTTGCCATTTGTACAGACTCTCTAGCGTCTATCCTATCTATCCAAGAATTATTTACTGAACATCCCATTGTCCAAGAAATCCATCACTCTTATCACCATATTTATTCCCTAAACACCAAAGTCACCATTATATGGATACCCTCACACATTGGTATACCTGGAAATGAACTGGCCGATCAGCATGCCAAAACAGCGTCAACTACTGCCACAATTACTTCTCACATCCAAATTTGCAAGGATGTTAAGGCAGAAGCAAAAAGGAACGTTAGATATATGTGGCAAACTCACTGGAGCTCCACCAAGACTTCCCTACTATCTATCCAGCCTATTCTCAACACACCTCTGTATACTGACCACACTGGACTCTCTAGACAAGATGTATCAATACTACATAGACTTCGAATAGGTCACACCAAACGCACACACAGCTACTTAATGACCTCAAGCAACAGACCTTCCTGTCAAAGTTGCCAGTGCCCACTTACTGTTAAACACATCCTGGTTGATTGTCGCCAATTTAGCACAAGAAGACGACAACATAATCTCAAATGCCAGCTGCAAGACATCCTAGGGGACCCAAACCAAATCGAGGCAACACTGAAATTCTTAAAAGATATGTCACTCTATCATAAACTTTAAGCTATGTTTTTACCTATTCTGTAATAACTACTGTTTTTCTGTAATCGCTCTGTGCAAGTGGCCATAGTTGCCGAGACGTCAATTGAATAAAAAAAAAAAAAAAAAAAGTGTGGTTTTACAAGAAGAGTTTTAATAATAAATAGTAAAAGTACAAAAGGACGTTTAATCCACCATAGTTGATCCACTGGGCTTTCGAAATTTGAAGCTTGGATGTATTGATTGAACTTTTAGAAGCAATTTTAAAATCTAAAAAGTCCTCACGGATCATGATTGTAACAAGAAATGGTGTTTTTTCACTGCTGCTATCATCATTCTCACCAAATCCATAGGTACCTCGCATTTCTCTTGGCTTTTTCGCTTTCCAATTTGGGCGAAATCCCTGTCGCAGCTCATAAACGAATGGCCCGACACCAGATATTTTTGATTGAACTCATCGAAATACCCCTTGAAACTAAATAAATCCATAAAAACAATAACATTTGGTTTTATTTTGTCCGGCGTAGTTGTCGCTCCAGATTGTTAACTTCCGTTTCTATGTCGGTATATTTGTAAAAGCTTTCAGTACACACGATGCAATTTCGTTCCCTCCACGTCCTGTTATACCCTCGTGCCACAAAAACATGTAGACAGTGTTATTGTCCCCTAGGTGAACACAAAGGTTGTAGTTGGAGAGCTGTCGCATGTAATACATCTGACTATGAGTTAGAGTTGGCAATGATAAGACCTGCTCTAGGTCCATTGAAATTGTCATGGTGTCACTCGTGGGCTGCTGACAGTTTTGATGGTCTTTTCTCATTGCTTCGACAGCTGCTTCAGCTTTCCTGTGGTGGAGTTCTAATTTAAATTTATCATCTGCCTTTGTGGGATCTTTTGTTTGCATGTGCAATAAATAACAGGTAGCACAGGTATCAGTTCTAGGCTTACGAAAACTTAACTTTGGTAATTTCTTTTTGAAAATTTGAAAGTAAAAACGATAACTCACTATTGAATCAGGATGGGCTTCCTTAAACGCAGAGTAAAGTCTATTTATATTGAGATCGGGGCTCAGATACTGCTTCTCGCTTTGTGAACGGTTGTAATGTCCCACGTCTCTGATAAATTCGTTTATGTTACCAGTAACCCGTGCTTCATCTTCCTGCGTGAACTTGCGATAAAGCTGTTTGTTACCTCTTCTTCCTTTGTAAACTGAATCTCCTCGCTTTTTCAACTTAGCTAAAGTTTCAAGTTGTCTCAGAGTTATTCCAAAAACCGCGCAACCTACACACCTGTAAAATGTTGCCTTCTCCATTGGACAAGGTGAAGGAAAACATAGCCTGTCTCTTACTCTCTTCTGGCCTCTCATAGTTTCCATGCCTTCTCCTCTTGATAGCACATACGTGGATAAGACTGAGTATGCATCCACATGGGTACGTGATCACGGACATCCGTATCCGTTAAACGTATACATGAATTTTACGCCATCCAAATAGAGCATCCGTTGTTACGCATCCGTGACTGTCAATATTGTCAAATTGTCATTTCCTTTTATTGTTGTTTGGTTTTGTGGACTATTTTTTTTGAATGTTTTGAACCTTTGTTTCTTGCTGTATTATATCAATATTTCTGTGTAAATTGTTTATTTTCTGTTTGGTTTTGTGGACTATTTTTTTTGAATGTTTTGAACTTTTGTCTCTTGCTGTATTATATCAATATTTCTGTGTAAATTGTTTATTTTCTGTTTGGTTTTGTGGACAATTTTTTTAATGTTTTGAACTTTTGTCTCTTGCTGTATTTTATCAATATTTCTGTGTAAATTGTTTATTTTCTGTCAGAATCTAGTTTTTTTTTTTTGAAAAATGACTAGTAATAATTATCTTCTACTCCTTGGAGCTATGTCCAAGGCGTTGAAAACGAAAACTGTGTGGCAACGATCAAGCTATCGTGAGAAAATGAAAAAAGTTTATTTATGTTATTTGGCAACTTTGTCTGCAGAAAAAAGTAAAAAAAGAGTTGTGGTAAGGAGAATGTGGACCCGACCGATGTTTAGTGAAGAAAAGAGACTGTTGCATGGCTGTGGGAGTTCCTTATTTGCGGAGTTGGAGGAGGACAGCAGTCAATTCTTCAACTATTTTAGAATGTCATCAGATATATTTTTTGAGCTTTTGGGCCTTCTTGAAGCTAAAATTAAGAAACAAGACTTTGTGAGAAGACCAATTGAAGCTAAAATTAGGCTAGCTCTAACACTAAGGTACTTGGCTTCCGGTGATAGTATGATTTCTATGTCCTACGCCTTCAGGGTTGCCCCACAGACAGTATCTAATATTATAGCTGAGACGTGTGAAGCTATCTGGGAGTGCCTAAATAACATAATTTTAAAACAACCCACAGAGGAGGACTGGAAATCCATTGCAAAGGAGTTTGAGTTAAAGTGGGACTTTCCTCACTGTATTGGGGCAGTGGATGGAAAACATGTAGTAATTCAAGTAAGTTAACTTAATAAAATTATTATTATTATTAGGTGATAGTAAACTTCACAACCCATAGAATTTTGCACTCTTTTTTTATTTGTTTGAAAGCTTACCCAAATAAAACAGAAAAAAGGGGGGTTTGGTTTGGCCAATAGTTCGGTTTTAAGTAACATTCACACACAAGGTGCAGAAGGCACTCATCATGATGCCCAATTGATTACAAATTTTAATGTCACAAAATTACAAATAATATCTTGAAAATTTATTTTATTGTTACAGGCACCTCCCAATAGTGGATCTTCCCACTACAATTATAAGAATAGCCATAGTATTGTTCTTATGGCTGTTGTGGATGCCAATATGCGATTTACATTGGTGGATATTGGAGCTCCAGGGAGGAACAGTGACAGTGGTGTTTTTCGCAGAAGCATTATTGGGATGGGCTTTGAGAACCAATTAATGAAAGTTCCAAGAGCATGTCCTCTTGATAAGGACAGAAATTTGATATTCCCCTATGTTGTAGTTGGAGATGAAGCATTTGCTCTCACCAATTATATGATGAGGCCCTATCCTCGAAGTGGAATACTAAATAGAAGGAAGAAGGTTTTCAACTACCGGTTAAGTAGGGCCAGACGTATAGTAGAATGTGCTTTTGGTGTTTTGAGAGGTCGTTGGAGAATTTTTGCGAAACCAATTATTGCTTCTACAGCAACCACAAGAAAAATTGTGCAAGCCACAATGTGCTTGCATAATTTTATTCTTAAAAGAGAGTCCTCTTTGTCAATCAGGGATTGTAAATATTCTCAATTAGATCTAAGCACATTAGAACCAAGTACAGGCCTAATTGATATAGGCCGAACTGGTAGTAATGTTTACACAAGAAATGCTGCTAATGTAAGGGACAGTTTGTCAGACTATTTTGAAAACATAGGAGCAGTTCCCTGGCAGTGGCAAAAAGTGCAAAGTAATGACTTTTAGTTGTAAGCAAAATGTTTATAAATTATATATATAGGGATGTAAAATGACGGTCATTTATTTACGTGACTCGTGACGAGTCATTTATACGTCATTTATGGTCATTTATCATTATTTTAATTGCTTTACCTTAAATGTAGGATAGTATATTTATATTAGTATTATAAGTAAAGCCATCATGCAACTCCAACTCTAAACGCGTGCTCTGAATTATGCGTGTTGTATCTTGTTTGAAGCGAATGTTCCCGAATATTTTGTGACTGTATTATAGTTTAATGACGGTCAGTTATAGTGTTTATTACTGTCATATATTTAAATGACGGTAAGATATTTTTTTTTATCAAAATTGATAAAAAATAAATGACTACGGTGTCATAAAAATATCTGACGTGACTGTCATTTTCATTATGACCGTGACGTGACATTGTCAGAAAAATTTTCTCACAACCCTATATATATATTTTTTTTAATAGGGTGGTCCAAAAAAAAACAAAATTTTGCATTTGATCGAAACCTTAATTAAGTAAAACCAAATATGTTGTGATGCATTGTATATATGTATTGTAGGTATAACATTTAACAAGTTTTTTAAAAATTAATCTGTCTCCAAATTGCACTCCTCCTCTTCTAGCATTTGAAGAAATTTAATTTGAAGGCGGTTTCTACTTCTTAAGGGTAACCTCCTTAACCCCTCTCCCATGAGAACTAAAAAACCATCAACCCCATCTGGTTTCACTTCTGGGCCTCTTAATACGTTGAGTATTTCCTTCTGGATTTCTTGGTCCTGTTCTCCAGAAACAGATCCTCCTAAAATGGAATTTCAAAGTTTTGTAACAAGTATTATTATATATAACTTCAGTTTATATAGGGTGGTAAAAAAACATAATTTGGTGGAACAGCTAACGATAAAGTGAATTAATTGTATTTTTTGAAAAATCGAATTTTAACTTTTTATATTGACAGTTAAGATTTGATATTTGAGCTCTTTATCATTTTTTCAATTTTATCTATGTTATTTTACTTCATGACAAGTTTCAACTTCTATATATAATAATTGTTTATATTTTTTAGTGTGGCCTCCTCATTCATTTTTATTATTCTACAAATTAAATGTAAAACATTTGTTTAGAGTCCTGAGGATGACCTCATAGAGCTCGAAATGTCAACAAAATATACGAATTGACCATCTAAAGTAGTTCTCTTTTGACCTATATCCAGCTAATATTTTGGTTAAGATTATACACTGAGGTCACGAAAAACAATTCATAATTAATTTCAAGTATGGTTCAAAGTATGCAACATAATCTTACTCTTTCTTTTACTTCTCGAAGTAGAAGGTGAAGGGCTTGTAAATGGAGTTGACTCATTTAATGTCATAGGAACTTCTGTGGATTGGGACATTGACGATGAAGACGAGCAGGGCAAGCTTACATTGGAAATAGACCTTAAATAAAATAAATCATAAAATACCAATATTATTAATTATGAAAATTCTATCCATACATTGTTTCTTCATCGGTTTCCTCCAGAAACTTCATTAAGTTGTAATACTTAAAGGTGGGCTTTGGAGGTACATCCGCAGCACCAGCACCACTTGGTACATAGGCCGTTACCTTCTTCTTCGCCCTCATGAAGTCATCCCTCAGTTGCCTCCATCTTTTTTTTACTACATCTATTGTAAATGGGCCTGAAAACAAGAAACATCTTATTAGGTTTAGGTCTTACATTTAATACAGTTTTCAAATTTTAAAATATGCATCCAATAATATATTACTGAGTTGTCTATAATTATCTATTACCTCCCAACAGATTTGCTACCTCTTCCCACAACTGTTTGACTTTATTTCCCTGCCTTGCGTGTAGAGGGGTTCTAAAGTCCCACAGTGGCTTCCGGGCATAAACTAGGGAAATTAGAAGCTCTTCATTTAGTTTAGCACTGGCAACTGGGGCGGCAACATTTTCACTATTTGGTAGTCCCGAGGGTAGTGCTAAAATATGAAATACAAAGAAATAAATGAATGTTTTACCACAACACAACACTATTACTCAAATAGATACACAGCCTCCAAATTTGAATAGGTTATGTACAAGTAAATTTAATAAGAAAAGTATTATTTGACTATAAATTAAAAACTTTATATTCGAATTCGATGATGGTACTTAACATACCACATATAAAAAAAATTATATAAAATTTATTGTATGAATAAAAGTTACATGAAAAGGGTGGGAATTACCACTAAGTGTGTCTTAACGACTGCCAACATTTCACATAGCATAGAAGACAACTGTGCATTTTTTTTTAACGCCCACTACAGGATTTTACATGGCAAAATTTCAAAACCATGGTAGACCCATTTACATTAGAACTATAGGGAGACTAAACTTTGGGATCACATAATTTGAAGGTGCAGAAATAGGCACAAGTTGCCAATCTAATATAAATGGGCCTAATGTGGTGTTGATTCAAAGTAATTAATATCATAAATGCTTGCATATCGCATAATGATACAGAACAAAAACTATTAATATTATTGATAAAAATAAGTTTGTCTACTCACCCAAAGTCAAAATGTTTTGCTCATCGGCACACAGATCCAGAGTCCTTCCTTGGTTTTGCGTAATTAAACGGTGAAAACACTCGTGGTCCAGATAATTTTCGCAGTGGCTATTTATTAGAAAGCCACAATATCCACATTTGAACTGCGTTTGTTCAGCAGACATCGCAAAAAAACACAAACTAAAGAAGTTCCAAACCCCAAAAACAAAACCGACAAAATAAATTTAAAAAATGTAAACAAAACAGCTCAAAACGGACAGAAAACACGTACTGAAGTTGAAATTAACCAACTTCTCTCCGTGATGACCTTCACGGACGTACGTAAATCCATTCAGCATTCTGATTGGTTGGTAGTAGTCAGGTGGTTACAACGGATCCGTGATCACGTACCCATGTGGATGCATACTCATAGCATACGTATTTTGCCTTACATTGTCATTCATACCATAAAATTCGTGAAAAAGCTTCAATTTTTGTTCATGCGATATATTTTTACATTTTAACTTGCATTTGCATAATACCTAAAACAAAGTAAATAAAATTGCAGAATCACTGTCGAAAAATAAAAACAATGTTCAACTAACCTTATTTTCAGGAGGCTGCTCAGCAGGAACTTTCTTATTATTTTTCCTTGTGAAATATTCTTCTCCAGCACTTCTTTTTTTCTGTCGTTTCTTTTGCTTACTGCCCTGTCTAGTAGTAGTACCAGTATTAGTATTCATTCTTGTATTATTTTGAAACTATAAACGGAAACGAGATAAATAATAACAACTCACAGAACAGCGTAGAAACTGCCGCGTGTAGCACAGAAAACAAAGGTTATATTTATTGGCACTTTGCTCATTTTTTACCGGCGGCGTTCTGGCGATTGACCAGCGCGCACTATGTTGGGATTTTTTCAGTACAATATAATGTGATGGCACTTAGCGCTTTATATATGTTGTTGGTTATGGCACCTAGAACATTTTACAAGTATAAAATGAAAAACCGATTTTTTGGCACTTAGCACATTATTTATTTCAAGCCTTCATTTTAATAATATACAGATGGAATTGTGAATTTTGAATGATATTTCTTTTGATCATAACTTTTGAACGGTAATTTCGATTTGTCTCATATTTTGGTAAAACATTACACTACTATCACCTAATTAACTGATTTATTCAAACTAGAAAAAAATCAGGGCCGGACTTGGAGAATTAGTTTGTTTTGTTCATATAAAAAATTGTATATGGATTTTCAAAACTCTAATAAGGATCTTACAAAGTACCGGAATAGACAACAAAAATGGCGTATTTAATTTTCTCCCCACGCGATTGCTCAATTTTTAACAAGAAAATCAAATTTAACTATAAATTGAAAGTTTAGCAACATGAGCCATAAATTTCCAAAAATATAATTTTCTTGCAAAAATATAATTATTCGTACAAAAATTACACTTTTAATAATTAGTAGTACCATAGCTCGTGCTATATTTTTAACAATACAAATGTTTTATTGATTTCCGAATCGGCTTCCAAAAGGTACACACTGTTTTTTATAATACTAAAACATCACCCTGTATAACATTTCTTTAATGATTTATCGATATTGTCATTGTATCGAATTATCAAAATTTTGTTTTAATTTTGCTCAAAATACAAAGCTACGGTAATACATAATTCAATTTTATTTTGATTTAAATTGGAGAAACTGAAAAATGGGACCAAACATAAATAAAACTAAATTGAACAAAACTAAACAAGAAACATTGATAAATCAATTTCATTCTCTACTCTCTCACCTCTCACCACTTATTAATACATATTGAAAATTCAATTGTATCTTAGGAGGCTGTGATGATTTGACATTTTCGTTGTTTGGAATTGTTTAGGTACATATTTTGACTTTTCGTTTTCCATAGTTATTATTTGTTTTTGTTTATGTATTACACTATTTTAACAGTTTTCCATTGGTTTTCAAGGTATTGTAAGTGATTTAAATTGAATTAATTAATTGGAAAATGCCACATCAATTTTCAATAGCAGAATACGCGGACATTCTTTTTGTTTACGGATATTGTGACGGAAATGGTAGGGCTGCCAGTAGAGAATATCAATGACGATTTCCACAACGTCGAGTTCCGAATCATCAAACGTTTGGATCAGTGTTTAACTATTTAACAGAAAATGGAACATTTCCTAAATCAAAATCTGAACGAGCAATAGATCGTTTACAAGAAGAACATATTCTTGATGCAGTCGAAGCAGATCCAAAAATAAGTACCAGGAAAGTAGGCATACAATTAGACGTTTCTCATTCAAAGGTTGAGAGAGTTTCAAGAGACAATAATTTACACCCTTATCACATCCAACAGGTCCAACGACTGCATCTAGGAGATGAAATCTTACGGTTGCAATTCGCTAGGTGGATTGCGAATAATGATCGCTTATTATATAGGACCCTATTCACTGACGAAGCCCAATTTACAAGGGATGGAATAAATAACTCGCGCAACTCCCACATTTGGGCAGATGAAAATCCTCATGCGATTCGCGAATCTCGTCCACAGTATGGATTTTCAGTGAATGTTTGGATAGGAGTAATAGACAGACAACTAATAGGCCACTTCTTTAATGGATCACTGACAGGTGCTGTGTACTTAGATTTTTTGCAAAATATTTCGCCAAATCTACTAGCCAATGTAGCCATCCGAGGTATGTACTTTATGCACAACGGGGCATCACCACATTTCTCAGTTGCTGTTCGCCAACATCTTCATGCCACTTACGGAAATAGGTGGATAGGACGCGGGGCTCCCATGCATGACCACCTAGATCACCTGACTTCAACCCCGTCGACTATTCCATATGGGGTCGATTGAAAGAACTGGTTTATGGAGAATATATAAATACACGACAAGAATTAATATACAGAATTATTGATTCTTGTAATACAATTAGAAATGATCCCTTAACACTCAGGAAGTCAATTAGACATTTGAAAGTTTGACAAAGAAGTTGTTTAGAAGCAGGTGGACTTCATTTCGAAAATCTATTATAAATATGTATTAACAATTTTCCCTTTAGTTTTCGTTATGTCGTCTTAGATTTTTTTTCTGAATTTTTTTTTATGTGAATTGTCTATTCTCGTGTATTCTCAAATTTTCCCAAACATGTAACTTTTGAAAGCCGATTCGGAAATGAATAAAACATTTGTATTCTTGAAAATATAGCACGTGCTATGGTACTACTAATTATTAAAAGTGTAATTTTTGTACGGAAGATTATATTTTTGTAAGAAAATTATATTTATGGAAATTTATGGCTCATGTTGCTAAACTTTCAATTTATAGTTAAATTTGATTTTCTTGTTAAAAATCGAGCAATCGTGTGGGGAGAAAATTAAATACGCCATTTTTGTTATCTATTACGGTACTTTGTAAGATCCTTATTAGAGTTTTGAAAATCCATATACAATTTTTTATATGAACAAAACAAACTAATTTTCAAAGACCGACCCTGATTTTTTTCTAGTTTGAATAAATCAGTTAATTAGGTGATAGTAGTGTAACGTTTTACCAAAATATGAGACAAATCGAAATCACCGTTCAAAAGTTATGATCAAAAGAAATATCAGTCAAAATTCACAATTCCCCCTATATATTATTAAAATATGGGAGCAGACACTTTTTAATGGCCGTTTGATATTCCCCATAGGGGTCTCCATACGAGGTAGGAGTATGTACAGTTCCTCATGATACACCCTGTATAGATCATATAAAAATACAACGATTAAACAATGAATTGAAGTGAAATTAAGCGGTTTTACAGTAGCAAAAGTAAAACAATATTTTAGTTCACCTACTAAAACTATAAAAACAATTTTTCTACAAACGTCAAGAAAATGACAAAGTTTGCGCATTGACAACAATATGCGAAGTGACACTTTTTTTCGGATTCTTACGTGACCATGACACCGTACGCAAAATATATATTGTAATGAAATATTAATTGATGAATTTTTAAAAAAAAGGCTAATCACAGCAAAGAAAAACTCAACTGAATGGATAATGGAGGTCGATAAGGGGAAATAAAGAAAATTTCTTCAAAATTTAAATTTCACTATTGTTGTTGTTATTAGTATTATTATTATTATTCCAATAATTGACGATACAATGAAGTAAAAATGTTGATTTCAAATTGTTGTGGAAAATTATTAGATATAAGAAATTTATAAAAGGTATTTCAAGTGTAGTGCGCGAGATCCCCCATTTTAAACTGTAAAATAAAAAAAATGTTTGATCTAGTAAGATACTAAGGATACCGACGGTTGCTAGGGAGAAAAGAAAGGTGATAAGAAAATAATTTAAAAACGTCACGGAGAAAAAGTCAGTTTTGAAAAAAGTAAAGACCGAATTATTGGAGTGAATTCTCGGAAAAAAGTTGAGAATTGAAGAGTTAAATTGGAGGGTTATACTCCTGTAAATGAATATTTCAAGTCTATTTGAAAAAAGAAAAGAAAAATTTATGCAGTGGATGGATCTGTCAGTTTGAAGGACAGAACCAGATCAACAGGAGCAGGAAGGTATTTATTGTTTAAATTTATTCACGAAGGATTGACGAGAATTATATCAGAAGAAGAAGATAAGATTTTAAAGAAAATTCAAGGGTTAATTGTTTGACTCCATATCCTAGAGAGCTCTCTGAAAGACAATAAAAGTAAATGAAGGTATGAACATTTAATATCAATTGTATTTTTATAGTTGTTGGGTAGTTTTATCTATTTAGATTTAATTTTTTTTTAAATTCCATTTGTTTTTGTCTCAAATTTTATGGCCAATGTTATAACATAAATACAGGGACATATTGAGATTTGTTTATTTGTTACATTGTTACGTATATTATTGGAAGTAATAACTTCAGTGTTTGTTTGTTATTTGTTTATTATATTATACTTTGGATCATTTTGAGGTTTAAATTTAAAATATAAACATATCCTCACGCCACCATAATTCCTTGTGTATGATTAAGAGTTTCATTTCGAAGACTGAGATTATCTGGTTTTATTTTTTTTGTTTCAAACAAGTATGTGTTTATTTGCATAATTTTAACCATTGTATAATGAACTATTATTAATAATTTACTTGGCGCCCAAGTAAAACTTAATAAATATTGAATTAGAACTAGAAACCATAACAATTTGGCGCCCAACGTGGGGCTATTGAAAAACGAGGATAGGGAGCGATCAGAAAACAAGGATAAAAGGAATTGAAAAATTTATTAAACATTCGATAAATTTTGTAACAAGATTTGAATATCAAAATGGAAAATAGGTTAGGAAAATTATTAAAGGACTTAAAAATACAAGACATAAGAAGAGAACTGGAAAAAAGAAATATCGATAAGCAAGGAACCAAACAAACAATAATGAATAGATTAAAAAAGATAATGATCGAAGAAGAAAAAGATCCAGAAACCTACATTTTTGAAGACTTAGAAGATATCACAGCAGAAGAACATATAGAATCCATCATAATACAACAGGTAGATTATGACGAGGAAAGAAAAGATGACATTGGAAGACAAGCTGGAGGAGAACATAGAAGTAAGGAGAAAGAGATGATGAATATGTTTGAAACACTGATGAAGAAATTAATGCAAGAACAAAGTACAGAAATCGGTGCAAAGATGAATAAATTGGAAAACTTAACTAATAGAATTGAACAGAAAATCGAGAAACAAAACAGAAACTTTGAAAAACATATAGAGAATATGAAATCCAAACATGAAGCACTCACCAGAGAGGTAAATTCACAAGATAAAAAAATCAATATGATAAAAAAAATATTGAATATGAAGTAAATACGTTTGATAGCAAACTAGACGTAGTGGAAGGTAAATGTTTACAAGCAATGGATACTAAATATGGAAAATTGGATGCAGAAATAACGAAAAATAGAGTAGAAATACGGGAAATTTGGAATGACATAAATAAACTAGATAAAAATATGGAAACAGGAATACAAACAAGTTTACAAATAGTTGAAGAAGAAAATAAGAAAACAATGCGAGCTATACAAAGAGATGTGGCGGAAAAAATACAAGGATTGGAAAACAAAATCAAAAATTCAAACGTCGTGACACAATTACCAATGTTTCGAATAGACAACACAATAAAATTTGAAGGGGACATCAGAAAACTACATCCAAGAGTGTTTTTGAGAACTTTGAGAAACAAAATAAAATACGCAGAAGATTTAGAGGATATTAAGGAAATAATAAGGTGTAATTTAGGTGGACAAGCACAGCTTTGGTTCAATAGTAAAGAATCGATTACTAACAATTATGAACAATTTGAAGAAGAATTTCTGAAACAGTATTGGAGTGAAATGAATCAAGGAATTTTGAGAGAAAAACTTTATTTTGGAAGATATAATTATAAAGGAGAACAAAGTATGAGCTACTATGCCTTACATTTGTACTCACAAACGCAATTTTTAGAACCATCTATTAGGGAGGAAGAAATAGTGATGTATATCTCAAGACATTATAAACCTGAAATAGCTGAAACAATAGCCATTCAAAATATAAAATCATTCGACCAATTGAATAGATATCTGAAAAGAGTTGAAAGAAATCTTGACAATAGAATGAGCGGACAATATAGAAATAACAATTACGACACCAGAAATACAGATAATAGAAATTATAATGAAAACAATTATAGAAGAAATCTTCACAACAATACAAATATTATCAGAAATTCTAATAGACCTAGATATGACAATAATTTCAATTCTAATAGTAATCCCAACGATGTAAATAATAGAATTACTAATTATCCCAATCAAAATAATTATGACAGACGTAATCAAAATAATCGTAACAATAATTTTCGAGATTATAATAATACAAATTATCGTCAAAAACATGGTTCTGATACAGAGTTAGATAGAGAAAGGAGAAATGATAATCGACGCGTGAATTATCACAGAAGAGAATATAGTTTAGAACGTAACAGTCATAATGAAGTAAATCAGGAAATTGAGGAGAATCCTTTAGCCCAAACTCCTGATAATTTTTCTAACAGACAAGATTTTCATTAAGTAATGGTGTTTCTGGAACTCTGTACAAATATTGTCATCCATGTGAATTTCTCATGACACATGATGATCTAAAAACAAAAGAAACAACATTAATAATAATTCACGGGAAAATAAATAATCAAATTATTAAGATAATAATTGATACGGGTTCTGAAATATCATTAATAAATTATGCGCTTGTAAATAAATTAAATTTAAATAAAAATATTATACCGGTTAAAAAAATCAACTTAGTAGGAATAAATAAAAAGAAATTAGAAGAGGTCAATAAATCCTTAATTGTAGATATAGAAATTAACAATTATTTAATAAATACACAACATGGAGTAAACTCATATCAATTAATACATCCTACAACTAAGAAAATTCGGGGAATTTTCCATGTTTCTCAATTGTACAGATTTTCCCGCTCATTATCATAGAAAAAGATTAGATTTATTGTTGAATATTTATTGATAATAGTGTATAGTTATGCAAATGTTGTATGCCAAGAGTTAGGTAAAATGTTCTAAGATATTCTTGTTGAATATATTCAAAAGAATAGTTTTCGAAAATTTTGGGGAATGTTGTAATGAAATATTAATTGATGAATTTTTAAAAAAAAGGCTAATCACAGCAAAGAAAAACTCAACTGAATGGATTATGGAGGTCGATAAGGGGAAATAAAGAAAATTTCTTCAAAATTTAAATTTCACTATTGTTGTTGTTATTAGTATTATTATTATTCCAATAATTGACGATACAATGAAGTAAAAATGTTGATTTCAAATTGTTGTGGAAAATTATTAGATATAAGAAATTTATAAAAGGTATTTCAAGTGTAGTGCGCGAGATCCTCCATTTTAAACTGTAAAATAAAAAAAATGTTTGATCTAGTAAGATTCTAAGGATACCGACGGTTGCTAGGGAGAAAAGAAAGGTGATAAGAAAATAATTTAAAAACGTCACGGAGAAAAAGTCAGTTTTGAAAAAAGTAAAGACCGAATTATTGGAGTGAATTCTCGGAAAAAAGTTGAGAATTGAAGAGTTAAATTGGAGGGTTATACTTCTGTAAATGAATATTTCAAGTCTATTTGAAAAAAGAAAAGAAAAATTTATGCAGTGGATGGATCTGTCAGTTTGAAGGACAGAACCAGATCAACAGGAGCAGGAAGGTATTTATTGTTTAAATTTATTCACGAAGGATTGACGAGAATTATATCAGAAGAAGAAGATAAGATTTTAAAGAAAATTCAAGGGTTAATTGTTTGACTCCATATCCTAGAGAGCTCTCTGAAAGACAATAAAAGTAAATGAAGGTATGAACATTTAATACCAATTGTATTTTTATAGTTGTTGGGTAGTTTCATCTATTTAGATTTAATTTTTTTTTAAATTCCATTTGTTTTTGTCTCAAATTTTATGGTCAATGTTATAACATAAATACAGGGACATATTGAGATTTGTTTATTTGTTACATTGTTACGTATATTATTGGAAGTAATAACTTCAGTGTTTGTTTGTTATTTGTTTATTATATTATACTTTGGATCATTTTGAGGTTTAAATTTAAAATATAAACATATCCTCACGCCACCATAATTCCTTGTGTATGATTAAAGTTTCATTTCGAAGACTGAGATTAGCTGGTTTTATTTTTTTTGTTTCAAACAAGTATGTGTTTATTTGCATAATTTTAACCATTGTATAATGAACTATTATTAATAATTTATTTGGCGCCCAAGTAAAACTTAATAAATATTGAATTAGAACTAGAAACCATAACATTGTTATGTTTTTTCAATTTATTTATTGTTTATATTATATGCATCAAAAATGATCTATTTATTATTATCATTATTTTATTTTTTTATTTTTATGGGCGCCAGTACCATCAGTAGATACAAATATATTTTTATTTTTTTTTAGAATTATTTACCAATTAAATATTTTATACCTCGGCTCTCAGGGTTGTAATATGTGAGTCGAAAGATTTGTGGATCAAACTGTGGAGAAAGAATAAAAAAAATCAACAATGAATACATTTATTTCAGTCTGTCAGAACTTTCAACAAAATTATCTAACTAAGTAACTATGAAATTAATATTTTTGACATAGCATATCTTTTAATTCGTGGCGAGCTTAAATTTTATTAAGGATGATGGGAAAATTTCGATTACTTTTTTAACTTTCAATTTATTCCCCGAAAACAATGAATTACCCACTTATGTCCGTTCTTCAAAATTTGAATTTCTGCGTAGTGCGTATATTAAAACGCACACTCCTTCAAATTGCTGCAAACGTATTGCCTGCAACAATGCGTCTGATGGACCAGTTCAACGTTCTTACGATAGATCAGCTATTAACTATATTCGCTTCTATTTAAATATTAATATTTATACGGATATTACCTCCGTTTGGCTGTCACTTCATTTTTTCATGAGTTCAAGTTTGAATCATGTACTTTATTTTTCAAATTCCATACAGTTGTAGAGTAAAACTCTCACCTAACAACTATTCTCGCTTTAAATATCTTCTTTCCAATTTATTTTATAATATATATCTTTTTAAAGATTTGATCAATCTCCTTCTTTTCAAAAATTATTTTTCGTTCTCAAAAATCCCGTTTCCCTGGTAAAATTCAAACTTGACGTTTTTACATTTTTTTAATTAGAGCGCAAATTTCTCATGAACCTCCAGATATGCTTTACACTATTTGAAATACTGAGACAATTGTTCTGTATAATTATATGTAATATTTAATTTAATTTTCAATAAATTTATATGATCATTGATCATGATATAATCCTATCTAATGTTATGTCTATTTGCGATTTCAAGGTACACTTTTATTATCGTTTTAAAACAAATTTCACAATAATTCATTATCAATATCTCTTTATTTATTTCCTTCATAAAACTTAAGCCATATTTCTTTTTATAATTTTCGACTCTACAGATGTGCCAATATTATTTCCATTTTAAACTATTTAACTTGTTAACTCATTAAAACATATTTTCAAAATAAATTATTTCTATGTAACTTATATACACTATAATATATAGATATTGTGATTAACCTCACTTAGTTGTAAGTAATTGATTTTTTTACTTTTAACTTAATTTATTTTAAATATCTATAAATGTATATTTTGTAGTTCTTTGATAATGGTTGCAATAAATTACCGAAAGCTCAGAACAAACTAGAAAAGAGTTCACTTATTCACATTGCCACATCCCCCACAATAAAAGTTTGAAAGCCAAATGGAATAAATTCGATAACGAATAAATGAGGGCGTGTTGGGAAAAACGCTTGGACACGTCAAGTTGTATTATGCGCATTTTTTTCAAAAAAAAATTATATAGGGTGTTTCATGTGACAGTGGCCAATACCAACTTTCTTCTTTTAAATGCTACCCCCTGTATGTTATTTATTTTTTGGATTCTTCAGATAATTCTAGACATAATTCATGTACAATGTCCTATACCTAACTTTAACTGTTTCGGAAATATTAAGTGTTTTCAGATTTATTACATTTTTAGAGAGAAACACTTATTTTCAAAGCACACACTTTATTTGTTTCGTTGCACTTCGTCAACTTCATCGGAACAAAATTCGTGATTAAAAAATAATATAAAAAATCTCCATTATATAAAAAATACAGAATAATTTAATGAAAAACACGTTCAAATTTTGATTATTTTACCAATCTAATGTCAAACTAACGTTAAAAATTGAAAGTGACAAATAAAAAGTTAATAAATTTGTGTTGTATATATATATACAGGGTGTCCCGTGAATAAGTACAGTAAATTAGATCGTTAAGAAATATTCAAAATACCCAAATACAACTTTTATCTAACCTTCTTAGTTTGTGAGATATATGTTGTTGAAGGGTGCAGAAGAAATACACATTTTATTGCATACCTTCTCGGAGGATGAAAATACAAGTTTAAAATTTTGTGTAAGATATTGTCTCTTTAAAACACATCAACAGTATCAAAGATGTCAAATTCTAATAAGCCAGTGGCGCGATACGAGGAGTTCGTGAACTTTTATTGTACAACACCCTGTATTTAGAGCTAAGCACTTTTGTCTGCAATTCTTTATTAAATTTCCTACATAAAAGGAACTCTTTGTTGAACTCGATACATCACTCCATTTTCAAGATTTTTAACTTTCTATTGCAGTAAGACACTTTTTTATGCTGTAATTTTTTTTAAACAATAAACTTGTAGTCGTAAATATTTTCTTAACACTTCATCTTCCCTTAAATTAATTCGTACTTGTTGAAATCATCAAATATGGCAAATATTTTAATACAAGCGCAGAAAATTTAATTTTGTTCATAAGCAGAGTTACCTATGCATTGTCTTAAAGCTGTCAATGTCATCTAATGAATAATTACTTGTGAAAATATTATGAAGTATACATACTTTCAGTTATTATTGTACATAGTATTACTAGTAATTAATATTGTACTTTACAGTTTTGTGGAATATGCTGACATGCATTCAGTACTAGAAGAATGTCAGAGTAATTCTGAACGTGCAGTAAGGCGGTATATCGAGAAATATCCTGGCCGCAATATTCCTAATCGACGAACATTCATTGATGTGGATCGACGTTAAAGAGATACTCGAAGTTTTAAACATGCAGCTGCTCATAACAGTGGAAGAATCAGAAGAACTCGGAATGTAAGAAATGAGGTAAATGTCCTTAATACAGTTGAAGCCACCCCTTCTATCAGTGTTCGCAGATGCGCATTTCAAACTGGAATTTCCAGAATGTCAATATAGAGAGTTTGCAAAAGGTGTAAGATCTTTTAGATACTGATTATGAACCTAGAGTAGAATTCTGTAAATGGTTTCTTCGAAGAATAAGGAGGGATAGGGATTTTTGTTTTAATGTATTATTTACCGATAAAGCAACATTTACACGAAGTGGTATTTTTAATATGCACAATGAACACATTTGGTCTAACGAAAACTCGCACGCCATGAAAGTTACACATCATCAGCACATGTTTTAAATTTCCGTTTGAGCTGGAATAATTGGGGACCAGTTTATCGGGCCTTTTATTCTACAGGAATATTTAAATGGACCTAGATAAGCGAATTTTCTAGGGAATAATTTAATAGATCTTCTTGATGATATACCTTATCAACGTAGACTGTCAATGTGGTTTATGCACAATGGGGCCTCACCACATTTTACAATACGAGCTGGGGAATTGCTAAATGAAAACTTTACGGGTAAATGTATAGGCCGTGGAGTAGATGCTCCGGTCAAATGGCCAGCACGGTCTCCTGAATGTAATCCAATGGATTATGCCGTGTGGGGAATATTTAAACAAACAGTATATTCTTCACCAGTCAATACGGTGGGTGAACTCAGAGAAAGAATAAAAACGGCTTGCAGTGAGTTGTCTCTTAATAGATTTTTGCTGAGGAATATAACCAACCACATGAAAAAGCGTATGCAAAAATGTATGGATGCTGAAGGACGTCATTTTGAACATTTAATGAAATAGCAACGATTGCTAATGGAGTTAACTACTACATACAAAATAGTTTCAATAATAAGTTTATTCATGAGAATATTTCAAATTACTCTTTTTAATTCAAGAACTATGAATTACAAACCCATAAAAAACTTTTGTGTTTGGATTAAATGGGAATGATCTGCAACTAGGTTCTACAAATTTATTAATAAAAAATACAACCTAAAAAAGTGTCTTTAGCGTCTTTAGCTCTAAATACAGGGTGTTTCAAAAATATGGTACAATAAAAGTTTACGAACCCCTCGTATCACGCCACTGGCTTATTAGAATTTGACAGAATTGATACTGTTAATGTGTTTTGCAGAGACAATAACCTACACAAAATTTTAAATTTGTACTTTCATCCCCCGAGAAGATATGCAGTGAAATATGTATTTCTTCTGCACCCTTCAACAGCCTGTATCTCACAAACTAAGAAGGTTAGATAAAAGTTGTATTTGGGTATTTTGAATATTTCTTAACGATCTATCATGCCTCTAATTTACGGTACTCATTTACGGGACACCCTGTATATCATTTAAGAAGTGAAATTGCCATTACCTCCACACAATCGAATAATAATGTTGCTTTGAATATAAATTTAAGTCTTCTTACAGATTCAAAAAACCTAACGAAATATGCTTTTACTTGCATTGAATGAATGAATTATTCAATAGTAATCATCAAGTTCTCTTATGACCCAAAATGATTACTGCAAGCAAATATCAATAGTTAAAACATGAAGGAGAGAAAAATATTACTTTGCCCATACAGAGGCACCATCTGTGAGTCGCTTAGAGCAACTACAAGATCCCGCGCGCAGTCCCTTACATTTTGACACACCCCACTCTCGACGATAACTCTCTACTGAGAGCACGTGTGTTTTTAGATAGTTCTGTGTATGAGACTCGATACTTAATAAAGCTGCAACTATTTGGTAGATGATGATCTTTCACTGATCACCACAATCCTACAGGTTATAGAACACAGCACGCCCAGGTCTAGTTTTCTTATCTCGAAAGAGACTAGAAAAAGGATCGGCTTGTGTGTAGTGCAACCAATCGTGCTAAAAACGTGGTTTCTTGAAAAAAAAATATTTTTTTTTATTCGGTTATTTAACGTCGGTCTATTTCTGCGCAACTTAGGCTAATCACCGACGCCGGGAGCACTCTACCCCTAACCGGAAATTTTGCCGAATCCACTAGTGTTCCAACCAGTGGTAGGGATCTTTATCGAGCCCAACATCCATGGACTCGGGACCTCGGTTTTACGTCTCATCCGAAAGACGGCATATCTCCATTATACCTCGTGCTCATTGGTATAATGCCTGCGAGCTGTGATATGCTACTGACCCTAGTAATCTAAAGTATTTCGCTGCAGGCTGTACGGGCTCTACGACGGTGTTTCCCCAGTGGTCACCCATCCAAGTACTAACCGTGCTCGACCTTGCTTGGTTGTCATTATCGCTTCAGAGGCGTTCCACTACAAAGCTGGGCCGACGCCCGAAAAAATTGTTCTATTAGAAGAAAACCAAATAAATTGGTAAGTTTTTTGGATTTATTTAAAAAAAAAGGCAATTAGAATGCAAGATTTAGAAGAAATAAAATCGTTAGACATAATTGCAGTGTCTTTCTTGCATTTAGAAGAAAAAAAATTTTTAGTGTCTGTTGTTTCATGGTGATTTCTATTTTTTATCTTTTTTGGGTGTTGAAGTACATTACTACTAGAAAATTTGCTTGAGAGAGGAAAACGAATTGTTAGAAAAATTGACTGGTGATACGTATATCGTTTAGCCGCCCGGCCTAGGTAATATGATACAGCTATACACAGTGTGTTAGTTGTATTATAATATAACAGAACAAAAGTATTAAAATGTTTATGACTCTTGGACTCTGGGAATCAGAGGTTGATGTATATGTTAGATGAAAAATAGTAATGCTCTCAAGCAGGTAAATAGAGTAATGTACATGACGAGTTGACTTGTTTAAGATATAAATCGACTTAGCAAAGCAGATAAAAATTATAGCTTAAAATTAAATTATTTTAAGAAGTGAAGAAAATTCTAGACGTTAAAATTGTAAATAAACATTTAGTCAAAGAAAACGTATAAACAATATCTGCAGATTAAATTTAGTTACTACCTAGAAGTTTTAGAAGCTACAAAAAGTGTAAAGTAATAACTAAATTAATTATTGTCTCAAGGTAAAGTCTGTAGTACAGTACTGAGCTTTGGTTCAATTTCAATTAAGACAGTTGTTATTCTGGTATGTGATCTGTGTGTTACACGTGTATGTACAGCCGTCCTCGATCTTTTCAACGAGCTGTGCCGTGTATAAGGAGGTGGGATGCTGTTGCACGCGGGAATTACAACTAATTTTTTTTCTTAGTTTGCAACCTGCAGAGCCCCGATTCTCGATTTGACTCCTATGGGAAATATGGCGGCTTACCCATGAGAATCAGATTTCGGTATTCTGCAGCACTCTCGTAGAAATCTTTTCCTACAAAAAGCATAGGAACCTATTCACATGGTCCTAAAACATGGGAAAATGCAAATCAGTCACCAAAGCGCATGCGATGTAATATATTTATATTGTTATTGCGTGTTCTCCTGCTGCATTCATTTGCCTTTAGGCTCTTCTTTTCTGTAC
This sequence comes from Lochmaea crataegi, assembly GCA_947563755.1. Classification (NCBI taxonomy): domain Eukaryota; kingdom Metazoa; phylum Arthropoda; class Insecta; order Coleoptera; family Chrysomelidae; genus Lochmaea; species Lochmaea crataegi. Next base: position 71,109,996 of record OX387422.1, on the reverse strand, counting down.
CTACGTTTTATGCGAATAAAATAATTTGAATATTCTTAAACTGTATAAAATAGAGGAGACAATTGTATTGTAGCCATGGATGGAATCGTTCTTTGGAATCAATTGGAACATGTCGAGGAGTTGGAGAATATGCCTGACAGAGACTATTGGTCAAAGTGACACAAAGGCTGTCCATTTGATCTCATAAGTGATCGACAATTTGTAAGCCCAAACAACTTGTTTTAAATTTAATTGAGGAGCTAGATAATTATATTTCTCCGCCGTCTAGAGTGTCTGCATTACCAAAGAGCATAAAGGTTTGTATACGAAGCATTTTAACGCAGTTTGTTGAAGTTGGTACCTATATTGTTGAAGGTCCTTGTAGCACTAAAATTTTATGCCACCGGCAGTTACCAATCAGATGTGGTTACTTGCAAATATATAGCTGTAAGTCAATCTTCAGTTAGTCGATGTGTTGCAGAAGTAAGCAATGCTTTGAATGAGAATCGGGTGTTCAACCAATGGGTTCATTTTCATAGGAACGTTGAAGACATGGATGTTGCTAGGAGGGAGTAAGTGATGGAATGAATTATTTCTTAAATTTAAAAACCTTTTCGTAGATTCTTTGTAGCATTTGGAATACCAGGCATTTTAGGTGCCATAGATTGCACTCACGTGGCAATATACCCTCCTACGGGAAATGATCATCCCGAATATATCTATGTTAATAGAAAACAGTATCATTCGATAAATACTCAGTTAGTAAGTATATATCCCTTCGGAGAGTTACAGTCTTCAATATGTTTAATTTTAGGTTTGTGACGCCAATATGAGAATATTAAATGTTAATGCTCGATATCCAGGGAATACCCATGATGCATAAGTATGGAGGAATTCTAAACTTAATTTACATATGCAGGAACTGAATGTAAACCACCCCCGTTATTTTTTGATAGGTAAATCACTTTTTATTTTCAAAGATCATTTATATTATAAATTATAGGAGACTCTGGATACCCCTGAGAAAGTGGCTTCAGACCCTAATTAGAAACCCAGAACCTGGGTCCCCAGAAGAAGCATATAACACTGCATTTGGCCAGGCAAGATCCACAATTGAGAGATGCAATGGAGTCTTAAAAATTCGGTTTCGCTGCCTGCTAAAACAGCGGTTATTACATTATTCCCCAACAGCAGTAGCAAAAATTATAAATGCATGTGCTGTGCTTCATAATATATGCATCAGTCAAAACCTACCGGATCCTGAAGCAGAGGAAGGTGATCAGCAGCTCGATTTTGTTATAATTGAGGAAAATTATTTGGAAGGGGCAGATATTGCTGTCAGAAATATCAACTTGGAAGATGGTAGACAACTACAGCGCCGAATAATTCAAAATAATTTTGCAAACCGGTAATGAAATACAATACAATACATTTGTATTGAATCTTTCAATTCTGATATTTATTATTATTTATCTATAAAAATTGCACACATCCTCAACCATATGAAACAGAAACTTAAATACAATGAATATAACAAAAACACAACAAATAAGTTCTTAAATAGTTAAAGAAATCTGCATAGCATGACTGTAACTGAAATCCAATGTAAAATAACAAAAACACACAAATAAGTTCTTAAACAGTTAAACAAATCCTTCAACAAAGCATATATTAGCATATTCGACTAGACACTAGCTGTTAGTACCAATTTTTATTCCATGAAACATGCTAAATTTTCAAGAGCTGTTGACATGCGCTCTTTCGCTTCCACATCCCTTCTTAAAAGTTTCAATTTCTGCTCATAATAATGCTCTTTGCATGTTGATTTCTTCTCTAATATTCTGGATATATTTTGGCTGGCTTTTGTGGCTTTTGTGGCTTCTGTTAAATGGACACTTTTGCGTTTTTTTTGTATATTCCCATGTGTCATATTCTCTACTTCAGGAGCAGCAGAATGTTGTGGACCTTCCATATTGTCTTCACTTCTCTCAATACTGCTGAGCTTCCATTATCCCAATTATAATCATGATCCTACAATTGTTCAATAATATAGTTAGTATGGGTGCACTAAGCTGTAAAAATAATTAAAATTTCAAATACTCACGAAAATCACAACAGATTCCTCGACATTCTCATTGCCCTCCACTGATGTCTTATTCAACAGTTTGAAAATGTTTTCATCATCCTCTGTGAATTTTTTCTCTAGCATTGGTGGACCGCCACCGGTACCACAAGTATAATGCTTGATGTCTGTATTCTTCTTCTTGACATTTTTTTTAAATATTGCCAAGTTTAAGATAAAATTGGAATAGAAATACCACACTGTACACAAAATTCATTCAAACATAATGAATCATAATGTAACGTTAATTTCGTTCACTTTACTTTTCTCTATTTAATTAATAATAAATTATCGTATGGGCGGCGAAAAGCCAGTCCTTTCTAATACCCAACACCGAGAAATGTTTCGAGGCTGAATGTATTTACTGTCGACAAGAGTCGAAATCAACGTTTCCATACGGGCCGAACGAGTTTCGTCTGTCGTGAAAATATCCACTGCTATTTGTTATTCCCACTTCGACCTCGTTCTTATCTCTTCTTCTACCAATTAATAATTAAATGTGAATTAAGAATTCACTATTGAAATGTAAATTCCTTTCCTGGTCAAAGCGTCTGAGCTTGACATGAACACGAGACGTAAGTCTGTTCTCTTCCATATGATTTCATGTATTTAAACCGTGGCGAAGAGGTTTCATTCTTCTTTCCTGTGAACATGTGCTATTGAAGCAAAATTTTACTGTATCTTATCTTATCTTTAAAAAGTGCATTCATGTGAATGCATTTTACCTGGGACAGAAATTTTACCTGGGACAGGAATTTTACCTGGGACATGAACGTTACCTGGGACAACAACTTTACCTGAAACCAGAACTTTTCCTGGTACTTCAACAATGACTCCATCTGTCAAGGACTTTATCTGGAACCAGGACTCTATCACTCCAGGAAAGTAACATGTATATATTTCATCGCTTCTTCAACTCTATTTCAGTCAAGTCTATTTTCCCTGCCAATATTCCAGAATTTGTCGCTATAATGCTGATGTGAGTAACAAATAAACTAGTATTATTCAGGGTGGCGCCCACTTACCTTTCATAATTTTTATTTTATAATTTCAGTAACTTGATTAATAATTAACTTCCTTCAATACCTTAATTAAAATAAATTTCAAGTAGGATTACCCAAGAACCGGTAAGACTACTCTCTGAATTTTTACTAGTTTGGTCTCAGAATCTACACCTGAGGTGCTCTCTAAACTGAGTAGCCGTTGCAATAACTATAAATATAGTAAATTTTATACCCATTTAGAATAAGACCATCCTTATTTATTATTAATAAATCGGTTGAAACAAAAAATTACCAACAAAAATGAACGTCGTAACTAATTTATTAGATGTCACGTTTTTGAAGTTACGTCAAATTTTGATTTCATGTTAATGTCATAACGCAAAATAAGATATAAAAATGCGATATTCTGATGGATCCAAAAAACTTATGCTTAATGTAGTAAACTATTTCCAAAACGATTTAGGATCTCGATTTAAGGCAATTCAAAAAGCGTCCGAAGCACTAAAAGTTCCAGAAAGCTACAGATTTCGAATTTAGAAGAAATATGTCTGCAAGCGTTTCCCGGAGCAAAACCCGAATTACAAAAAATACCCTGCATTGTTTGAGGGAAGTAATTTATAAAATGTATGCGCGAAAGGATAAAATCACAGTAAAAACTATTTTACGGCAATTTATCGAAGAGTCTCCAGAAACTAAGATTTCCAAAGGTTCGTTATATTTGGGAATTAAAAAAATGGGTTTTCATTTCAAAAAACAGGATGGAAGAAAACATTTATTGGAAATGCCTGCAGTCAGATTAGAAAGAATATTATTTTTGAACAAATACCATGCTGCTAAAAGCGAAAAGCTCTTTACACCTGTTTTTCTGGATGAGACATGGGTTTTTAGTAAAAGCGGGGACAGAAGAATGTGGCAAGATGGTACTAAACACAGTGATTTGAAAATAACTGGAAGTGGGACACGATATGTAATTGTTCATGCCGGTAATAAAAAAGGTTTTGTGGCAAATGCATCGCTTATTTTTAAATGCAATAAAAAAACAGGCGATTACCATGATAACATGAACACCGAAAATTTTGAAAATTGGTTTAAACAGCAACTAATTGTAAACTTGGAAGAACCATCGTTAATTATAATGGATAACGCAACTTATCACAGTCGCCTGGATGAAGAAATCCCAAGAAAAAGTTGGAGTAAAACACGCATGTTAGAATGGCTCAAAAAAAAGAATGTTCCTTTTCCAGATCACATTTTAAAGGATGCTGTTTGGAATATAATTGAAAAGCAAGTTTTGCCAGAAAAAAATTATCATTTAGACAAATACGCTGCCGAGCATGGTCATTGTGTTCTCAGGCTACCACCCTATCATTGCCATTTTAATGCCATCGAAATGGTATGGTCAGAAACTAAAAGGCATTATGACCAAGCTATTACGAAAACTGCAAGGTCACCTACTGAAGTCTTAAAAGTATGGAATGACGTTGTAAAAAATGTACCGGAGCAACACTGGCAGAATTACATAAATCATACAGAGAAAATTATTTCTGAAGCATGGGAAGTAGAAAACAAACTGGACCTACTAAACATCGAACCTATGGTGATCTCTGTATCCAATGAATCCGATGATGAACTATCACTTTCCGAAAGTTATTCTGATTTAGAAACTAATTAAACTTTGCCTTGAAGATCACGTTGTCTTTTTTTTTAAATCTAGAATTTGTACTTAATCGAACTCTGAATTGCCATATTTTTTTAAGAAAACTATGTATCTAGTTAATAAAACAATGTTTTTAAAATTAGTGCGCTTCTTTTATATTCTTTTATTATGTCAACATCTTTAGAATTTTATGAATTTCATAAAATTAATTTGTATTATTACAAACCGCCACTGATAATATGAAATTTCAAGTCACTACGCCAATGCAATAAGAAATATGTCAAGCATTTGACATGACAAAGGTCATAACCTAATTTTTTTCATGCGGGTTCAGATGGTTCAAGAAGCCGCATACGTTAAGTTACTAAAACGGCTGGTACCTCTAAATAGGTATTAATTTTACTATACATACCCTTCTCCACATAATCCAGTCATTTTTGGCACCGGGAATGCTATTAAGTTTCCAAGTGATATCTTGCCATTTCTTTTGGGCATCTTTGTAGGTAAAATTGTTTGAAAATTTACCAGATATTAAATTTTCCTCACTCTCCATAAAAGATATCAGCACCTTCTTTTGCGCCTCGCTCATGTGGCCACCTTTCTCACCCATAACAAACAGATGCTTACTTTAATTTAAATTAAGTAATTGCCAATAATCAAGAAAATCGTTTCTTTGTAGTAGGTTATGTTACAAAACAATAAAATATAAACACAATTCTCAGAGCTGCCAATACCACAATACAACATACAACTGGCATAGAACACTTAAAAGGAATTAGTATGCTCAAGCGTGATTGGTTAGGATTAAGAAATATCTCAGACATACAGGAAAGTAAATTCCGATGGCAGTCGAGAATAGAGTTTTGTATTCCTATAGGAATATTAGTATAGGAAACAATTCATATAGGAATATTTTCTCATGAAGTGAAGAATCGAGGCCCAGAGCAGTTGTAAATGAGGATTAAATTTTTCAGTCTCTGAATAAGTTTGGTTTGTTTTAGATTGCTCATATACTTAGAAGTTTAGAAGCAAAGAAACAATGAATGAGCAAAACAATAAAGAAAGGATTGAGAATACAGAGACTGTGGATATTCTACCTGGCGCGTCAAATAAAAATACAAAAACAAGTAAATATTTTTCATTTTAGAAGTGGATCCAAATTCTAGAAGTTAATAGTAGACGAGATTTTAGATGTTTCTAATGATGTTTAGAAGTTATTATAAAATCCAAACTAAAATAATTTTATTTATAAAGGGTCTGGAGTATCTGAAAGCCCAACAATGCCAACAGTTACGCCTACAGTAACATCAACTCCGTCAAACACTACCACAAGTCATACAAACACCGGTAGTGGTACCACAAACAATGAGCAGACAGAACAACAGACTTCACAGGTCAATCATTAACTGCAACAGTTCCTGAGTAAACAGAGGGAAAACATTGAACTTCAAAACAAAGGTTTTGAATCAATGAAAATTTTGATGAACCACATTCAGAAGACATCTGAAAATTTCCTGGCTGTAGAACGACTTAGAATACAAAGTGCTCGAGGTAATCTACTAAATTCGACCTCTTTGTTAGAAGATACTGCACCACAAACGGGTTTTGGATCTAATCTGCAACCAAACCCGCAAGACTTAAATATAGAAGTTACTAAGGCACTTATTGATTCAGTTACTGCTTTAAAAACTACAATAGAATCAAACAAAAAATCTCAAAACTATGAAGTAGCGAGAAATTATATTCTCGATCCAAAAGGCGACATCAACTTATGGATGGACAAACTTAGATCTGAATTAACATCAAAAGATCTGCTAGATGTAATTGATCCAACACTAACTGCTCCTAGTAGCTTAGATGAACAAGCGTCAATGAAAAGACAGCAAGCAGTAAGAGAAATCATTACTAGCCATTTAGATGATAAATATTATAAAACAGTTCTCAACATTAAAGACCCTATAAAGGTTATACAGAGTCTCAAAGAAGCAAAAAGAGTTGAAAACAATGTCACACATACTTCCGTCAGGACGAAGTTGTACCAATTGAGACTAAAACCTAAAGAGAGCATTGACAATTTTTGGACTAGATTCGACAACATTGTTGTAGAATATGAAAGCTGTAATAACGCAGTACCACTTTCAGATGAAGAGAAGAGGTCAGTAGAAGTAATGAAATGTAATACCAGAAGCTCGGACTGCTGATTTAATACATAGAAGAATCACAGGGAAATCTATGACTCTGATTGAACTGAAGTCTCATTTACTAGAAATTGAAGCTGAGAAAAAGTCAGAAACTTCTCAAGAGCAGGGTGCAAGTGCAAACCAAGCAAAAAGGTTTAAAACGCGTCACGACAACAGCAACAAGACGGACCACTACATCAAAGATTGTCCATTAGAAGCAGCTGGTGAGTGTTATTGCTATATTTGTAAGATCACAACTGATCATAATACAAATACATGTCCAAAAAATGATGCGGTCAGTCAAAGTTCAGGAAAGTCTGAATACAAACGTGTTCGTGGCCGCGGTAGAGCTAGAGGTAGAGGTACCTTCAGATGAGGTTTCGGTAGTAAATCCAGAGGATATCTCAATACCAGCCAAAAGACGTTCAAGCAAGTAGTTCCATCAAAGGATGGTAACAAAAAGAAGCCACAAGCACGACTAGCAGGTATGAATCTTAAATGTTCAAATAATGTAGATAATATTACTTTTATTGCGGACATAATAAACAAAAGTTTGATTTTAAGTAATTTTAAACATTGCACAGATGAAGTAATTAAAAGTGCAAACAAAAATAATTAAGCTGACATAGAGATAGATGAAGTTGGTAATCTTTACTTGAAAACAAAACTTAATAAAATAAAACTAACTAATGTACTATCTGCAAAAAAATATCGCGAACAATTTAATTTCCCTTAGACGATTTGCAGATGCAGGTTTAGGTATATTTTTAGATGATAAGAAACTAGAAATATTTGACAAAGAAACAGGTGAGACTTGTTTGACAGGAAAATATGTCAAACCTAATTGGCTCATCACTTTTGACGTGAAATCTGTTGAAGAAAATACTATCCCAGATTATACAACGTACTCTTGTACTGCTGAAATTATTTCTTCAAATGGACTTTCCGAACAATTTCGGACGTTAGTTGATTTAAATTTACAAAAGATGGATGAATGAGTTTTGGATGAATTTTCCCATTTCTGGGATTGGAGGGAGGGAGAGTCAGAAGGAGGAACTTTTGGAGAAAGAAAGAAATAATTTGGAAGCAGAAGTCACAGACTTTATACTAGATGAACAAAATCTAAATAGAAGAATTTTAGATTACAATTCAGCTGATGCTTTAGAAGAATTTAATAATATTAAAAGTGCAGAAAATAATATACAGCAAATGATAACAATTAAAATAGAAGAAGATATGATATGGCACATAAGATTAGGTCATCCAAGCCTGAATTATTTAAAAGAACTAAAGAAATCTGAGCAGTCGTTCTATAATGTGTCATTTAAAGAAAATATTTTAGATTGAGAAAAACCTGTATTCTTGCCAAGATGGAAAAATTACCCTTTAAAGAATCTAGACTGATAGCAGATAGACCGTTACACACAATCCATGTGGACACTATGGGACAATTTAAGATAAGTTCGTTCCCAGGTGCTTGCAAATACATTATTGTGTTTTTAGACGAATTTTCTCTAGATATGCGAAAATATATTCTATTAAAAATAAAAATGAAGCAGCTAATTGTTTAGAAAGCTTCATAACTACAGCTAGAAATTTATTGGGTAAAAACGAAAAAGTGTACCTCATCAGAACTGATAATGCTAGGGAGTTTACAGGAGGTGAATTTTTAGATGTCATGCAAAAAGAAAAGATAGAATCAGATTATGCACCTCCATATACCCCAGAGTTAAATGGTACAGCCGATAGGTTCAACAAAACAATTCAACAGAAAATTAGAGCGTTGTTGTTTGACTGGTTTACCTAAATCAATGTGGATATTGGCGGCTGAAACAGCTCGTCTCACAAAACTAATGGTTTTATATGGCCATTGAACAAACTTAATGCAAAAATAAGCACACATATGAATAAAATTAGAAGGTTTGGGTGTTTAGCTTATGTTAAAGTCCCAATAACAGGAAACAAGTTTTCTGAAAAGGCAACAAGGGTAATGCTGGTAGGCTACTCACGTACGGGATATGTATTGTGGGAGCCAACCTCGGGTAAATTTTTAAACTCTAGACATGTCAGGTTTAATGAAAAAGTAGTCTACAAGAATGTTTACAAAACTGGAGATTTAGAAGTTGAGGTTTCTCCGATAATTGAAAAACAGCTTGACGCAGATGTAGATGACAATTCAATTGACGAGGAAATTAACTCTAAACCTTCTGAGGCAAATATTCCATTAACGAAAAACTTAGATGAAATACTAATTCAGCCTGATAAACCCAGAATGCGTAAACTAGATCAAATGATATCAAATCGAAGAAGCCGAGAATTTCAAGGAGCAAACCAAAGCCCAAAATAGATGAAATCTTCGTTTATGCCAAAACAATAGAAAAGTCCAATACAATAGAGATAGAGGAATTTATACACGCTATGATTGCCTCTATTAACAAATATCCCAGTAATTACCCAGAATGTTTGTTGTGCGAGGACAGTGTTGAATGGAAAAATGCAATTAAAGAAGAACTCAAATCCATACAGGATAATAAAGTTTATGAACTGGTGGACAGGCCTGTAGATGGCAATGTATTGAACTCTAGATGGGTTTTCAAAACTAAAATAGGCAAAACTGGAGATAACATTTATAAAGCTAGAATGGTTGTAAGAGGTTTCTTAGATGCAAACGAGTATGAGTTGAAAGAAACTTATTCTCCGGTATCAAGGCTTCCTGTAATTAGATTAACACTTGAAATAATAAATAAACTTGATTTAGATGCAAGACAAATGGATGTTAAAACTGCTTTTCTGTACGGCACTTTAGAAAAAGCTATTTTTATGGAGATCCCAGAAGGCTATGATTGCAGTAATGAAGTTAGAAAAACGAAAGTCTGGGAACTCAAGAAGTCTCTATATGGATTGAGAATTAGCCCCAAAAGATGGAATAAAACGTTCACAGATGAAGCACTAAAATTAGGCTTAGAGAATGACATAAATGAGCCGTGCTTATTTACTTGGAGAAAAGAAGGAAAAATTGCCATTGTAATCTTATACGTAGATGATATGATTGCAGCCAGTGACGACCCAGAAAAACTAGACGAAATCATAAATCATTTCAGCAACGTGTTTGAGATGAAAATTTTGGGTGAACCAGAGAATTTTTTTGGAATGAAGATTTTCCGCGATAGAAGTAAACGTGAAATGTTTATTTCACAGCCTGAATACACAGAAAAAATCCTAGAACGATTCAATGTGAAAGAATGCAATGCTCAAGACACACCTATGATTACTAGGCAAGTCAAAAATAGGAACATGAAAGACAAAGATAAATCAATAGAGTTCAATGTTTTGACTGATGCACCTTATAGAGAGCTTGTTGTATCTTGCCGGTGCAACCAGGCCAGATATAGCATATGCTGTAAATTTATTATCTAGGAGACAGAATAAGCCAACCAAAGGAGATTGGACTGAAGTCAAAAGAATATTCAGATATTTGAGAGGAACAACAGATTTGGGTCTACACTATAGAGGTAAATCAGAAGTTATGGAAGCTATGACTGACACTAGCTTCAGAGACCAAGAAAAGTCAATCTCAGCAAGTGGCTTCATAATTCAATTGTACGGTGACACAATAGCATGGAGGAGCCACAAACAGTCGTCTCCTGCTACATCAACGTGCCAAGCAGAATATCTTGCCATGAACGAATCCTGTGAGGAAATCATTTCCTTAGATAAAGCGAATAGAGATATAATAGGTAAGACTATGTATCCAGTCACTAGTCACCAGTTGATTGTTGAGGCTGACTTGTTGATAATTTTTTTTAGAAAGACCGTTTTGCCGGTACTAGATTTTTTTCTTTGTCCGAAGATCTTGACTTACCCATTTTGTTTGATCAAGAAGAAGCTGAAAAAACCGAATCCGTTCCTTCAGTACTGACCCCACTGCCGACCGTAAGTTCAGTGGGAGAAATCACAGACCATCGAGTAAGCTGGGTATATTTACTGAGGAACGAGGGTCTTAATACCGAGCTAGTAAAGAGAAATTTATCAGTTGCTGGAACCGTTCCGGAGAAACGAAGGAGACTTGTGAAATTTTTAAGGCAGAAAAATATTTCTCCACGACCCGTTTCTGACCGATCCGATACACTAACCGTTCCAACCATTATGGCCACCCCTCCGCCGAATGTACATAACTGGAAAGTGTACTTTTGAAACCGAGGAGACCTGGCCACTTTCATTGAAAGACTTGAAGAAATCTGTACCGCAAAGAATGTTCAAAAAGATAATTTGCTTCCGGTACTACCTAAATGCGGTGAGCCCGCACGATGGTACCGGAATGACCGAAACAGATATACCAGCTGGACCGATTTTGAAACAGATTTCCGAATTTTCTTCTATCCCGTAAATTACGAAGACTACTTGGAAGATGAGATAAGCCGTCGTCTACAACGAAGGAATGAGTCTGCCGCTACATACATAACCGAACTACAGACCCTCATGCGAAGACATGGGAAGCTAACTTCCGAACAACAGTTAGCCTGGCTATACCGTAACCAGTTGCCCGAATACCGTCTGCAAATCCGAAAAGGGGACTTTGACGATTTTTCCACCTTTTGTCAGGTGGTGAGGGAATATGAGCTCCACAGGAAGGAACTCCAGAACGTACGCAACACCATTAGATCGAGCTGTGGACCAGCCCGACAGCAACTGATAAGTACACCCAGATACGACGCCTAGTCCATCCAGAGAACCCGTCGACGGTCTCAGTCAACCGTCATCGACCGGTATTCCTACTCCTCGCCGTCCGCCGCCTGATACTACTCGTCACCCGTCTGGATCATCTTCTCGGCCACCCATCTGTTTCCATTGCGGTGAGTCTGGACACTACCGCAACCACTGCCAGAACCCGCCGAAGATATTCTGTTCTCGTTGCCATAGGGAAGGGGTATTTTCTCGAGTCTGTTCCTGCAGGAGACAGGAAAACTGATCCGAAGCTGTCCCGAGGAGAGGCCGACACAGCTTCCGCAAATCCTTGCCTCTCATACCGTTTAACGCAGTGTTGGATACCGGAGCAGCAAAGTCATACATTGGTGATCAAGTAGCTAAGACATTTTCCCAGAGAAAGCAAACTACCACCTGTCCATCCACGAAGGCCCGTGTAGCTAATGGAAATTTGATACACCGATACGTATGAATTAAAATGGAAAATCAATGACGTCACCATGAAGGGTTCGTTAGAGCATTTCCCTGGACTAATCACCGATATTGTGTTAGGACAAGATGTCCTACAAAAGTATAGTTTCCGTCAGGAGTTAGGAACTGGAAATATATACATGAATGATAAACTCGTGAGGCGTTCACAAGCAACCCATCCTATCGGAATATTGGAGGCCGTGAACCCGCCTATGGAAGAAATCGATGATGCTGTCCCGATAATATGTAAGGAAGAAACCAACCATCGTCGAACTGAAGACAGCTGTTCTAGAAATAAACCTGTTTCCGAAGTATCTGAGTCATCCCTGGTCTTAGGGGTTGACAAGGAGCAGTCTGTTTCCGAAGTCTCTGCGTCTTCCCTGGTTTTGGGGGTTGACAAGGAGCATACTGTTTCCTAAGTCTCTTCGTCTTTCCTGGTTTTAGGGGTTGACAAGGAACAACCTGTATTCGAAGTCTCTGCATCTTCCTTGGTGTTCGGGGTTGACAAGGAGTCCGTTCCTGAAGTCTCTCCATCATCCCTGGGAAGTTCAAGGGTTAATAAGGAGAAAACCGTTTCTGAAGTATCTGCGTTCTCCCTGGAAGATTTAGGAGATGAGGAAAATTATGGTTATCTAGGATGTCTGTTAGAAACCATAACTCCGATTGTTGAAAGACATTTATCGAAAGAACAGACCGACAGACTGAACATCTTCCTAGGCCGAGAGTTACCGAAGTTTGGATCCTTACGAGGTCCAACGAGAGTTGAGAAAGTTTTTGGATGTTGCATCCTGGTATAGAAGGTTTGTGCCATCATGTTCACAAAAGGCGGCTCCGTTAACGAAGCTACTCCGTAAGTCTCAGCGATGGAAGTGGGCTGAAGAACAAGAGGCCGCTTTCGCTAAGATTAAAACATGTCTATCAGAAGCACCCGTCCTGAGTTGTCCTGATTTTACTGTACCGTTCACCTTACAAACCGATGCCTCCGAATATGGTTTGGGAATAGCCCTTACCCAGCCGAAGGATGGCCATGAACACGTGGTAGCGTATGCAAGTCGCACCCTGAGTCCTACCGAGAAAAATTACTCCGTCACCGAGAAATAATGTCTTGCCATTGTTTGGGGGATTGAAAAGATGCGTCCTTATTTAGAGGGCTACCATTTCACGGTTGTTACCGATCATCAATCTCTTAGATGGCTGCATTCCATATCTAGTCCGTCCGGAAGTTTAGCTAGGTGGAGTATTTTTCTGCAGCAGTAAGATTTCGAGATACAGTACCGTGAAGGTGCTCTAAATCGTGTGGCCGACGCTTTGTCCCGAAATCCGCTACCAACGACCGCCGAGACCGATCCACCGTCTGCTCTCTGTTTGACCGATGTAACCGCCGAATGTTCGTGGTACCGGAACAAAAAGGAAGAGGTCCTGAAGAACCCAGAGAAGTTTCCGAACTACTTCATTGAAGAAGACCGTCTATACCGTAATTTCTGGGATATCAATGTTTTCAGAGAGCCCGACCGAACCCGGGTGTTGCAAGAAAACCATGATGATTCGAATGCTGGTCATCTGGGAATTGCTAAAACTATCACCCGTATTTCCAGACTGTACTATTGGCCAGGAATGTTTAGGGACATCACCAAATACGTGAGGAAATGTCTACAATGTCAAAGAAACAAGCCGTCGAGACAAAAGTTCCCAGGAAAGATGCAGCCATCAGCGAACCGGCAACCATGGCAAACCATTAGTTCCGACATAACTGGACCGTTACCCAGAAGTAAGAAAGGGAACTGTTACATCAATATGTTCCAAGACCGATTCACTAAATGGGTACAATGTAAACCGTTAAGGAACGCTACAGTCGGTAGCATAAGTACTGCGCTTCATGAAGAAATATTGACGATATTTGGATACCCCCGTACCGTACTGACCGACAATGGAATTCAGTATAACAGTAAGCTTTTCAAAGATATGCTAAGTGAATTAGGAGTCCGACACCGTTCCACTCCGCCACTCCGCTAATCCAGTAGAACGAGCCAATCGCACCCTGAAAACCATGATTGCGCAATATTGCGAAGAGAATCAGCGAGATTGGGATATAAGATTGCCAGACTTGAAATTTGCGATAAATAACTCAAGACACGACTCGACTGGATTCTCTCCTGCCTTCCTAAATTTTGGAAGAGACCCCGAAATACCGAAATCCTTCCGAAAAGAAGCGGAAGATGCTTCCGAGGAAAATCCGAAAGAAGACACCGGATTGGATGATCCTGCCGAAGAGGATCAGAAGCTGCATCCCTTGCGAATAGAGAAACTTCAAGAGTGCTTCGAATTAGTCCGTCTGAACTTGTCTAGAGCATTTACCAGTCAAAGTCGTAATTATAATCTGCGCCGTAGAGACTGGAAATGTACTATAGAAGATAAGGTTATGAAAAAGGAACATACGCTCTTCTCTGCCGTTGATCACGTCGCCGCGAAACACACTCCGAAATATTCCGGGCCGTACGTGTCATTTCGCCGGTTTTATATGACTTGCGAGACGAAAATGGGGAACGGTATAACCGCATACATGTAAAAGACTTAAAGCCCGCCTATGAGTAATATTTTTGTTGTCTATCAGTAGAATGGACGACCATGAAATACCGCCGCCGTTAATTCCGCTAGGCACTGATGGGGCGGTGATAATAGACCTGACGGATGATATTACCCCTCCTGGCTCCCCGCTGCCAACCGAGGACCTCTTTGAAGGGGAAGACTGGTGGCAGTGGCACGAGGATGTCACGTCCCAAGAATTTGAGAAGACCTTCGACGAGGATTTTGGCATGACGCGTTATAGTCCCGGCTACACCCCACCGACTCCGCCTGCTCCAGGGGTGTATCTGTATAGTGAGAAATTTCTCATATGCACTCTCTATGAGCGCACGACAAGGGTGCCGATGGAAGACGAACGACCAGATAGAGGTCAGGAAGGTGGTGTCGCAATACGACACCGGGGTGTGCCACACCTTCACACCCCTACAACACGACCCTCCCCGCCCGTCAGGACAGGTGCCCTGGGAGATGTTGGAACCGCCGAATTCCTCGGCCTCTCCGGAACCAAGGTCATCTGACATGGATTTGAGAACCAGAGGCAGGGAAGTTCTAGACTTCGCCGCCACAGCACCCCGGTCTCAACCATGGCCAAAACCTTGGGTCGAAAAGGCCCAATATCTACGGAAAAAAAGGTCAGACCCCAAAAAGTGGTGCTGGACCAGGATCTACGATCGACACGGAAAAAGGGTCTGTATCATGATTCCGCCAATGCCGTAAACTCCGCCGTCCGACGATTTTCTGTTAGTGCAAATGTTAGACGGGTTGTTTAAATTTCCGTTTTTTTCTCTTTCTCCGAATTCTCATTTACCGTTAATCTTATGTTTATTAAATAGATGAATGCCGATTCCCCGATGGACGTGCTAGTACTGACTGATACATGTAGCCTCCAAGTGGAAGCCCCCAGCCATCCGGACGTTGCGGATACCATCCCCGCCAGCGACAGACGAAGGATATGGAGCTCAGGCAACATCCCGGCGGGACAGCAGAAGGGATATTGTATCACCAACCGTATCCCCGACCGCAACCACCAGAAATTGTCTTGCCACGCAAGAGGTTGGAATCAAAAGTGTTCATTACCCTGACGGGTGACCTCACAACAATAATTATAGAAATAGAAGATTTGAAGGAAACAATAGAAATGGACATTATGAAAACAGACAAAGAGACGAAAACCGAGAACAAAGAAGAGATTATAATACAGGAGGGACAGATATAAATAATGTTGAAGAAAGGGGAAATAGAAATGGAGAGCAAAGAAGAGTGAATAATGTACGAAGACAGGAAGAAAGAGTGATATCTATGCAACCAGAGATAGTCACTGAAACAGAGCCCGATCAAAATTTTGTATCGAGCACATACCACATGTAATAGTAGTTTGTGCAACTAGTGTGGATATGATGGCCATATCGCACGAGGACGAAGTTTGAGCACGACGCCGTAGGCGGAGTGCTCAATCGTCCGAGAGCGATATGGACAATCCACACGAGTCGAACAGTATATTTTTTCTACGACCCACTTAAGAAAAAATCTAGAAAATAAACATTTTATTGAACTATAATATAACTTCAAATTAAAATTTTTTAATAATTTTACTATTATTATTATTTTATTATTATTTAGAAATAAAATTAAAATTTAAAAAAAATTCCCAACGAGGAATCGAACTCTGATCTACCGCGTGAGAGGCTGGGATACTTACCACTGGACTACCGATGAATATACTAATTATCTATCTATAACGTCAAATGTATTACATAAAAACTGACGTTTGTCAAGAGTACCCTTAAATATTCAATTTATTCTGTTCTATACGTTATACGTCTCCTTTGCGGCTAAGCGAATATCTGGTGGAAAATTATTTATTGTTTCATCACTGGAACTCATTTTTACTAATATTTTTCTTAAAAACTATAGAAATATTTTGACAAGTTATTTTGACGTTTCTATGAAATTGAAAAAAGATTAGTTGGCGGGTACTAAACGCAAATGCTGATTGGTGGATTTCATATACGTTCTAGGATGTATATGAAATCATATCCGTTCAGTTAACCGGAATGGCCTACATTTACATTCTGTAAATTGTGCAGAAAATGGATAATATACATGTGGGTGTAGAAAAACAATATTATCTGTACATATGAACATCCAAGGGAATATATGAAATTTGGGGAAGAATAAGAATTAGAAGAAATAATGGGATTAATGAATATTAAAGGGAAATTAAATGGAAAACAAATAAAAATATTAATAGTCTATAATAAAAACAAAATTAATAGAGAAAATATTGAAAACTATAAAAATAAATTAATTATCATACCCAAAACTACATTAATAGGAGCAAATGGAATTATCTAGAAACAGTTGTTTCATTTATAACATAACTGTAACATGCTAAGTTATGCAATAAAGTTTCTTTTTATTCGTAGGTTCTTGATGACATCCAGGAAATACCTGTAGACAATGAAACTATAACAACAGTCGAAGAACTGCTCATAAATGCAAGGCCACCCTTATGGGATTCGAGATTACCGATAAAGGAGAGGTCAAAGACCATAAGGGATAATGCATGGTTGCAAATTCATGAAGAATTTGGAAATAATCCTCAGTTCTCAGTTGAGTTTTTAATCAAAAAGTGGAGAAATCTAAGAGACACATATGTGAGATTGAAATGGGGTATACCCCAGTGGGTCTGGTGCGAAGAAGAAGAAAAAGTGGGAGTTTTTTAACCTAATGACATTTTTAAATGATTCAATCTGCTACAGACCAACAACGTCTCTTCTCCGCTGGCATCTCCTGCAAATTCCTTGCTTGAAGGATCAGAGAAACAAACGCCAGTTTCCAGAAATGAATAAACTCCAGTTTCCAGAAAAAAACAATCTGAGATCCACATACAGAAAATGGTGTCTGCCATTGTCGACACGCTAAATAAAATTAATGCGCCTCCTACAGAAGCCTTAGCTCCCTCATTAAACCCCATCTGCATCATATATCTGAAATGTTGAGCCGGATGCCTCAAAATGCTCGAACTGTTTTAGAAATTAAACTTCTACAGGTAGCATATGAAGGTGCGAAAGTTTTTTTGTAGTTAATAATAAATATATCGTAAATAGTTAATATACCGTTTTAATTTCCAAGATAAGTACAAACATATATCATTTGCTGAGATATTTGACCAATAAGTACATCTTCTATCAAAACAAAAAAAGCCTACATAAAGTGAAGGTGTTATTTATTTTATGAATTATTTTAATATAATGTAAAAACAAAGTCAAAGTGGTACTTATTTTTATTTATTCCACTGAAACGTGACCGAACCTTCATTCATAAAGTAGTTGCTTAAATAATTCCCAATTGTTTCTGCTTTTCTTCCATACATATTTGTACTTGTTCTTGTAACTGGAACAAGGTTGCTAATATCTTCATTTCTCCAGTCACCTCCTATCACTTCTCCCTCTTCAGTCTCTCGATCAATAGTAGTTGGTGTCAAGTAATGAGTCTCTCCTGATTTCATTACAAATTAAGGAGACAAACTGTGGCTTTCACTACAGCTACTACAGTAGATTCGCAGGCTATGATAGGCTTCCTAAATATGCGCCACCTTGAAACTAAAATTCCGAAGGTGTTTTCTATTACTCTACGTGCTCTGGATAATCTGAAAAGGAAGTATATCAATATTGTATATACACATATTTAAGTTAAATTTGTGTACTGATACGATTAACAATCAAAACGAACAAAAAGTATGATTTTTTGTACCTACCTGTAATTGGAAATATGTTTAGTCTGTGGTGAAAATCGACCTGCGTAAGGACGCATTATACTTGTAGAAAGAGGAAATGCCGCATCTGCGCAAGTAAAGTAATTGATAGGCTCCTCAAGTTCACTCAATTCACGTGGAACAGGAAAATTTAAATCATTTGAAATCAAACGTTTTCCAATAGGACTGTTTTTAAATATGCCTCCATCACTATGTCGACCTTCAGAACCAATTTCTACGAGAGTAAATTTGTAGTTATCATCACATAGTGCTAATAAAACAATACTATGTGTACCTTTATAATACCTAAGTACCTAAGTTATTCACATTACCTGTATTATTATGTGCTTTCCATCAATAGCTCCAACACAATGTGGAAACTGCCATTTTTGTTGAAAATCTTGAGCAATATGTAACCAAGCTTTCTCACTTGGCTCAAGTAGGATAGAACTGTTTAGGCATTCCCAAATTACATCACAAGTCTCTTCAATTATTTTTGATACTGTATTATGAGCAATTCGAAATGCATAACTGATAGAAATCATACTGTCTCCGCTAGCAAAGTACCGGAAGAAAGACATTTTTTAGATAAAGTACTCATAGTTATAATTCACTGTACAAAGTTACCTTAATGTTACACCAAGTCGTTCTCCAGAAGATATTGGCTCACGAACACAGTACATCTTTGTTAGTTTTGGTCCAACCAAGTTCAATAATTTTTTAAAGGTATCACTCGACATTCTTAAATAATTAAAATATTTCTCCTGATCCGTGAGTCTCATCTCATTGAGTAAAGTGTGGTAAGCTCCTTGATGCTTCCGATTTTCAAAGATACTTCTAATCCAAAATCTGCGTGGTCTTTGGGGTCTCTTTCTCCTATATTTTTGTAATATTAAGAGAAGAGATAAAAGTAATATGTTATTTACATTCCGCAAATAATGCCAACGAATTTGTAGTCGAGGATTATCCATTATTCCAATAAAAAATAAACAACCACAAACACAATAAAAACCATCAAAAATATAATAACAATAAAGTTAGGTTAAAAACTATAGAGAAAGTAACATATTATTTGATTTGTCTATGTTAAAAACCGTACGATATCGGACAAAAGTTAAAATAAATTCAACTTATCCGACGTTGTACAACTTCTTAAAATTATTCGGATGAAACTTGGCGCCAAAAAATTCGGCCAATAGGAAATCCGTCGGATCATCGTATCGTCGGAAAACGGACGCATGGGACTCCGGCTTAAGCCCTGAGAGTCCGGGGAGTCGAGAGTTCAGTTCTATCTGGCCACGACTCTAGTTTGCTAGCTACCGTTCAGCCCTCCGTCTGCCATTTGTTTTAAATTTTTTTTTTTTTTGTATTTCTATTTTGTAGTTTGTATTTTGATTTTTTTTAGTAATTTACTTTTATATGGATAAAGGTTGAAACCGTTGCTGCGAAGGTAAGAATTTATTGGCAATTATAATTTTAAAATAGGTGGTCTTTTCAATCACTAATAGACAAAGTTTATTCAATTGCATTAAAATTTCATTTTACAGCAAGTTTCAGTATTTCCGTTTTATACAAAACATACACCGAACTCGAGTGCAGTTACCTCTTGATAAAACCCTTTTATATTTATTCCCGATTCCCATGTCACGTTCCGATTAAAATGTTGAGGGGTGCCAGGCGTCTAAGCCAGGGGTCTTTGGTATTTTGATCCAAGGACTAAACCCTTTAAAATATTTATTCCCGATTCCCATTTCACGTTCCGATTGAAATCTTGAGGAGTGCCAGGCGTCTAAGCCAGTGCTCTTTGGTATTTCAATCCAAGGACTACAACCCTTTAATATTTATTCCCGATTCCGATTTCACGTTCCGTTTGAAATCTTGAAGAGTGCCATACGTCTAAGCTAGGGCTCTTTGGTATTTCAATCCAAGGACTACAACCCTTTAATATTTATTCCCGATTCCGATTAAAATCTTGAGAAGTGCCAGGCGTCTAAGCCAGGGCTCTTTGGTATTTTAATCCGAGGACTAAACCCTTTAAAATATTTATTCCCGATTCCGATTAAAATCTTGAGGAGTGCCAGGCGTCTAAGCCAGGACCGAAATCCCTTTCACCTTTTATTTTTCCGATCAATACATTATGATTTAACATTAATGTTGACATATCTATACCTGGTGTTCCCGAAATTATTAAGAAAAAATTATTAGAAGTAACGTTTGATTTTTTTTAAAGTAACCGAGTTAATGAAAAGACCCCTGAATGCTAATTTTGCTTTATGCCTTTCTCGCTTATATGCTGCCCACTTCGTCTCTAATATGGCTATTAACGCATGTTTAATGTACATATAACTCATAGATCACCGTATAGTAATTATATTTCTGTGCTTTTTGGATACCAGGGTATTGTTTCCTTTTGTATAATAGTGTTTTCTTAAATTATTATTGTAACGGCTTCAGACAGCCACAACTATTGTATATACTATTGAGGGTGAGTGTAATAAAACCTAACTGAACCTGTGTGTTTTACTGACCTACTGTAGATTGTAGAGTACCCCTATAGTAGAGTAGTTGCTTAGCTGCACGAATTTAACTTCACCGCAGAGTGGGCCAGGAGAGTAACCTTTTGTTTTAGGACCAATAAGGATGCTTCTATCACGAACCCGGCCGCGACTTTACAATATATACCCCATTACAGCACAAGCTCCGCCTTCTCTTATAGGTCATGCTTCTCCAGCAGCCGTAGGATACGATATACCCGCTATCAACACATATTACTAAATATACCCGATTCCAACACAATTCGCTCCTGATCGTGCCAATGTCATGCCGATATTATGATGCAATAATAATCATTTTTGCGTGGTTCCTCGTAGACAGTGCATTGTATGTATTGTTTTCGATTCGTCCAAAGGCTTACCGAAAATGTCTGAATTATATTTAAGGCAATATTTCAATTTACATGAAGAGGATGTGTTACAGATTGAGTAATTTTCTGATAACGCTCATTTTAATGTTTGCGTACGTACAAATCTAAACCGAAATAATGCGGAAATAGATTATAGTGTGCAATGCAATAAATGGATTCAAAACTTCAGTGAAAGTACGAAAACACAGTGGATTGTCAGGAAATCATTTCCAAATTTAAAAACAATGTTATACAAGAAACAGTTCGTGTGCCACCATTCCAATTTTAACAAAGTGGTTGATGAAAAAAGGGTTCGTTTCAATAAACGAATTAAAGGGAAAGGATGTACAACTCGACAAATATTTCTTGGCACCTAACGATGCGCGAACGAAAAGACACGAGAGATAGGGATGCCGAAATTCACGCACCTAACAACGACATTTCTAAGATACTACGAATACAGGGGTGCGGTGAAAGTTTGTTATTGTAAATAAGCAAGAGTAACAAGTGTTTAGTAATAAATAATCTTTTAATCTCTTTACATTTCTAATTTTAAACATTTGTTTTTATTTTATGATGAAATTACTTGCATGATTTCCGACTGTATCTAAAGGTAAACTAATACATTGTAAGTAATTAAGAGTTCTCAGAAAAGCGTTGGCAGGTAGATGAGTAATAAAACAGATTAAAATCAAAAATATTTAATGCAGAAAGCCGATAGGTACACAAACATAATAGAAATAAATAACAAGTAATGGTAAGCAAACAATAAAGATTTTGTTTATTTATAGATTATGTTGCCGGATATTGTAAATGTGCGTAATAAAATTTAAAGGTACGATTTAAAACTATAAGAGAATTCGCTTTATAATAGTAAATATAATAGAAAAAAAATCAAAGACAATTACATTTTTATGATTAAAATATGTTTAAATTTTGACAAGAGTAACAGAAATTATAAAGAAAAATATGATTTTGAAGTACTTGGGAGTGAAACAACTTTATAACCAGAGTCCTTATCTGCGTCTGAATCGTAGTACTCCGACAAACTGTCATCGCGTTATCAATAATTAATTTGTCAATAACAGTATCTATTAGAGGTTCTTTGGTCATAAAATCTTCTTCAATTTTTATGGCGTGGTTGACTCTTGATTTCTATTGTTCTGGAGTAAACGTTTCGAAAAATTCTTTGCAGTAGTCAGTTACTTTCGAAAAATTAAAGTTTAAATTTTTATCTGCTACAAATGTTTTTAACGCGGCCCACACAGTTTCAATTGGATTTAAATCCGGATGATAAGGGGGAAGTCTCACGATGTCATGACCCTTTTCTTGAAAAAGAGCATCTATTTTGTACAAATTGTAGCTTGGTTTATGGGTTTTAATTATATTGTATAGTTCGGGTTTACACATGTCTGCAGAAAAATATATGCTTCTTTGTGATAACCAAGTTTGCATCTGTAATTTGGTTGAAGAGGATGTTGGCAATTTTTCCAACAGTGTGTTGTGGTATGGGGCATTATCTATTACAACAACACTATTTTTTGGAAGATTTGGTATTAATCTTTCCTTCACCCATTTTTCATAGTTTTCATAATTCATCTCATGGTGATAGTCTCCCGTTTTGGTACTAGATTTCCAACAAGTGAATGCGTTTGGTAAAAATCCATTTTCGTAACCAGCGTGAATTATAATTAACCAATCACCTTTAGATGTTGGTTGCTTCAATCCCTCATTTGTGTTATCACTCCATGCTTTATTGTGAGTGTGAGATGAATGTATATAGGTTTCATCCATATAAATAATGGCTCTGCGTTCTGACCGATATTTTTTCATACGTCTTAAATACTGAAGGCGTAAATGCCTTATATCTTCACGCTCCATTAAAAATTTTCTGTTGTTTTGCATTTTTCTCCAACGAAAGCCTATACCATGCATCTCTTTCCTCAGTGATTCTATAGAACCGCGTTACTCGTAGTCGCTGCAAAACTTGGAATAAACTTTTTTTAATGTAGGTACGGATTTTTCTGTAACATGATGATTGATTATCATTCGCCGAAGAATACATTTGTCTGTTTGATCTAAAGCGACAGTAGTTTTCTTCTTCTTATTTAGTTCGGAAACAGAGCTTTTCTCTATTACTTCATTGTTCTCCTTCTTAATTCTCTGAAGGGTTCTTCTGCTTACCTTTGTTGCAGCTGCTACTCGCTCAAGGACCTGAAAATGAAATTTTAGGTTTTTAAGCTGGCTTATGACTTGATTAGATGCAATTACCAAAACGCCAAGCATTTTCTTTGACTACAGTGAAAAAACATTTTCTTTCACAAGCATCACAATCTTTTATTTTACTTCGAAAAAAAAAATGTTGATAATTGATAGCCAGTTGTAAAATATTTATGTAGCAGTATCTTAACTATAACACAAAATACCATTATTTACTAATACTAATAGTTAGAAAAAAATTGTATCTACCGTTGTGAAACAAATAATAATTATTTTACAAAATCAGAAAGAATATTTATTTTTCTGAAATTGGCACTACAGATTTTTTTGTAATTGTCGTTGTTTTTAGTAGTTCTTATGATATGTGAAACATCTTACCTTTGTTAAAGGAATTGAAACTTCTCCCCTTTCAGCTTCTTCTTTCATAAAGTTTAGAATATTGTTCAATATTTCACGACTTTGTGCACTTAATGCTCACTTAATGTGCACCTTACTTTCTTGAAAAGCCATCTTAATAACTAATCAGACGCACCCGGTAAGTAATACTGAAATGTACTGTATGAGAGCACCAGACAGAATGAGCTCCGGACGTACAATTGACATTGTGCCACTGCGCATCGAAAACTCGGGCGCCAAGAAAGATTTGTCGAGTTGTACCGCATCCGTTGAAATGAAAATTAAAAAAATTAACAGATTTTCAGTAAGAAATGACATTTACTTGAAAACCGGACTTTCTGCTGTTATAATAGTATATTATGCAATGATCACAAAATGATGCCCATTTTGCACGAGTATGAAATTTGCAGCACGAGCCGAAGGCAAGTGCTGCAATTCATACGAGTGCAAAATGGCCATTTTGTTGCAAGTTGCATACTATACTTTTTCTATGACAACATATCATAATATAACATCATAACATACGATTCGCTACCTATACTAAAACTTTGACAGAAACGATCTGCTGACATTTCATCAATTTGTCGCTGGACGTCATAATTTGACAAGACGTAGTCGTCGTGATTTTAGAGTGAACCTAGACCTAACACGAAATATTCCATTTCGCATTTGTTGCTTAGCAACTTGCCTAGCAACCGATGCAAAAATGAAATTCTGTACAAAATGTGCTAGTTTATGATTGAAGTTACGGTTATAAAATGAACATTTATCGAGGTTGTCGTAGAAAAAAGTGTTTTTAATATGTACATGTAGATAAGCCATATAGTCAACTTTGCTCTAATAAAAAGTACCATGCTTTATGAAATAATCAACAAAAACAGTGATTTCCAAAATTTTTGCCTAAAAAGAAATCAAATAATAAATTTCGAGATAATAATATATAATTATTTGTAGGTAATATTTCAACACAATTATTTAATTCATGTTGCGGAAGCATATAGTTATTTGAACATGTCAGAGTCCACTAGACAAACTTTTTTTGAGTATTTTAATAATGGAATGAATGCAACCACTGCCAGAAATATGCACGAAATGAAAATAGCTCTCATAAAGAAGAAAAGACTCTGGTTACTGAGTTAGCCGACTCTCAAGTGAATCCTAGAGAACGAGAAGTAATCTACTTGTATAACGAATGGAGGTAAGTTTCACTTTCCTCTTCGGAAAGTATAATATTTTTTTTCTAATTTTTTAGCGATTTCTCTGATAAATTATTGTTCTTGTATTCAATTTTGTTCAGAACCGATGTATATTTGATTGATGGCTTCTTTATATTGCATTGTATGGAAGAATTACCCAAAACGTTTGGCAATATTTTTGAAAAATGTGTACAAATTATAACAAAATATCCAGCAGCAAGAATTGATGTGATTTTTGATCAATATTGGCAACCAACAATTAAAGACAATGAACGATGTCTACGACATGAATCACCTCAAATTGATTTTAAAATTTCTGGGACTTTTTCAAAACTTTGTTGTAAAGCGTTTCAATAATATATTTATTCTTCGATATCTGAGAAACATTACTTCAGCAGAGTGGGACTTTTGACAAATAAAACAGTTTGCAGCGTAAAAATACAAACGAGCATCATATACCCTTTAAGGAGACAGCTGTAAGCATAGACAAAAGAGAAGACTTATACCTTGAAAAGGAATAGGGTTTACTAGATATCCACTTTTAGTTGTCAAACTCCAAATCTTGTACCCAAATCTTATGGGCTTACTTTTTATAAATTGCTTGCATGAGTGTCTACCATAGTATTTTACCATAGTCTCATCAAAATTTAAATCTTGTTCTGGGACGAAGTGATGCATAAATTTATTTTTCAAAATGTTCATAAGTAGTCGAACTTTACAATATTTATCGGACAAATTTTTTTCCTGGCAAAATATGGTAGCCCGATAATATCAGAATTCCAAGGAAACATTTTATGTCATTTGAATCTATTGAAAAAATTTTTTTTTGGCTTGGACTCACGTCATTCAGCCAGTCGCATCAGGAAAAAAAATAATATATACAAAAGGAAGAAGAAAAAAATAACTCACTCACACCTACATACTAAAAGAAAAGAAAAGTCGTAAGAACCTAATGATACAACAGGGATATAACAGGGTCACACGCTTCTTGTCTAGGGGCCCGTCAAGACTTTTTAATATGTCACAAACAAAAATAAGGCCACGGAAAGATAGGAATAAACAACAAATGGGATAAACAGAGGTAACAAATCTGGTTCACACATTCACAAACGTACCTTTGATTTATGTATGAATTTCATCAGACAATCATATACTTCCATTTTATTTAAGGATAACAGATGACAGATATTGAAAGGTGGGAAATAACTACTATTTATAAGATCTTTAATAAGGTTTTGTGATTCTAGCGAGTAAATACAGTTGAAGAAAATATGATTTGAATCACTTTTATTATGACAGTGTTGACACAAGTCTGTGTCTAAAATTTTTATTTTATACAAATGCGCTGGATAACATGCATGTCCAAAACGAAGTCTAATATTAGTTGTGATGTATTTACGTGGACAGGAATATAAGTTGAACCAACATCTATGCGGAATTTGTTGTTGTAAGAGTGCAGAATCGTTTGCCAATTTCTTTCGTTCTGTTTATTCTGAAGAAAAAGCTTTATACAATATGCAGTGGAGTAATAGTACTTGTAATATAGTTAATGAGTGTTTTCAGATAAAATCAATAAACGAAATAGATTATAATGAAGCTATAAAGAAATTAAAACCAAAGAAATCTGCAGGCTTAGACGGCATACCTCCCTATATTTTAAAAGGTTGTCATGAATGGTTAAAAATACTTTACTGCATATTTTTAATTTAATAGTCACTTGTAACGAATTTCCTGAATTTTGGAAAACTTCTATTACAACCCCAAGTCTGGCAGTCTGTTTGAAGTGGAGAATTATAGAGGGATATCAATTATGTGCGCCCCGGCTAAAATATTGTAGCAAATTATTTATTGCAAATTATATAATGCTATAAATAGGTCCATAATATCACAGCAACATGGCTTTATGAAACGGAAATCTATTAATACAAATCTATTAATTTTTAGTGATTTTGCATTTAAAACCTTACATAACAAATCTCAACTAGAGATGTTGTATATACAGATTTCCGGAAAGCCTTCGATCAAGTAAATCACGATATTCTGCTGTATAAACTTAACAAATTTGGTGTATCAGATAATTTTTTAAAGTAAATTAAAAGTTATTTAATGAATAGACAATTTATCGTTAGGCATAATGGAAACACATCAGGAAAGTTTCATGCAAATTCAGGCGTACCGCAAGGATCTAATCTGGGACCTCTTTTCTTTTTACTGTTTATAAATGACCTACCTACCGTATTGAAATATTCAGAATGTTTACTTTTTGCAGATGATTTAAAAATGTTTAAAACTATTCAAACAGTAAGAGACTGCGTTTCACTTCAAAAAGATATAAATAGTGTAATTGAATGGAGTGGTAATAATAAATTATACTTCAATATAAAAAAATGCAGCATTTTAACGATAACTAGATCGAAAGATAGTATTATTTTTGAATATCAAATGAAGAGTGCGGTCCTTCAGAGGAAACTTGAAGTCAAGGATCTAGGAGTTACATATGATACTGGTTTTTCCTTTGCGAGTCATATTACACAAATAACAAGATCATCTAATAGAACGTTAGGATTTGTAATTAGGGAACCACGGGAGTTCCAAAATTTAAATACAATTAAACTTCTTTACTATACCCTGGTTCGATCTAAGTTAGAGTTTGCTTCAGTAATTTGGTTTGAGGAATATATTTCTACATTGAGAAACATTGAAAAAATACAAAACAAATTTTTTCGCTACCTATTTCTTAAAAAACACAAACAATGGCCAGATTACAATAAGACTCGATCAACTCAATTAAGAACTGAATTTAAAATTATAGCGTTAGATCAAAGACGAATGTTGATAGCATTAATGTTTATATTTAAAATTATTAACAATAAAATTGACGCGCCAGAGGTACTAAAACTATTACCTTTTCATGTACCCTCTCGACACACGCGTAATACATTAGTATTTAATATATCGAAGGATATAAATATACCAAGGGCACCTCTTGCAGCCATGTTGAAGCTTGTTAATCAATTTAACCAATTTATAGTTATAGATTGGAGTGCATCTCATTGTATGTTTTACAAACAAATTGTAAACTACATACTACAAATATCTGTATAATTTACGGAGTTTCTACAGTTCTGACATATAATATTTAACTGGTCTTTTTGACTTAATTATTTATAATTATTATGAATCTTAATTAAGGAAATCCATGTAATAAAGTTGTAAAACTTGTTTGGATTCAAATAAATAAATAAATTAGGGAATATTGGGTATTAGATATTTTACAATAATCGATCCAATATTTTTTCCAAAGACGAATTTGTTTTAGCATGGAATTAGTAAAAGCGTCTGAAACAGCGGATAGATAGGTGTGCCACCATTTTCTACTGCATCTTTAGCTAGATGATCTACATATTCATTATGTTTAAGTCCTATATGTGCTTTGACCCATATCAGCTGAACAAATTTATTGTTTTTTTTTTGAAATAATATTTTTTTAATGTAAAATACATACATATTATCTGATAGAGCAGGAATTCTAGGATTTTGTATGGCTGTTAGCACCGACAGTGAATCACATAAAATAACCGCCGAACTTTTTCCAGGGGAAGAAAAAAATTTTAATGATTCATAAATACAAGTGAAATGCTTATAATGGGATTTTCATGATATCTGGGTTGAATGAAATTAAACATATGCAGAAAATAGTCGAAATCATCTAAAGCCATCATTCATTCATTCATAAATTTGGGTTGAGCTCATCAGCCCAGGCACTTGAACTGAATCTTTGTACCATTTCCCATGTTATCTACTTCCATTCCAGAAGCTTCGTGTCTACTATAAAGGTCACTAGTTTGACTGGAGGGATTTTCAGTGGTTGTGTTGGTTGTATAACTTCCTCTCCAAAGTGCTTCCATCTAAGTTCTTGTAAGTCCTCGCAGAAGCAGAGTATGTGAGTAGGTGTTTCATCATCAAGTTCACATTTTCTGCACATAGGTTCACTAACTTTGCCCATATTGTACAGATGTTTCCTCAAGGTGCAATGTCCAGTCACCAGGTCGGTAACTGTCTTCAAGTGTCTCTTACCTAGTTTCAGTAGCCTGGTTGAGAGTTCCTTGTCTACCTTGTTCAGTAAACTCTTTGTATGAAGGTGCCCTTGTGTCACCCTCCATTTGAATTGGTGTTCCCTATCTAGCCAGTTCCCGATTTCCCTCTTATGCAATCTTTTGTGATTCCACAAAACGGTTCCGGACCTATGAAGTTCCTTGAGAGCCTTCTTTAGCTAACTGGTCCGCCATTTCATTACCTGCAGTCCCCTCATGTGCCGGCACATATTAGAGACACTTTGTTGTCTCTTGTCAGCCTGTTGAGGGATTCTTCGCAGTTTTTCACCAGTCTAGACCTAGTTATAGGATTACTGATAGCCTTAAGCAGAGCCTGGCTGTCAGTGAATATTTCAATTTTTTGTCCGGTATATCCTCTTCTGATGTTTTCATCGATACAGGCTATAGCGGCAATCGTCTCTGCTTGAAACTCAGACGTATATCGACCAAGGCTAAAGAACATTCTCTTTCTAGGTCCTTTTATACCAGCCCCAGAGCCATGGTTTGTTTTGGAGCCATCGGTGAACCAGATGATTTTTCCAGAATTACCTGGGTGCATCACCTGTTCCCTAGATGGGATGATGATATTCACTCGCTCAGTGAATATATGCTCTAGTGTCATGCTATCAAAACTCATGTGAAATATGGGTTCGTCTAGTTAATGTCCCTGTTGTATCAGTGTGTCCTTCTGGAACATTTTTCGGGGACCATAAGTTTCCCGATTTCAGCCTAAGAATTGCCATCATTGCCTCCGCCCTTATAAAAAGTTCTAGAGGAGGAAGTCCAATCAGGGCTTCCATTGATGCCGTCCCCGTACTGTTCATTGCCCCGGTAATACCAAGAAGCACTTGTCTTTGGATTGCAGTTAATATATTAACTGCAGAGGACACTTCTGTCCTCCTCCACCAGACTATTGTTCCATAGGAGATCGTTGGCCTTATCACAGTTGTGTAGAGCCAGTGAACCACCTCAGGTCGTATTCCCCAGGTTTTGCCCATAACTCTTCTGCATTGCCAGAAAAGCCTAGTCGCCCTGGTAGTAATTTTTTCCAGGTGTGCCTTCCATTTCAGTTTGGAATCAAGGGTCACCCCCAGATATTTGACTTGTTTGGATATTTCTAGTTCTTCTCCGAATAACATTTCTCTACCCTGCGGGGAGGAGTCTTCTATTCGTAAAAGCAACTAGTTTGGTTTTTTTGGATTAACTGAAAGGTCCTCTATAAGGCACCATTTCTCCACAATTCGCAGTGCGTCCTGTAGGACATTCATAACCACCTCCGGGAATTCCCCATTGGTGACAATCACTATGTCACCCGCAAAGCCCTGCGTCCATATGCCTTGATCATTCAACCTACAGATCAAGTCATCCACAACTAGCTTCCACAAAAGTGGTGAAAGTACACCACCTTGAGGACATCCTCTAGTTGTCCTAACGGTGTATGTTTTATAATGCATATGTGCTGTTATTCTCCTATGCTCAAGCATGGATCTTATCCATTTGCATGTGGTACTGTTGATCCCTCTGTTTTTAAGGGATCTGTTAATTGATGACATCGATGTATTGTCAAAAGCACCTTCGATGTCTAGAAATGCTGCAAGGGCTACTTCCTTATGATTCAGACTCCTTTCGAGACCTGAGACCAAATTATGCAGGGCAGCTTCACCTGATTTCCCTGCTTGATAAGCCTATTGTAGTCTATGTAGAGGGATGCTCTTAAGCGCTCCTTCTTGTAAATACATTTATAAGACTTTTTCCATGGTTTTTACCATGAATGATGTCAGACTGATTGTTCGGTAGGATTTAGCCTGGGTGTACGTTTATTTTCCTGGTTTAGGAATAAACACCACCTTTGACTCTCTCCATGCAATTGGTATATACCCTAGAGCATGGCTGCTTCGAAAGTAGATGAGTAATGTTCCTTCCGAGTTATTTTTATATTTTGGTAGGACCACCCTGTAGAAATGCATAGATATAATGGAATGCGTTGTGTGTGTATATAAAGTATAGGAAACAAGCCCGCCCAAGGCTATTATGCATTAATTATATAGGAATGAATATATTTTCAATGGGATAGTCTATGATGCATGTATAATACTTTGCTATGACCATCCTGTTATTAAAAATCCGCCAGATGCAATCAATGCAGTCGAAGCGAAAGTCTTACGCAATAGTGCAAATTATGTAAGTATGTAATTATTATTATTGAGGTCATTAGATTGTTTATCTTGAAGGTAACATCTTAGCCTGAGACAATCAATGCAGTCGAAAGTCTTACGTAAGCCGCGGAAATTATGTGTATGCATTTATTATTCAGGACAATCATTTCTAATTATTTAAAAAATCTAAAATTCATGATTATATATATATAGCGATAGGATGCAATTTGTTTTTAATAAAGTATCAAGTTAAGTAACTAGTTCTACCTGAAAACGTTGAAAGAAAATGAATAAGAAGAAGAAACCAGAAAATGTGGTAAGATTAAAATTTTAGTATTAATTATTTTTCAATTAATTTTGAAATATTTGAGGTTTTAAAAGTGTTGAGAACAAGTCCAAATGCTTTTATTCCAACAAGAGCTATATCACAATTTGCGGGATGTGATTTACAAACACCTATAAATTTTACTATAGGTTCAAGAGAAAGATTCCTTGTGGATAGTGGGCTGAAATTAGAACTACCACAGGGAGTTTATGGTAGAATAGCACCAGGATCTGGCATAGCGCTTAAAAATGGAATAGAAGTGTTTGCAGGTGTAATTGATGCCGATTATAGAGGTACAATTAAAATATTATTGTATAATTTATCGACAACTATAGTTAAATTTGGGAGAGGAGACAAAGTCGCTCAACTAATTTGTGAAAAATGTTGTATTCCGATTATTGAAGAGGTGGATAATTTAAGTTTTACAGAGAGAGGTGAAAATGGTTTTGGATCTTCATCTTGAATTCATATAATTAATATTATATTGGTTGTAGTTATATAGTAATTTACGTTATCTCAAGTGTATAATAGTTTGCAGAATGAATAATCTATTTGATTCACCTAAATGTAGAATTTTTGAAACAATAGTTTGTTTAGTTTGTAGAAAAGTGTTACTAAAACGTTTCAAACTTGAAAAAACTAGGAATTGTAAACAAAAATTAATAATTGGTTTGTGTACGGATGAATGTTATCAAACAAGACCACTGAGAAAATTTCCGGAATATATAGATAATAATTGGTTTCATGAATTAGACGCATTAGATGAAAGAGAGATAAATTGCGGATATTTTTTACCTTCACGACGACGAGATCGGGTCTAATATTAGAAGAAAATAATTATAAGACCGACAGTCTTACAACATCCTCAGAAGAAGAATAAGAAGAAGGTAACATAAATCTAAAAAGAATGGCTTTCTTAAATTTAAACTTCATTATTTTGGTGGCCGTTTCAAATAATATGCTGTACACAAATGTACCAGAGATTGCAAAACATGTTGGAATATGTTTTGATATGAAAAATACAAGGGAAGACTGTAATCGAACAACATGGAGTTTGTTAAGTATAACAAAAACAAATAATGGTCACCTCTCTGTATACCATATTGAAATTCCAGAAACGAATTTATCATATTTTAGTTACAAATTAAAAATAATATTTAATGACAATTCCGAAGGTGATCAAACCCAATGGCAGAATGTGATTATAGATGGTATTTCTATGGACAAGGCAAACATAAGCGTGAAGTTAAATAGACCAATTAGCCACCTCAACAAATATATGTAATTGAAAGGTCTTAAGTGCACAGTACACATCACAAAACAGACTAACCCGAACGTTTTTTAGTTTTTCCACCGCAACGTCTTTACTGCAAATCCAATAGACCATTCAAGAACACATGACTTTGACAGGTCGGCCATATTGTGTTAGAGGGCAACTGAATCCATTAGTTGGAGTTGAATCTTCTGTGTTTGTGTTTTATGAACAAAAATTGACTGATATGAGTACACTAACTAACCTTCGATAAAATGTCGAGAACACACAAGCCATGTTGAAGGTTGTAATTCACTGAGGTTGCCCCGTTTTAAAGCACTAATCCAAGCATCGCGGCGTTGATCAGAGAGATCAATTAAACAGTCACCTCGCTTCGTAGGATTTATTTAAATATATTTTATATTGAAAACCTGTGCATGAACAACTAATGTCATTAGTAAGTTGTGCCTATTGATTGAAAATATATTGTATTTTTTATTGTTATTAAACATATTGGAGATTATGCATTGAGTTTTGAGGCTTTAGGCTTCATCCTACAGTTTCCTCAAGGTGCAGTGTCCAGTCACCAGATCGGTGACTGTCTTCAAATGTCTCTTACCCAGTTTCAGTAGCCTGGTTGAGAGTTCCTTGTCTACCTTGTTCAGTAAACTCTTTGTATGAAGGTGCCCTCGTGTCACCCTCCATTTGAATTGGTGTTCCCTATCTAGCTGGTGTTCCCGATTTCCCCTCTTATGCAATCTTTTGTGATTCCACAAAACGGTTCCGGACCTATGAAGTCTCCTTTAGAGCCTTCTTTAGCTAACTGGTCCGCCATTTCATTACCTGCAATACCCTCATGTGCCGGCACCCATATTAGAGACACTTTGTTGTCTCTTGCCAGCCTGTTGAGGGATTCTTTGCAGTTTTTCACCAGTCTAGACCTAGTTGTAGGATTACTGATAGCCTTAAGCAGAGCCTGGCTGTCAGTGAATATTTCAATTTTTTGTCCGGTATATCCTCTTCTGATGTTTTCATCAATACAGGCTATAGCGGCAATCGTCTCTGCTTGAAACACAGTCGTATGTCGACCAAGGCTAAAGAACATTCTCTTTCTAGGTCCTTTTATACCAGCCCCAGTGCCATGGTTTGTTTTGGAGCCATCGGTGAACCAGATGATTTCTCCAGAATTACCTGGGTGCATCACCTGTTCCCTAGATGGGATGATGATATTCACTCGCTCAGTGAATATATTCTCTGGTGTCATGCTATCAAAACTCATGTGAAATATGGGTTCGTCTAGTAATGTCCCAGTTGTATCAGTGTGTCCTTCTCGAACATTGTTCGGGGACCATAAGTCTCCCGATTTCAGCCTAAGAATTGCCATCATTGCCTCCGCCCTTATAAAAAGTTCTAGAGGAGGAAGTCCAATAAGGGCTTCCATTGATGCCGTCCCCATGCTGTTCATTGCCCCGGTAATACCAAGAAGAGCTTGTCTTTGGATTGCAGTTAACATATTAACTGCAGAGGTCACTTCTGTCCTCCTCCACCAGACTATTGTTCCATAGGTGATCGTTGGCCTTATCACAGTTGTGTAGAGCCAGTGAACCACCTCAGGTCGTATTCCCCAGGTTTTGCCAATAACTCTTCTGCATTGCCAGAAAAGCCTAGTCGCCCTGCTAGTAATTTTTCCAGGTGTGCCTTCCAATTCAGTTTGGAATCAAGGGTCACTCCCAGATATTTGACTTCTTTGGATATTTCTAGTTCTTCTCCGAACAACAGTACTCTACCCTGTGGGAGAACTCTTCTATTCGTAAAAGCAACTAGTTTGGTTTTTTTTTGGATTAACTGAAAGGTCCTCTATAAGGCACCATTCCTCCACAATTCGCAGTGCTTCCTGTAGGACATTCATAACCACCTCCGGGAATTTCCCATTGGTGACAATCACTATGTCGTCCGCAAAGCCCTGCGTCCATATGTCTTGATCATTCAACCTACAGATCAAGTCATCCACGACTAGGTTCCACAAAAGTGGTGAAAGTACTCCACCTTGAGGACATCCTTTAGTTGTCCTAACAGTGTATGTTTTATCATGCATATGTGCTGTTATTCTCCTATGCAGAAGCATGGATCCTATCCATTTGCATGTGGTACTGTTGATCCCTCTGTTTTTAAGGGATCTGTTAATTGATGACATCGATGTGTTGTCAAAAGCACTTTCGATGTCTAGAAATGCTGCAAGGGCTACTTCCTTATGATTCAGGCTCCTTTCGAGACCTGAGACCAAATTATGCAGGGCAGCTTCACCTGATTTCCCTGCTTGATAAGCCCAATGTAGTCTATGCAGAGGGATGCTCTTAAGCGCTCCTTCTTGTAAATACATTTGTAAGACATTTGTAAGATGGTTTTCACCATGAATTATGTCAGACTGATTGGTCGGTAGGATTTAGCCTGGGTGTACGTTTCATTTCCTGGTTTAGGAATAAACACCACCTTTGACTCTCTCCATGCAATTGGTATATACCCTAGAGCATGGCTGCTTCGAAGTATCAGAAATAAAAGACCCATTATGATGTCTAGTCCCTCTTGCAGAAACTTGGGGAATATGCCATCTGGTCATGGAGTTTTGTAGGGGTCAAATGAGTTTACGGCCCATCTGATAAGATGGGGTCTGAATATCTTATTCGTGAGTTCCCAGTCCTCTTTGGTTGCCTTTGTTTTGGCAACCGGCCTGTTGTCAGAGCTTGACTCTATCTTTACCGAACCTGGAAAGTGCACACTGAGGAAATGCTCTAGAGCCTCTGCCTCAGTATTTGAAAACTTTCCGCTCGGCAACCGAATAGAGCCAAGTTTGTTAGGAGTATCCCTTTTGATAATCCTGTTGATTCTGACGCTGTCAGGGACACCTTGCATGTCCTCACAGAATTCTCTCCAGGACTTCTCTTTGGATTCTTTTATTTTTGTATTGTGTGTACCTAGTTTAGCCTTATACGCTTCCCAGTTACCCGTTTTTTTCGCTTTGTTGAAAAAGCGTCTTGTTTCTTTCCTTAGCGATGTCAGCTCTTTATTCCACCAGACGGCTTGTCTAGAAGAGCGACTCTCCTTTATCGGACAGTTGTTATGATAAGAGGTCAGTGTACACTGTTGCAGCCATACGGCTGCTCCCTCTAAATCTTCAGCAGTTTTTGGTCTGCCTGAGTGTGAACGGATTTTAGAAAGCAGGTCCTCTTTATAAGATACCCAGTCAGTGCTCTTAGGATCCCTGTATGTTCTATTTTTCTACGTGAATTTCATAGTATATTTGGGCATGATCAGATAAAGATGGTTCATCCGATACATGCCACTTGCGAATCATCTCCCTGACACGTAAAGTGCAAAGAGTTACATCTATCAATGATTCCCCCCTCGATGTTCTAAATGTAGGCGTATTACCCACATTCGCAATATCAAGTTCAGTAGTACATAGATAGTCAAATAGTTTCTTACTTCTGGTGTTGTTGTCTTTGCTGCCCCAAATGCTATGGTGTGCGTTGGTATCAGCCCCTACAATGACATCCAGATTATGTCTCTTTGAGTATTCCATCAGGTTCTCCATGTTAGTCCCCGGTAGTGGTTCTTCTGAATCGATGGGAAGATACAGAGACACTATTATTGTCTCTAGTACTACCCCATCTTTTTTGAGTATAATCTTCACTGCCACCATGACACCCGTTCCATAATCGGCATCAAGTTGTATTCGGATCTATAGCAAATACAAGTTCTTATTTTAGTACGATCAGTTCCCATTATCAGTCCCATTCCCCTAATATTAAGCCCCAGTATCTTACCTTTGTTTATCCAAGGTTCTTGAATTAGAACGATGTCTATGTTTTCAGCCACCACTCTTTGTTGTAGAGCAAGTTAACTTGTAGCACCTTGAAGGTCCTTAGAGGTTGATGGTACAGGTTCTCGATCAGTCCCTGTTTCCTCCTCGGTCGAGTTTTCCAGGGTTTTGAAACTGGCCCGCTGGAATAGATAGTACGGTCTTCATTGAGCCCGCACCAGTCCTTTCATGGACTCCTCGTCAATCCGGAGACTCACATGCAGTCCCCTGTCGGATGACTTGGAGCCAAGGATCATCCAGCGATCAACCTTCAGCCCTGGATTCTGTTTCTCGAGCCTCCTCAACCCCACTTTCAGATCCTCTTTTTTAGTCTCGGGAAGTAGGGCGAGGACTCGTTGCTGCTTTGGAAGTTCATCACTCTTGATGAGCTTCCAGTTGGTTTTTTGTGACAAATAGTCCCTCGTTATAATGGAGGACTCCTCATTGTCACAGATTAGCCCGTAGTAGCCGTCCATGTATCCACTGGCTTCAAACCTAGGCGCCTTCTGCACCTCGTCGATCATGTCAGTTAGGTTCTCTTTGATAGACCACACCTGATCTTCAGAGACAACTGTCTCTGGGAAGTTTTTTGGGACCACAGCTGCCTTGATCCCTTTGAGGGCCACGCTGTATTTAATACCAGTTTTAATAACGGTACCAGTGGTACGTTTGGCCCTCTTATCTTTATTTACCTCAGGAGTGCTCCTGGCTGACACAGTTCGCTTAA
Organism: Lochmaea crataegi; assembly: GCA_947563755.1. NCBI lineage: Eukaryota > Metazoa > Arthropoda > Insecta > Coleoptera > Chrysomelidae > Lochmaea > Lochmaea crataegi. The sequence goes on along the minus strand of OX387422.1, from coordinate 71,072,412 downwards.
CGCCCTTTGTCTGCTGGTTTACACCCTGTTTTGATGTTGAGGGAGTCGGCAACACCACATTTTTGGTGTCAATTCCTCGTTCCCTCATTTTTTTCAGCTTATTACGCTGGGCACCTGAAAGTTTCCCGAACGAAACTTTTCTTGCCACAGGATTCGCTATAACGTCTCCTGGTGAGTAGATGAGCAATGTTCCTTCTGAGTTATTTTTATATTTTGATAGGACCACCCTGTAGAAATGCATAGATATAATGGAATGCGTTGTGTGTGTATATAAAGTATAGGAAACAAGCCCGCCCAAGGCCATTATGCATTAATTATATACGAATGAATATATTTTCAATGGGATAGTCTATGATGCATGTATAATACTTTGCTATGACCATCCTGTTATTAAAAATCCGCTAGATGCAATCAATGCAGTCGAAGCGAAAGTCTTACGCAATAGTGCAAATTATGTAAGTATGTAATTATTATTATTGAGGTCATTAGATTGTTTCTCTTGAAGGTAACATCTTAGCCTGAGACAATCAATGCAGTCGAAAGTCTTATGTAAGCCGCGGAAATTATGTGTATGCATATATTATTCAGGTCAATCATTTCTACAACATGGAGTTTGTTAAGTATAACAAAAACAAATAATGGTCACCTCTCTGTATACCATATTGAAATTCCAGAAACGAATTTATCATATTTTAGTTACAAATTAAAAATAATATTTAATGACAATTCCGAAGGTGATCAAACCCAATGGCAGAATGTGATTATAGATGGTATTTCTATGGACAAGGCAAACATAAGCGAAAAAGTCGATAACTTGTACATTTTAACATATATAACATTAATTTTATTAATTCTTATTGTTATACAGGGTGGGGCAATCTTCTGACAACGGAGGATTACATCTTTGTGGTACGAGATAAAACTGTAAGGTTTTGTGTGAGCTAATACAGTTACTGAGGGCACATTTTGAAAATACTTTCGATTCTACAGGGTGTTCCAAAACCACGTAGCAGCACAAACTTACATTTTTTTAAATGAAACGTACTATATTTTGTTCAAGAATCGAAAAGATCTCACCGAGAGCGTTACAAAAATATAGCATTCCAATATATTATATGGGTGTTTTAAATAGATATGGCGAATTATTGGAAAAAAAGACCTCCTCTTTAACACTCTGCTAAACAGTAAATCAAAATAAATCAACAGGTCTGTGTATTCAATTGTCATTCACATATCATTGGCTGTACTCAGTATTAATTACTTTTTTTATCTGTGGCTTCTTTAATACAGGGTGAAACAAAACGCAAATCAAGCAATATCTCAAAATTTTCAAATGAATCACCCTATAAGTCTTTTTACAATTGTTAGTACAATTAATAATCTTTCAAACGATATAGTACATTTAGGGTATAAGTTGATGGAAAACCGTAAATATTTTATGATAATGGTCAAAAACAAGTATTTTACGTACACAAATTAAATGGTATTAAATTTTTACATGCAACGTCTAAGGCATAAATTTTAATCGTAATGTTGGATGCATCTAAAATATCTTTCACTTTTACTCTTACCATTAGAGGAAGGAAAGACTTAATCGGAATTATGTTGGAAGCAATATTTTTGTTTACTGTGAGTAGGCTAAGGTCATTATAGTACTAATAAATATAAAAGCAGTTTGCAGTCTTTACGAAATAATTAAGTCATCACAAACAGTATATCTTAGTTATGTAAGATGCAAGATTGTATTTATTTTCCAACTTTTTCTATTTTTTGAAAACTAACAATTATGGAAACCAACATTATAAAAACACTTACGTTTACATAAATAAACATTGACATTTCATAAAAAGTATAGTTTATGCTAAGTGTTCAAAATGGCGATCATTTACTTCCATACACTTCTCAATCCTTTTCAAAAACGAGGATCTTACTCTTTCTAACATAGCTGGAGTTATTGTGGAAAATGCGTTACGAATCCTTTCTTTCATGTCTTCTCTGGTAGTAGGTTTTGTTTAATACACAAGTTGCTTGATGTATCCCCATAAAAAGAAATCCATCGGTGTGAGATCTGGAGATCAAGGAGGCCACGAAATTGGTCCACCACGTCCTATCCACCTGTCGGTAAAATGTCTGTTTAACCACCGACGTACACAACGAACGTAATGTACAGATGCTCCATCTTGTTGGAACCACAAGTTAACTCTTGTGTTTAAATCAACTTCCTCCAATAATTCTCCCAAATGTTTTTTTAGAAAATTGTAATACCTTCTTCCAGTGAGGCTACCTTCAAAAAAGTATGGCCCTATAACTGTATCTCCTACGATTCCTCCCCATACATTTATGGACCATTTAGTTTGGGTCGTTGTACGAAACAAATGTGGATTACTTTCCGAATAAAAATGAAAATTGGGGCGGTTGACGAGGAGGAGGTTCTTCCTATTGTTCGTCTACTAATGTCTAATTCAGAACTAAGTTTTCTAGTACTTGTATTAGGATTCCCAACCAAATTAGTCATTACTAAAAATTCGTTGTCCTCATTGAAAACACGTCTTGGAAGAGCATGAGGTTGATAGGAAACATTACCTGATGTGTCGAATCTCTCCTTAAGTCTTAAGAAAGCTTTTTCATTTGGATGTCTTCGATTGGGATATCTTTCACGATATATTCTTCAAGCGAGTAAACAATTTTTTGAACATTCTCCTAACACGTAAGTCATATTGATCATGTCTCCCTGCGGAAAATTCATTATAGTTATTTATTATTTAAACCTAACAACACAAACGAAGAATACAGCAATATTTCTTTGACATTTATTAGTAGATACTATTTTGACAGTAGCCCACTTGATATAATCAAAAATATGGCTTGATTATGTTCCGCCCTTTCTCAGACAAGCCTATAATAACAATTCTTGAAAGTGAAACATGCATAAACATAAAAAATTTGGTAATTCCAGGTACCTACGGTATTAACAAACATTTTATTTCAGTGATTAGATATTGTAGATGCATCCAAAATTACGATTAAAATTTATGACTCAGAAATGTTAAAATTTACAAGACGTTGCATGCAAAAATTTAATACCATTTAATTTGTGTACGTAAAATACTTGTTTTTGACCATTATCATAAAATATTTACGGTTTTCCATTAACTTATACCCTAAATGTACTAAATCCTTTGAAAGATTATTAATTGTACTAACAAATTGTAAAAAGACTTATAGGGTGATTCAGTTAAAAATTTTGAGATATTGCTTGATTTGCGTTTTGTTTCACCCTGTATTAAAGAAGCCACAGATAAAAAAATAATTAATACTGAGTACAGCCAATGATATGTGAATGACAATTGAATACACAGACCTGTTGATTTATTTTGATTTACTGTTTAGCAGAGTGTTAAAGAGGAGGTCTTTTTTGCCAATAATTGGCCATATCTTTTTAAAACACCCATATAATATATTGGAGTGCTATACTTTTGTAACGCTCTCGGTGAGATCTTTTCGATTCTTGAACAAAATATAGTACGTTTCATTTAAAAAAATGTAAGTTTGTGCTGCTACGTGGTTTTGGAACACCCTGTAGAATCGAAAGTATTTTCAAAATGTGCCCTCAGTAACTGTATTAGCTCACACAAAACCTTACAGTTTTATCTCGTACCACAACGATGTAATCCTCCGTTGTCAGAAGATTGCCCCACCCTGTATATAACTTACTTAAAATGGTTAAGGTATTCACACAATATAAGTTTTACTCAACGGTTTGTAGTAAATAAATAAAACAAGTTAATTAAATAATATTCTTTTATTTTTCATCCATTACAAAATGTTCATATAAGGTAAAAACATTTGTTAACGCACAAATACATGGATTAATATTGTGATAAAAACATTTTGGTGTCAAGGCTGCTAATGGAGGATTTTCGTCGAATTCATACACAGGTGTGGTGGAATATTTTTGTATGAAATTAGCCTTTTCTTTTCCTTTCACGAAAACCATGTCTGCATTTTCGGTAATGTGTTTCAAGATATTTTTGAATTTGTGTAAATGTGTATAACCAGCATTCCAATCAATACCATGATGATTTTTCATTAACCAAGTTGCTTGTCTATGTAAGTCTGGAGGTAACATATGTAGAGGAAATGGTGATTTGAAAATATAGTGACTTACTTGATGTCCATCATAAGCTGCAAATTCTTTAACAATGAACTTATTATTTTCAATTTTAAAACCTTGAACATCTAAGACAACTTTCATATTTGTAACTGTTGCAATTTAGTCTTGACACATTTATATTGTTCATAATATTCAATGTCACGTTTGAGATGTGTTAATTTGAAAAGAAACCGACTAAGAGCAGTTTGATACTTGTGGCGGGTATTCATATCTAATGTAGAATATATAGTGACACTACTTTTATATTACATGTCAATCATGCGCGTTATAAAATGTATTGCTTAACAATTTTAGTTAATGGATTATATGAAAATTGTTTTTCGTGTGAGATCAAACAATAAGCAGAAATATCACTCGTAATGGGAGCATTTAACTCAAATTCTATACGAAGAACTACGGATCCAGACTGTATTTGTTCCTTCTGCCTCGAGCAATCTATATGAATTAAGGGTGCTTTATCTCTGAATTCGTTAGGTGTAAAAACAGGTTCACTGATTGAACGGCTATAATAAGAAGTCTGGAAATCAGCAAACATTTTGTATAACGTAGCAAAACTATTGTTTGTAAAATCTAAAAGTAAATCATTGTATGGATACTTCTCGGAATTGAGAAATACCTTAATATTTTTTAAATTGAGATGTTTAAATTGACTCATATTTTCTTTTATGTTACCCCTGGCATTATTTTGAAATCCTATTATAATATGTCTAGGTGTCTCTACTTTTGTACTAGTTTTTACACTCCAAGTGTGGCGATCAATTGCCAAGATCTGAATTTTATTGGTAATTCCTTGTTACTTTGTATAATTTTGTTCAGATGTAATTCATGTTTTATGCTCGGTTTCACATGAGGAATTCTCCAACTGATGTGAGTTAATTCAATTTTAGGTTTTTCCGTTTCGTCTGTATGTGTGACCGAGTCGTTATCGTTACTAGATCTCACCAATATTAGCTTTTGTTTCATGTTTAAAATTATTTTATTGAAATCTTCAAAGAATCCCAACCATAATTTCAAAGGTATTCATACGTTAAAATTTCCATGTATGTCTGACAGCTTGACGTCTTCCTTAGGAAACCATCCAGAATTATTTAAAAAAATACTTTCATTTGAATTATAGGATAAATGATTTTTCATTGTTGAAACAAGGCCAACATCTCTTACTGAATCAATTACAACACCATTCAACTCATACCGAATTTCACGGAATAAAAAAGCTATTGCATTATTAATGAATTTTAATTTTGTAGGCACTGTGTTGGTTTCAGTTAAAATTTTCCCCGCAATCTCAAGATAACTGTCAGCCGGATATGTTATACAGTCTAAATCTTGCACTACCATACGAATCTCATCATTGTAATTTAACTTTCCGGTAATATATGGTTGGTATGTGTGATATTCATAATCCTCTACAGCCATGTCATTGAAGGCTTCATGAGTAACTTGTAATATATCCATTATATTAATAACTTAAAACCGAGGGATTTTAAAAAACGTTTATTTTTTGGCGTTATGACGGCTATTCTCTCACACAAACTAATTGTATCCGGTTTGCTCATCAATCTTTTATAGTTTTTTGCAGCATATGGATGAAGGGAAAATTTTAAGACCATTTTTGTTGTCGAATATGTAAAGTAACAGTGATCTCCTCGTCTTGAAAATTTATTACGTTACCACGCTGATCAATAATTTTTACTGTTATGTTGTTAAATGTTTTGACACTTACAGGATAATACAGGATATTTTGAGGAGATTCAACTATTTTATAGCCACTAGGAACAGTAGGAAAAAATTGATGGATAATGTGGACAGGATGTCCATTGAGATATGATCCAACAGCAATGTCACAATCTATTCCAATAGAATTAACTTGTAAAATATTTATAGGATTTGTAGAAGTATGTGTAACATTGGGTGTTAACGAAACTTTCTCAAATCCAAATACTTTACCAATCGAGTCATCGGTCAAAAATGAAATTGTTTTGTTACTATAAAATGATACGTGAGATGTGTTTAGATTTGGGTCTATGTCAATTGTTGAATCTGGTGCTATTTTAAACATTTGCTGTTTAATATATTGAATAATTTCATTAAGTTCATAAGCACCTTTAGGTATAATTATTGTATGATATATAGTAGGACCTCCAAAAATAAATCTATTATTAGTTTCATCATTATTTGGTATTGTATTAAAACTATTAAAATTAACTGAACCAACTTCGTAGTCACATCTATCATCCAAGTAAATGGGAGGATTGAAATTATAATTAAGAATAGATGATGCACCACTAAGTGTAACGGAAAATGTCATTTTCAACTAAAAAAAGTGTACTGTGTCAAATATTATGATTGATTGAAATATTTATGTATAAATTGAAGTGAGTGATGACCGCAACTATATGAATTGTTCTGTAGTTTATCATATTTGTATGTTATATATACTGGACCGTTACTATGAAAATACTTAATCAGTTCCATTGGCGGAGGTGAATTTCCAAGTATACAATTTTCTTGTCTGATTTTATGTATGATGTCCAATGTGTTCCGTCTCCTCTGACTGTATCTATATTCAAAATGCCACATTCATGTTTATGAATTTTCTTCGGTAAATTATCTCTCATGAAAACTCCTCTAAAAAAAGGTATTTTCAATATTTTGACATATTTCCATAGATCTTTATCGGTAAGCCCACGATGGGGCAATTTCAGTTTTTCGTTGTTCCTTGTCCTTTGTATGGTCTTAGATAAAGACCTTTTCCTTTATGTCTTAGTTGTCTTCTTTGCTTTTTTTGTTTTTTAAATCCTTTTCCCTGTTTCGATTCCATAGCCATATCATGGCGTTTTTGTTCAGTTAATTGTTGATTGTTATACTTAGCATCATTTACTGCCTTTGCAATTCCAGCTGCTCCACCTCCCAGAGCTCCTAATGCACCTAACAGTGGTAATATTAATGGTAAAAATCCACCCTTTCTCGGTGTTTGAATTATACGTTTCTTAGGTTTTTTCTGAATTAAATTACCACCACGACTTTTTTTAATTCCTACACCCATACCAAGTTTACGTTTTCCTTTCATGACTGCAGTGACAAACAAAGAAGCTACTTTTTCACCTAACGTAGCGTCCTGGGATTTAACTAGTTCCCAAGCTTTGTCCTCTAATACCTGATCTGCTTTATGTCTTTCCTGTAAATTATTATTTTTTGCGTGTTCCTTACAAGCTTGATCTAAAAGATTAATTCCTTTATCATCTCGTTGTAGTCTTTGTTCTAGTTTTGTGTTTGGTCCACAATATTGGTATCCACCAGGTAAATGAAGTTCAAATGGTAGTTTATTAATTAACGAAACTAAATCTCCACCTTTGTAATGACGACGACGACGACGACGACGACAACGTGATTGTAACTGTTTACGTTTAACCATAGTTCTCTTTATATATATATACTCCGATCACCCTATAAATACTGTCAGTTATTGGCGTTGTTGTTAACTAGTTACAAAAAAAAATGAAGATTGCAAAACATTTTATATCTTTACCTGTTGAAAATTATGATTTGAGCTGTGAACGTACTGCAGGCAAACATGGATATTTATTTGGTGGAGACTCTAAACGAGCATTAATCATCGGTCCCAGTGGTTGTGGTAAAACGAATGCTTTGTTATCCTTAATAGATCATCCTAATGGTTTAAGATTTGAAAATTTATACATATATTCCAAGAGTTTACATCAACCAAAATATGCTTATTTGCGTAATTTAATTCAACCCATGAAAGAGATTGGATATGAGGAATTCAACAATTCTGATGACATAATTACTCCAGATGCTATAAAGATCAATTCAGTTATTGTATTTGATGATGTAGTGGCTTCCTGCGACCAAAAACCCATTCAAAGTTACTTTTGTTTTGGTCGACATAAATCTACAGATTGTTTTTACTTAAGTCAGACTTATTCGGCTATACCAAAACAATTAATTCGAGATAATGCCAATCTCCTAATAATTTTTCAACAAGATTTCACTAACTTAAGACACATCTATGATGATCATGTTAATATTGATATGTCATTTCAAAAATTTAAAGACATTTGTTCCTCCTGTTGGAAAGAAAAGTTTGGATTTCTCACTATCGACAAGGATTCTGAAATAGCATCTGGTCGTTATAGAAAAGGATCTGATGGATACATTCATATATAAGGAGGAGAGTATATATGGTAAATTTTAAACCCAGCATTAATCCTGAACTGACTCAACGGCTGGTCAAAGCTAGGCAGGCACTTCGAAAAAAGTATAAAAGTTTGAAGCGTAACATAAACCAATCGCAAACACGACTGGAACAAAACTATGAGCCCATTACTCAACCGCTAAAACAACTAATATCAACTATCGAGAAACAAGAATTGATTAAGCGGGAACCACCAATATCACCAAAAAAAGAATCTGTCTCTTCATCACGCCTAAATCAATTAAGTCCAAAATACCAACCAAAACCTTCCGATTATGCACTTACTTTCGATTCACCCAAAGAGGATGTTTTCAGTTCTGATAGAAATGATGATGATGATGCGTTTGAGCTAAATAAAACTTTAGGGTACAGTAGTGATGAAGATATAAGTAGATTTATGGATGAAAGTATACGTGACCTCGGTCGAATGACCACCGACAAAGGTGTTCAGGAATATTATGAACAGTTTGAAAATCCCTTACCTAGAGTGTACATAAGGGAAGGTATTGCTGACACCGAAGGACAATTTGATAATACTCTTGGAGTCTATCATGATTTGCAGCTTGGAAAATTTTCTATTGGTGATTCTCCAATTGACTTTTTTGGACCTGATATGAAAATAAAAGGTATTACCTACAAGGGTACTCCAGGTCTGTATGAACTGTTATTTAAAACAGACCCTCACATTTTTACTCAAAATGATGCTAAGGAATATGTTGACATTTTACAGAGAACAAATGCCTTATACACAAAAAATAACAATAAATTACCAAAACGGAGAATTCCTGTAAAATTAAGGAATAAATTTACTAACGCTATTCAACCGTTCCTTGGGATTCCCCTTATTGCACATAGAGAACGAGCATTTTCAGTTCCTACTATGACTACAAGACAAATAGCAGCAAAACTAAGGCATGGAAAAGGTTTAACAATGATGCGATATTCCAATAATCCCATCGATTATAAATATTTTGATGATTTTAATGAATTAATTGATAGATTACGCTTACTTATAGCTTCAAAGCAAGCTGGCAATAATGCTCACCAAAATGAAATAGTGTCTATTGTTGAAGAACTGAGGGAAGGAGGTATAGTAGCATAAATAGATGACGTCACTTATATTCACATTAGTAGTAAAAAGCTATGCCGTTAAACAAGTTTATCCAACATTATCTTACGTCTACACATTCAAATGATGAGGTACTACCACATCCACCATTTTATATTTGTCAACCTGCAGACATTCGAAGTTTAGCAATTATTAATATTAGCGGACATATAGACAAAAATGTTAGTGAATTAAACTATGTATTAAATAAAAATAATACTGAATATACTTTTCCAGTAAGTGGAAAAGTGGTCAATATTGATAGCAACACACCACCAACTGAAGCATTAATACTTTATAAAAATAAGATTCAAAATTTGAGCGTTCTCAACCAGCAATCTATAACAAAAGGTGAAAAGATTTCAATTGGTATAGGTAAAGAAAAAAATTATCATCCATATATTGAACTTGTGTTAGAATGTCCTCTTCAAACAGTGAGCTCTACGTTATTATAAATATAGTACTTTTCAAACGCATGCACCATTCCAACTATGCCTCTTAATAGATTTAATCAACACTATTTGCAATCATCATCGTCGTCGTCGTCGTCTTGGTCAGTTCCAAAACTAAGTGCACAATTTTATATTTGTGACTCTTTTGATTATTACGTTAAAAACATTATTCGATTGAAAGGCGAAAAGAAAACTAATTTAAATAAGGATTATTATGTGTTGGACAATGCAGGTACAACTTTTGTTTTTCCCTACGATGCTAAAATTGAAGATGTTCGACATTACTCTGCAGACGGGGAGGTTTTAGTTAATGGTAAATCGTTTAAATTCCATGAAATTGGTGGTAATCGTTTTAAGGAAGGTGATAAAATCCTATTTAAATTGGGTACACCTTCTTCTATTTGCATTGAATTTTTAGTGCAGTGTCCAGTAGTGAGAAATGAGTAAAGCACAAGTTGTACATGAACTACATAAACCGGCAAGAATCAATTATAGAAGGAGACATGTTGTAATTAAAGGATTACATGATTTGATACAAGCTGATTTAGCTATTATGACCCCCTATTCAAAAACTAATAAAGGCTACAATTACATCCTAGTTGTGATTAATGCTTTTAGTAAATATGTGTGGGCTGAGGCTATTAAGAGAAAAACGGGCAAAGAAATCACATTAGCTATGAAGCACATCTTAGACCAAATGAATGTTTCACCTAAAAATCTTTAAACTGACAACGGTACGGAATGTTATAATAAGAATTTTCAAGAGCTCATGAAAAAGTATGGTATTAACCATTACAGTACATTCTCCAATTTAAAAGCAAGTATAGCAGAACGAGTAATTCGTACTCTAAAAACTATGCTATGGAAACAGTTTAGCATGCAAGGATCTTACAAATGGTTAACGACTCTACCTAATATCGTCAACAAATATAATGATACAAGACATTCCACTACAGGTGCCATTCCCAGTAAAATAAATGAGAAAAATTCTAAGTATATTATTGCATATAAACACCTAAAAACTATTGATCCAAGACCGTCAAATTTCAAAAAAGGAGATTTTGTTCGAATTAGCAAGTATCGACATGTCTTTAAGAAGGGATACTCTCCAAATTGGACTGCCGAAGTTTTCAAAATAAAGAAGGTGAAACTTACTAATCCAACAACTTACATACTGGAAGATGATAAGAACGAAGAAATACAAGGAGGATTTTACAGGGAGGAATTGCAAAAAGTTAAATATCCCGATGTGTATTTAATAGAGAGGGTTTTGAAACGAAAAGGTGATCGGCTATTAGTAAAATGGATTGGGATGGATTCTTAATCATGGATAAATAAAAATAGCATTGTTTAAATTTATCATTTTTATTGCTCAATAAAATTATATAAACTGAAATATCAACAATTTATTTACATATTTTAATCAACCATACTCTTAATTTTTTCATAAACCTTACATCTATGTTTTATATCTAATATTGGATCTATAATTTTGTAAATTTCAATAATTCGTCGCATAAACCGTAGTCGGTCACATGCGGCAATGATTCATGATGATCCTTGTCTCGCTTGTTGATATGCATATTTCCAAGTTATTAATAAATGAATTTTTGTTTCTTGTTTCATCAAAATGAATAGTTTTCTTTACTTCTATTGTATGCTGCCTATTCTTCATATTTCTCAGATATCTTACACTACGTCATGTCTCTAATTATCTCTAATTGGTTTTGTGTTCAATATTTATTTCATAGCTGTAAATCTTCATCTTTAAGTAACTGGGGATATCTATATATTAATTCTAATGCGATAGCGTATGTCTCGTTATTTAAATGTTTTATTGGTTCAATTATATTCAAAGCTGTAGTTACTGGATTGGTGGAATCTTTTATTCCCATTTGTAAAATTTTCAATGAACTAGCAAATTGTAAATTTTTCAAGTCTGTTAATCTATTTTCAATGAGTGGTAACATTTTCCATAACATTGAAGTAGTATCAGCTCTTAGATAAATACAAGAATCACCCTTATAAATTTTTACAACATTCCCGAATGATAATCGTTTAAATATCAAATCAAATTCACCCATATCTAACGGTTCCATATTCTTGTTGATGTTGTTGTTGTTTGTTGATCTGAAAAAAAAGTATCTCATTTATTCTAAAAATTACATCATGCTCTCGAGAAATCGAAAAATTGTATCACCCCACTCTAAAATAAAGATTATAAACGTTAGAAAATCGTTGAATCTAAACAGTATATTGATAAACTTCAAAAGTGAATGCATTTTAAAATAAAACTATGTATAATCAACAGCAGCAGCAGCAGCACTATCATCTAGAAGATTGTATTTGTCTAATGAAGGACCATTGGCTATACAAGCGACGATTATATCAGTTTAATGAAGAAGAACTTGAGAAGTTTCCATTGGATTATTTGATTCAAAAAGCGCAACCACTTGAGTTATTCTATGCTTGGTATAAATTACCAAGAGCATATCGAGACAATTTTGATTTACAAATCCAACTGCCTTGTTTTATACATTACAATCGTCCTGACTGGCAAAGTCACATCGATGGACCACCATCATCACAGTCAAAATGTCATTTATGTACCTTAGCTATTGAACAAATACATGTTTGATGTGAATAAAATCTGTTTAATATACTATGTTTTTTATTACATAAAATAATTACAAAGATATAAAGTTACAAAGTTTTAAAATTTCTACTACTACTACTACTTTCAGTTATATTTTATAAATAATTATGATATATCATCATCTCTATCAATCTCATAATCGTCAATAAATCTACTGAACCTCTCATCAGCGGGTGGAGGTGAATTCAATTCATGAGAAGGATGTAAATCCATATCGCATTCATATCTTTCCTCAAGCCCAAACAGCAGTGTTGTGAACTGATTTTGACACCACATATTCTTCGATTGATATATTTTGTGCAATTCTTTAGTATAGTAATATCCATGAAAATGATCTCTAATTGTGTGTAAAGTGAAATTCAAGTTTTTTAACTGTATCATAAACAAAAGAGATTTATAGCACGATTGGCATAAATATAAATTCGGTGAAATTAATTTGTATCGGTTAAACCACACACAATATTTCATTTCTGTATATACCGTCTCCCAATTGCGATGAGCAATTATAGCATTTCGTGCTAATGCCGAGGGAATATCACGTCGGTATAACATGTCAGCAAGAATGTTGAATTCACTAGGAATGTCAGAATCATCATCATCACCATTATCGGTATTAAGATGTTGTACAAAACTCTTCCATTTAAAATAACTATATTTTCTAATAATATTGAGAGTTAAATTTTTAGGTAATGGCGAATTTGTTAAAAAGTCTGTAACTGATTTAATTCTTAGACAAATAGTTTCAATACACATTTCCTCCAAACTCATGATGAATATCTCTAAAACAAAAACTTACTGACTACTCTTATAACCCCAGGGAAGTGTGTCAAATGACTTTGAAATTAACTGGCGTTTATCGTCGTATGGACTTAAAGCAATTTTAGTCTGTTCTATACTAAATACATTGTGAGCATATGACCGAATAGTTTGTTGAGTTATGACTTTTGTGTTGAATTCATTTAAGCATGTAACATAATCTTCAAAAGTAATAATATTTTTCACTATATTTTTTTTAATACCTTTAGATTTTTTTGAAATACCCAAGTTATTCAGTTCAATAGCTATTTGGTTTGAGGACATGCCCTTCTTTTCCAGTTTTTTCTTAAAATTTAATTTTTCCTCCTCACTGACTTGCATTTTATAGGTATACATTTTAGAACGAAGACCGGCAAAATGAGTAATAATTTTACCATTTGCCTCATCTTTCATCAATCCCGGTATTTTTTTATTCACCAACGGAATATTATAAATATTATTTTTGTTATAATCTGAAGTATCAAATTTGTGAATATTTTTTTTGATATCTTCGTAAACGTCTAGGTCACTCATTTCATAGATAAAACTATCTGTGTCTGTATACAACAATTTACATTTTTCCACACCTACTGTTGGTATTATGAAATTATAGTGAAAATCATACATACAAATTTTTGAAAGATGTAAAATAACCATACCAATGTACAGTGGTTTATTAAATATTAATTATATTTTATTCAACTCAATTGCCATCAAGTTTTCATCAAAAATTGTTCTATTGTGAAATCGTGGACTAGCAATCAAATTTTTCGCCCCATAACGTCCCTCCCACATAGAGCAAAGTTTAACGAGTCTATGTAATCTTATGTTTTCCATAGTTTTCCAAACACTGCGTTATTAGCAAGTTTAAATTGATTTTTTTCAAAGTTGCTTGTAGCACTTGCTCTTAATCGACTGTTTAATTCAATGTAAGGTCTCAACCATTGTGATTGATTGAATTCCAGCACTTTATGTATTTTCGTAATAATTAAACCATGTGCTAATGCTTGTTTTAAATTTCTATAATGTATTATATATTCTTTTTTATCGTACAAGAGAGCTATCAACTTTGGCAGTTTTGAGGCTGGAGGAACGCGATGGTTGGCACAAAAAGGAAAATCTTTATGTAGAGTATGTAAACTCTTTGGATACTCCAAATCCACTTGTAATATGTACCCAATCGGAGAATTGTCAGGAATTGTTGTTACATCAATGTATGAACTTGACCATTTAAATCCTCCAAATGGTAATGGTTCGCACATTGCGTAACCGTACAAGTTGTTAACGTCCAAATAAAGAATTGTTTTGGTGGGTTCTGATGAATCATATCTGTCACCCATATATTTATTGTTTGCCTCTGAAAATCGACTACAGCATACTGAAATTCCACCTCGAATCGCTTTTTCTATAAACATAACCATGTCAACGTCCTTTAAAATGTCCAATTTACATTTAGTATATTTTAACATAGCATCCCATGTGTATCCTGGCATTGTATAATACCATGCAGGATCTAAACCATATGTTTTCAATGCTGTTTCTCTGAAATTATCCATAACATCTGCTAGAAGCAGAATATCTGTCTTCATATACAAACTACTGTATTCTCCAAGGTGATTTATGTTGAAAGCGGTCCAAACATTTTGTGCATGAATGTAATCAGTCTCACACAATTCCACATCATTCAATTTATTATAAAATTTTTCAATGGGTGGCAGTTCTTTCTCTTTCAATTTCTCAACATTATCCACATAATCATAGGGAAACACCCCTTTCCTAGTTAGAAGTTGAAATTTATTATGATCTAAATTTTTAAACTCATGTTTTAAATTCTTAAAATTGTCTAAGCTTAAAGTAGAAACAAGTTCATCAAGACTACAACCCATAAATCTAAAAGAATCTATAAACCTAAATTTAATTCTACTGTCATTATCATTTAGAGTGAAAGATATGTACTTCTCTTTATTTAGCGGAAGAACAGATACGTGTCCACGCTTAGCAATGTCTTTTATGAGAAAATGTGCATCGTACCCTGAGAGATTATGAAATAAAATTGGAACAATGAACAATTTTTTAAATGAAAGATTACAAGTTTGGTGAGCGTAACCTCTAAATAGTCCTGTAAAATGATCATGGTGTTTAACAATAATGTCTCTTTGAATAAAATTTGTTTCACAAATGTGACAACTATGTACATTTACATTTTCTATCGAATCTACTATTATTGGTAATATATTCACAATTTTGCTCTCAACAAATTGTGCAATCTTTTTAATTTCATTTGAAAACCAATCCATACAATCTTCACCTTCATAATGATTGTAAGAAGAAAAATTGTTGTTATAAGTACATTTCATATAATATCCTGCACAAAATGCTTTATGATGTTGGTATTTATTCGTTGTTTTTGATAATTTTGTTTTACATGGTTCCAAAATAGCTTCAATATCAGCATAGATAAGGAAAGGTATTTTTTGTTTATAGACAAAATTTCTAAATTTAACAACATCATATTTTGGGAATGAGATTTTACAGTTGTTTCTATTTTCGCACGACAAATAATGCTTTCTCAACTTTTCCTAACTATAAAAATAATTTAGACAACGGTCACACAAGCTAATTGTAGCTTTATGCTTAGTGATTTGAGATCGAATAAGTCGTGAAAGATTTTTAATTAAACAATAATGAAATTTTATTTCAATATTTTCTTCATTATTATCATCATCATCTTGTTCTGATTCTGCAAAATTATTCAACTTTGGAAAATACTTATTTTGAATTAATAACAAATTAACATGTTTCTCTAATTTTCGTTTGGTAAGTTTAGCAGGTACAACTTCATAATACGAACTTTGTTGTGTACAATTTAATTCTAGAGCGTATACGTTCACAGAAATATTATTCAATTCCTCAAATTTGTTAATTTGATTTAATTTCATAGGTAATTCTAAGCCTTTGGTATTAAACACAAGACTATAGTGTGGATATGATGAGGTGAGTCTATAATTATCCGTTGTGGGTATAAAAAACTAACAATACTCCAAAAAAGCATGCGTCGTCTCTATTTTGAATGTTGATGCAAGCTTTTTTATTTTCTATCTGAGGTGGTAATTTGATATAAGAGGTTCCATTACCAATTTTATATTCGTTTATAGCTACCTCCAATAATAGAATTTTTTGTAGCGCCCAACCGCTTGATTCTTCCGAAAATTCTGACAGTTTATTTAAAATATAATCTGTTACATGTTCTTGAAACCAAATAGCTAAATCAGTTGTTTGATCTAAAACTGCATTAGGTGTCACAAAATACTTTTGATCAATTACTTCTTGATCACCTGACGTTTCAACAAAATCTGCCCACAGTGTAGTATTAATTTTTACAATTAACTTCTTTTTAATAATTTTGAGAATTTTTATTTTAAAAAGATCAAAAGCATCTGATAAAAATTCTTTTATTTCTTTATGATTCACATTTATAATCACTGCTGTCTGAACTCTACTATTGAAACAAGAAATTATATTTTCCCAGTAAACTTTTCGATTTTGTTTTACACCAACATGTTTGTTTTCTACTTTTATTAAACATTTTAATCGTTTCAATTGACCAATTTTTGTTAATATTTTACGTTTTTGACCAACCTTTAAATGATATTTTTTCAATGCTATGTTACATTTCTTAATATGTTCATTAATTAATTTTATCGATTTGTTTTCAGCAGAGTTCACTCTAATTAACTTAATAGATTCATCAATTTTAGATAATGTACCGTGGTATTTGTCCATAATATTATATCATAACTATTTATAAAAATATAACTCACCAATAATTAGATTTCAGCAATTTCAAATGATGCTGCCGGATTCGGTTTTCCAATATCCACCGCTCCTCTAAATATTAAAGCGTACTTCCCCTCTCCAAAATATTTGATAAAAGGTTTATACGTTTTTGTCACTCTCTGTGGAAGGAACGTTATTTCTTTCTCCAGTTCCAGCAGCACCGTTTCCCCAAATTTGCTCTGAACCAATTTTGCCGAAATTATTTTCTTGGGTTCCCCCAATATTAAATCACTTAATTTTGTAGTTGGTTTCGGGTCTCTTTCTAAAAGTGAGGAAGAATTTATTGCTTTTAGATCCATTTTACTAAAAATAATAATACTATAATTGAACGGTATAATTTAAATTCCAAGTAAAATAAAAATAGATGAAAACGTCTTACCTGTTGTTTATTGAAGGTTGATGGTGCGATCGAAAACAAGAAACGAATGAATTTTACAAGAAAATCTTGAGCTTAAATACAAAATGAATCTAATTTTTCAAATTTTAAGATGTTACCTTCAAGAGAAACAATCTAATGACCTCAATAATAATAATTACATACTTACATAATTTGCACTATTGCGTAAGACTTTCGCTTCGTCTGCATTGATTGCATCTGGCGGATTTTTAATAACAGGATGGTCATAGCAAAGTATTATACATGCATCATAGACTATCCCATTGAAAATATATTCATTCCTATATAATTAATGCATAATAGCCTTGGGCGGGCTTGTTTCCTATACTTTATATACACACACAACGCATTCCATTATATCTATGCATTTCTACAGGGTGGTCCTACCAAAATATAAAAATAACTCAGAAGGAACATTGCTCATCTACTTTCGAAGTATCAGAACTAAAGGACCCATTATGATGTCTAGTCCCTCTTGCAAAGCCATATTTTTATCTGAGCTAGAAACACATAGGTTATTGTTATTTCGGAAAGCATCACAGAGTGGCGGTGAATTTTTGCGGATCCAGTAGTTATTTGTTAAATCGAATTCATTTAGTTTACATATATTGTGGTATAGAATTTCGTTAGAAGACATAATTTTAATGAGGAATTTATGGCTAAGGTATTTTCTTCTATATTTTGATGGGGGTTCTAGGGCACAACGTGAAGTGGCTCAACGGGAGTAGATCTCATAGCACCCATACATGTACGTAGAGCTTTGTTCTGAAAAACATCATTTTTTTGTAAATTGTGTTTACTTGCGGATCCGTATAGTATACATCCATAATCTATTATAGATCTAATGTAAGATCTATAAAAAAGTAGCGAAGTCGATACATCAGCGCCCCACCAAGTTTTAGAAATAGATTTTAAAAAATTCATACCTCTATTGCATCTATTCACTAAATATTCGATATGTGGTTTCCAGGTTAACTTTCTATCCTCTATCATTCCCAAGTACTTTATTGATTTACAAAAAGGAAAGGCTTGAGTATTCAAGTGGATAGTATCAATATTGGGGATGTTATGTCTAGAAAAAATGCAAACTGATGATTTCGTAGGAGATATTTCAAAACCATTTTTAATGAACCATTTATTAGTCGAAACGAATATTTTATCTAAAGTCTTTATACCATCATCCTAATTTTGGGACTCTGAATATAAGCAAAAATCATCCGCATACTGAATAATTTTCGGTGTAATATATTCAACATAAATACTGTGGAAGTCAGCTGTAAATAAATTAAAGAGTAGTGGACTCAACACTGAACCCTGAGGTAGTCCCAAGTTATTATAGCGAGGTCCTATGAGGTGATTGTTATGGGTTTTGATATACAATTTTCTATTAGAATAAAAGTTAATGATTGCGTCAGTTAATCGAATCGGTACTGAGAAATTATTAATCATTTTTTCTCTCAGAATATGTAAACAGGCGCTATCGATATCCAGACATAATGTAGGTAAATATCTATTGGTGGAATAAGTATTTTGAATATTGATTAATAGAGTTGTTAGAGCATCTAGTGTTCCACAACCTCTTCTGTAGCCAAACTGAGATCTAGGAAGTAATTTTTTTTTGTAGAGCCACCATTCAAGTCTGTGTTTAATGATACGTTCTAAAGTTTTCAACATACAAGACATGAGCGATATGGGACGGTAGGATTGAGAATGATTAGGGTCTTTTCCTGGCTTGAGAATAGGTATAATGATGACCTCCTTTAGTTCGTTGATCAACGATTGATTATTAAGAATGTTATTGAATATATCAATTAACATACATTTGCCAATAGTGGGAAGATTATCGATCGTAGGATATTTAATTTCGTCTAGTCCTGGACTGGTGCTGGTGCGATTTTTAAGTACATAGTTTAACACTATTATGGTTATTGGTTTTGTAAGAAAATGGTTTTGGTCAACAGATGAGATTACATCAGGAAAAGGCATAGCGGCGAAGGGAGGAGATATTTTGTCAAAAAATTCTTCCATCCAGCGATCATCCAAAGCCTTGATGTTGGAGATTGGTTTTCTATAAATATTTTTAGCTTGTTTCCAGAGTGAAGAAGATGAAACTGATTTATTAAGTGAGGAAACATAATCAATCCAGTTTTGTTTAGCGATAAATTTCAATTTTTTCAAGTTTTGAAAATTCGAGTTTTTTTTATAAGTTGAAAAAGCCAGTCGCCTATCTTCCAAGACCTTATCACAATCAGAATTCTACCAAGGTGGGGGGTAACGTTTTATTTTTTTACTATTTTTAAATTGAGGTATTGCTGTATGAGCAGCATAATGTATGCTGCTGATTAAGATTTTATATTTTTATGGAGTGGAGCTTAAAGAAAATTCTTCTGGAATTTTGTTTTCGAAAGTACAAGCATACAAAGGCCAGTTAGCTTTTTTAATGTTCCATTTATTTTTAGGAAGAATTTCGTCAATAACAAGATCAATAGGAAGCTCCATAAAAATAACAAAATGATTTGAACCTAAGGTGTCGTTTAATCCTGACCAATCAATTTTATTGGCGAGATCAGGTGTACAGAAGGTGATATCTATAGCGGAAACTCTTTGATTGGGACGAGTTAAAACTGTGGGTTGTCCATTATTTATGACCGTTAGATTTAGATCATCTACAACTTGTATTAGCTGTGTACCTATTGTGTAATTGTGCTGAGCACCCCACAATGAGTGATATGCGTTGAAATCACCACCCACGATGATAGGATTTTTTGCTTGAGAAAAAAGTTTTACCAAATCATTATTAGAACATTTAATTTTAGGTGGTTTATAAACAGAAAGGAGGCTTAATTCCAATTTACCATATTTAATTTTTATTCCGCAAATTTCAACACCTTTACACAGATTTTTATCAATTTTTAATTTACAAAAATTAATTGACTGATGGACAAAAATGGCAACACCACCATAGCTATCATTTCGGTCATTTCGGATCATATTATAGCCATGAAAACGATATTGTACATTTTTCTTAAACCAAGTCTCACTGGTAAGAGCAATATCTACTTTACTAGAGTTTAAAAATTGCTGTAAACTGTTTTTATTTGCTACAGCAGATCGAGCATTCCACTGCATAATTTTAAGTGGAATTACCTCAGCCATTATTATTTATTAGCTATGAAAGTATCCTCCAGTACTTTTTTAATATTACTAATTATTGAATTTTTATTTACTGAACTAATATTATGCAAAAGATTCAATACAAAATTAGAAACAATATCAGCAATATTTTGTTTTCTACTTTCAATACTATTAGGATTGGGTTTATAGGAATTGGCAGGTAAAGGTTGATTAGGACCAAAAGTAAAAGGAAACATAGGGGAACCGGAAGGGGACTGAATGGGAAGAGATTCAGATTTTCGCTTCTTTTTCATTGGCACTGAATAGTTGCCACTTGTACTTGGTTGTGACGTTATCCTATTGTTTACACTAGTAGATACATTTATTATCGATTGTGTTGAGTTATTATTAATTTGGTTAGGAAGACTGGGGACATCTTTATTATAATTTGATAAGCTAGAAAAAGAATTATTACTCACAAGTGAAGAAAAAGAGTTTTCACAAAACTTTTTAGCTTCCAGAAAAGACGTTTTTTGTTCAACCATAATAGTCTTAATTTTTTTTTGATTCTCATATTGAGGGCATTTTTTAGATATTGACAAGTGGTCGTTATTTTTACAATGAATACAATAAGTTATATCCTTATTACAACTGTGTTCTTTTGTTTTTATTTCGCCACATTGAATACAACGTTCTTGTGCGTTTTTACACTGTTTGGATACATGTCCGTACTTCAAACAACGAAAACATTGAACAACTCGACCTATAAATTGTTCCACCTGACAATATACTTTGTTAAAGGCAACATAATTTGGTAAAACATTCCCTTCAAAAGTAATAATAATAGTTTTTTTGTACATAATCAATTGTGTTATCATCCCTTTGAATTTTACGTTTAGTACGATAAATATTGATTACAGGAGAGGTAGACTCTACATTCTCTAATAAATATTTCTCATCATAATTAGTATCAACATCTCTGATGATACCCTTAGTTTCAAGCAGATGATTAGGAATATAGGCTATCAAGATATGATTTGCCAATAATGGATTATTAACTAATTGATTTGCCTCATGAAGCGATTTTAATAACACTTTAATACGATTTCTGCCAATACTTTTAATTTCTAGAATATTAGTGAGTTTTAATGTTTTTAAAAGTATGTGCCTAATAGTCATCGGATGTAATCTTCCGAAATTATCACTTTTGTTGTTTTCAATATATACCCAAATAGTAGCTGGATTGTACTTATCTGATAATAAGTTGAATTTTTTTGGAACAGGTTTATCTATTGGGACCTCGTTGGTGTTTTGAGAGTTACTCATCCTCATCCTCACTCAACATAATTGAATACACTTGCGTCGAGAATGACGTCCCTTTTTTATCCCCCATAATGGGGAAAAAATTATTTGATTAAGAACTCCAAACGGTAAATTTTTAAGTAAACACTTGAAATAAAACAATAAACTGTTTGAAAAATTCATCATTTTTTTTTGTCGGCTATTCCTTCTAGTTTCTGTTACTAATAATGATATAATATCATTGTCAATAAATAACTCAAACATCTCAGTAGGAGTAAGGCATTTGAAGTTTTCATAGTTCGTTTGTGGAAATTGCTTTTTGTTGCAAACTATGTCGCCATTTATCCAAGAAATATTGATGTAAGCAATTTTTTCTACGGAGTTAACAGGCTAGTTCTTCCTCGGGTTCCTCCTGAAAAAATTTGTCTTCACGATATGCGGTCTATTTCGTTTTCGGTGCCGCACCCTGTATACAGCACATCATGCAGCTTTAGAGTTATGAAGAAAATGTGTAATATTTTATTTGTACAGTGAAAATTGCGGACAGTTACCCCAATTTCCCCTACATTCGTTAGGTTTTAGTATAAGTTGCAAATAATGAATTGTAATATCGCACCTTTGGAGAAACACTGACACAAATGCAAATTCATTAATTGTTCAGCAAACGCAAAGTTTTTTCAAATTTCTTTTTGGTTTTTGACAGTAAATAGGAAAACAGTTATGAGAAGTTAAATAAAAAACTATGCAAATTGTTAGTTGATGTGTATGTTATACGAAAAATTGATAGTTTTGTTTTTATTGTGAAATAACCTCTTAAATTCATGAAATTTTGGAAAAATATTAGTATTAATTAACTTAGGTAGGTCTTCTTTTTTTATCCCAGAAATAGGAAATTTGGAAGTGTACCTTGCTTCAGTTGTGGGGTTTTTTCTTATTGAACCAGCGGTCAAATTTTATTTTTACTGACATCCCTTCGCCAATATTTTTAACGGTAAGTATCAGCTATTAGCGACCATGCCATAATATATATCTGACATCTAGCGTATATGGGACGAGTGTATCAGCTGTTAGCGACCATGCCTTAAGATATATCTGACATCTAGCGTAAAGGGGACGAGTTACAATTCTGTTTTTGTTGTACCGTACAGAGTTGAGCTTTAGGAAAAATTTGACATCATCAACTCAATTTTGAAAAATTTTGCAATTGTTTCACTGTTTCTCCAAAGGTACGATATATCTTTGTTAATCAGAATCATCTTCAGAAATGGCAAGTCATTCATAGATGTGGATGTGGTTCGACCAAATATGATAAAGCCCTACCCATAAGTTCATTAGAGATGTATTTATCAGACAAATGAAAGGTCCAATTTGTTCAAGTATTGAACGTGTTTCAAAAACAGGATAGAACAAGTAAAACATAATTTTTTTTACAGGGAACAGTGACAACCAACGTTGCAATAAACCTCGATGTACCTTCCCAAACAGCACTGTACGTACAGATTACGTACACCCCATGTACGAACGTACGTTATACAGAGTGGAAAGTCTAACTGGAACAAATTCTGTAACTTGATAAATAAAGGTTTATCGCAAAATTCCTGAAACACGTCAATTTTTATTTTCAATGGGGCATATTACAAAGAGATTTGTTTATCTTTTTAATTATCTGGGGGGTTGCAGACACCCCCAACTTTTTTTTTAAATGGAAGGGTAGTTTGATTAATTTTTCATTTGAAAGCTTTTCCAATTGCAAATACAATTCCATCTTTTTGTTAGTAGATAGGAAATGGGGAACCAGTTAAGGTGAATTTGAGCAGGGTTAATGACCGCAGTTACCTCTAGGAAATGACAGCATGGGGATCCAGTTAAGGTAAATTTGAGCAGGGTTAATGACCGCAGTTGACCTCTAGGAAATGACTGAGCATCGGGGTTTCATAGAAATCAGTGATGCATGTAGAACACGGAAAATAAAAATTATACAGGGTGCACCGAAAGTAACTACATTTAATAGGAGGGGGTATACAGAGCAGTAGTCAATTACACTATAGGTAGTGAAGAGTAAATTATTATTAATTTGGAAAGAAAAAAATGGAAGAATTGAAAGAAGCTGTGCAAACTTTAGTATATGATTTCAACAAACGTCGACAAATGATTGATCGGGAGCAGATATATGGTTGGGAAGAATATACACAGCAGAAGATTGTATGCAGCAGGCGAAAGTGTATAGAAAAGGAGCTGACGCTTGCAAAAATTTTATAAAAGGATTAATTTGCATTGTATGTTATTAAAACACTGTGATTTGGAAAGATCGATGTACGAATACAATCACTTTCTTCCAGAAGAACTTCGCTTGAAGAATAAAGAATTCAAGGAAGAAAAATGATGTTATCTTGAAATAAAAAGCAGTGAATTCCATTCGTTTTATTCATAGTTATTATACAAAACAACTGAACATTATTTATGAGGTATTGCATGCGTAGTGTACGAATTTCAATTAAAATTCGTACAAAGTGGGTCCGTACGGCCCTGTTTATACCATGTATTTTTACCTTTACGCTTACAACGACCAAAATTCCTTTTTGGCGCGCGACAATTAGGCGATGTTAACCGATTCTCAAAAAACCGCTAAAAAACAATACCCGACTAAGTAGTCGTTGGCATGCAATCTGCCGAGTGGAACTCAGTGCTTCGCTCTATTAAAATTTTCTCTTTCTCACCCTAAAAAATGGGTTTTTATTTAGTTTATGCTAGTTTATTGAGTTGTTAGTGATTAATTTGTGAATTACTGTAAGTACAGTCATTGTAAATTTACTTTGTTTCTCCGAGATACCTATCTAATTTCCACGTGGTTCCAAAGGGGAGCCATCTCTCTGACATAGTTGTCTAATCGTTTGTATTTGAGATTATTCATATTTTCTTATTTGCGCTGATCATTTCAGACTATTTTCTAATATAAAATATTTGCTAATATTGTTGACTTTAATAGTAAACTATAAATTGTGTGCGGCTCTTTTCTTTAATTTAGTGCAGACTTTAACTGATACGGGTCGTAAACTTTACACTTTTTACGGACTTCAATCTTTTGTGTAGATATATATTCTTTAGTGTTTTTCAAGTACCTACCTAAACAATTTTCATTATAGTTTTTTCCAGCTAGTCCTTTAAATAAAAAGATAACTGCTGGAAGTCTGGTCTTTCATTTAGCTTAGCTGAACCTTTAATTATTCGAGTCATTCCTCTGGCTTAAGCCAAGAATGACAAGGTCCGATACCTGAATATCGGTGGTCCTTCGATTGTTTGATTGTTCTCGAAGATGCTAAAAGTTATGGAGACCATCTAATGTACAGTTCATTTATTCATTCCTTTCCCTCCACGTAGTTTATTAATCAAGTTTCTTCAAGTAGAACAGCATATGGTTTGAAAACACGCAAATTCATTTTCTACCGTCTTCAATGTATTGAGAAGATTGTAAATGAGATATCCATTAATAGTACCCGCAAATGTAATAACATAAATTTATAGACACGTAGAACTGCGAAAATGATGAAACAAAAAAATCCATAAATCGAGAAACGCTACACACCACACGCGAACATATTAAAAAGTTGTTCATTGAAACTAATACATGATTAAAGTAAATTCTTGATTACCCGCATATCATAAATTCAGCGAGATGTATAACTTTGAAACAAAAAAAATCCATAAATCGAGAAACGCTACAAGCGAACATATTAAAAAGTCGTTCAAACACGCATCCTTTAAAACTAATTGAAGAATAAATTTTATTGAACAAGTATCGTCGACTAGACCCGCATATAATTTTAAAAGCAGAAATTTATGGGAAGATGTACAGCTCTGAGAATTAATTGGTTTACTATTAAAACTCGTTCAAATCTTCTTAAGAAAGTCTCCTCCTCCTATCTGTCTGGCCTTGCGGTATATAAGAGGAAAATATTGCGCTCAAAGTATAGTTTATTTTATCGCATAGATGAAATGCAGAAACAACAAAAAATTGTAAATATAATTAGTGAGTTTAGGAGAACAAAAAGATGAGTAAAAAAAGTATACCAATGGTGATCAAAAAAAAAGCTTCAGGAACCAATTACCAAATATTGTCAGCCATAAAAAATGATGATTGTTCATCAAATAATTCAAACGACCTAATAATAATAGAAGGTGAAACACAAACATTACGAAATTGTAATTATGACGACGAATCTATGGATGGGATTTTAGAAAACGAGTTCGATGTAGAGCAACTGTTTCAACAGGATGATTTCAATAGTGCTGTAGGAGATGCCGAAGATGGCGTAGATCAAGTAAAATTGGAAACAATGATCAATAAGTGTAGTGATAATGTGAACATGTTAATAGAATCGAATAAAACATTTTTAAGTGAAGGTTATGCGCAGCGACAAAATTTAAAGTTAAAAATGGAGAAATACGAGAAAAAATGTTTGACAGCCAAAATTCTATTAGAAAAATTAGATGCTAATCTAAAAATTGCAGAATCGCTCAACTGTTTAAATCTTTAGTGAGGATAGTGATATATTAAAAACAATAATCGAATCAAATAAAAGAGTTTTGCTAATATCAAAATTGAATCAATAGCTTAAATTTTTAGTGAATTATAGTGATCAATAAGTATAGTGAAAATGTGAACATGTTAATAGAATCGAATAAAACATTTTTAAGTGAAGGTTACGCGCAGCCACAAAAGTTAAAGTTAAAAATGGAGAAAAAATATTTGACAGCCAAAATTCGATTAGAAAAATTAGATGTTAATAGCAGAATCGCTCAACTGTTCAAATCTTTAGTGAGGATAGTGATATATTAAAAACAATAATCGAATCAAATAAAAGAGTTTTGATAATATCAAAATTGAATCAATTGTTTAAATTTTTAGTGAGTTATAGTGATAAAGAAGTATAGTGAAAACATTAATCGAATCGAATAAATTGAAAGTTGAAGAGAGAAAAACACAAGAAAAATATTTGACAGCCAAAATTCTATTAGAAAAATTGGACGCTAAACTCAAAAATTGTTAAAGTAATAAATTGTTAAACATTCAAATTATTTGTTTTACCGTCTTTACATTTCATCTATGTGATAAAATAAACTATCATATTATAACTAATTATGACTTGTTTTTCCCTATACACCCAGTGAAAGTATATTTGAGAAAATAAATTGAAAGTTGAAGAGAGAAAAACACAAGAAAAATACTTGACAGCCAAAATTCTATTAGAAAAATTGGACGCTAAACTCAAAAATTGTTAAATTAATAAATTGTTAAACATTCAAATTATATGTTTCACCGTCTTTACATTTCATCTATGTGATAAAATAAACTATCATATTATAACTAATTATGACTTGTTTTTCCCTATACACCCAGTGAAAGTATATTTGAGAAAATAAATTGAAAGTTGAAGAGAGAAAAACACAAGAAAAATATTTGACAGCCAAAATTCTATTAGAAAAATTGGACGCTAAACTCAAAAATTGTTAAACATTTAAATTATATGTTTTACCGTCTTTACATTTCATCTATGTGATAAAATAAACTATCATATTATAACTAATTATGACTTATTTTTTCCCATACACCCAGTGAAAGTATATTTGAGAAAATAAATTGAAAGTTGAAGAGAGAAAAACACAAGAAAAATATTTGACAGCCAAAATTCTATTAGAAAAATTGGACGCTAAACTCAAAAATTGTTAAATTAATAAATTGTTAAACATTTAAATTATATATTTTGCATTTCAGCTATGCGATAAAATAAACTAACATATTATAACTAATTATGACTTATTTTTCCTGTACACCCAGCTGAAGCAATAAATCTCATACAATTTCTGTTCATTCACGAGATAAAATAAGGTATCATAACTAATTTATCCTCGTACATTAAAGTATATTTAGCAAGACTCGGATCCATTTCTTTTGTAAGCGTGAAACGAGTTTCTTCTCTTTTACCGTGTCAGGCATCGGATCGTAATTCTTGAATCTGTTAGTAAAACAGTTATGAAAGCACAGGACCGACTCTTATGTAATATTGGAGTGGTAATTAAAGATGATATGAAATATAGTATTTTATTCGATCAAACCCAAAAGTGTAGTGAAATAAAATCCACAGTACTGGATATGTGACTAATGTCATACATTTTTATGTTGAAAAATATAAAAAGACACAATTGAATAGATATTAAAATAAATTGGATATAAAGTTGCATTAATATTAAAACTGTAGTGAAATAAAATCCACAGTACTGGATGTGTTACTAAATTTCAAAAATTTTAAATTTTTTGAACAATACAAAAAGATACAATTGAATTAAAACAAATTTATGGCGCATTATTGTTGAAATGTTTGTTGTTGCACAGAGAACAATAATCAACTATACAATATACAAATAGTTCTCTTTCACAAATGGTACATTTAAAACATGAGTCTGGTAAATTTGCAGCAGGTCCGGTGAAATGCTCGCTGACATGTTGGGATACCACGTTTAAATTGAGCCCGGTGGTCACATCAAAAAAGCAACAAGTACATAGTCGTTGATCAGTCATGGAATAGTAGTACTGTAACATGCAGAGCGGTTTTCCAAAACTATAATTTAGCCATTTCTGACTATCCACTATTTCAATATGAAATGATTTGAAATCAATAGTGGAACCTGTATCATGTTCCTGTTCCGAAGTACAGGAACTGATAACAGAATCCACTTCACTTCCACTATCGTCATCGATTCTGTTATCCTCTTGGTTTTCTAACAAAACCGCAAAATCGAAAGACTCGTTATCACTATCCATACTTTCTTCTTTTATTACACTACAGTTTTGGGTTTGATACGTATTGCGGCGTTTAAACGTATTATATATAGAATTTCAGACATGCGCAAACAAGAGTAGCTAGGGCATGCGCAAAGGAAAGCACTATTCAGTGTCTCACCACAAAATCATTTATTATAATATAAGCAAGTAAAAACAAATTTATTGGTAGAGTTGTATTAAATATTTGTAGAGTATTCGAACGTCTTGTGTTATCCATCTTGTTGTTTTCTTTTTTGATTGATGTTTTCATCATCTTGGCAAACTTACAGTCTGGGCTACATTTTAAATGTTCTTCATGAACGCAATCTTCGGATAACCACTCATGAATTTCCACATGACAATTAAAACAACGAGTTATGTCACTATAACCAACATAAAAAAAACCCGCTAACGCCAAATCTATAGGAGAAACTTTACCAGTCCAATTTTTGAATGATTGCAAGCGGTAGTCATACAATGATAATAAATCGGAGAAATCTTCTAAACACATATTGATGGTGTGAGTCAAATTCATTTTGCTATAACTATTTATAGATTTCCCCATCCATTCCAATGCTAGCATAATTTCTCCCACCACTTTCACATATCTATAAAAAGTCATGAAGAAACCATACCGAGCATAGTTTTGTCTTGTTAGTTGTGGGGAAATGTCTTCAAATATGGTTCCAAAGCAAGTGTTTTTGGGGGAGCGTCGATTTGACTTGAATAAGTCAAAGTCAAAGTTTGTTACAGTGTGTTTATCAGCAGAGTGCACTCCTTGTGTAATAATTTCAGGGAACAGGAATAATTATATAGTTTTTTACGAAAAGGAATGGGAGGAATTAATATGTTTCAAGGATTTGATTGACAATTTTTTCACTGCAGCGGAAACCCTAGACCCTATAGATGCGGGCTATTTTTGGCTTCAATTTCAAAAGTTTGAGCAGAACAAAATGCTAAAAATTTTAACTGGACACGCTAGTATTTGTTTGGGGTATGCAAGTATATCCGAGCTGTGGAAGATATTACCACTAATAAAGAACACCTTTGAAACATTAAAAAACCAGCAGTTTTTAGGAACTATGAAAATTTTACAACTGGCTGTTACTAAATCACAAGATGCTCCGAAAACAGCACTAGAAGTTCTACAACCAATCAAAAAAATCAATCCAATTACATACAACCTAGGTCTTGAAGTAATTTACAGATTTCCTGAATTACTACAAGATGGAAAAAGTCAGCTTTAATTAGAACTTTAACAAAGTACATGTTCTATATGTCTGGCGATATGCATATCATGCGGCAAGAAAAAACGATTGGCAAGCTAGATATCTCGATCAGTTACGCTTCAAGCAACGAATTCAACAAGCCGCAAAATTCATCAATCCTATTTTACATGTAATACATAGTTGTAAAGTTTATAATAAAAGATATATAGTAATTATTATGTTTTATTTAAAAAATTAGTTTACAATACATTATTTTTATTAATCCAAGAGTTGTGCGAGTTATCTAATCCCAGCCATTTCACCAAAACCTTATTTCCTTTTTTTCTCAATACTTTTTCAACGAGATAATCGTCGGGGTGTTTCACTTTTAAAAGTTCCTCAGTGTAAAAAGCTCCTTGAATCGGTGGATTACTCTCGTCTTGTAAAAGATGTGTGGTGGGATTGGTCAGCTTGACTTTATAGATTGTGAAAATTTCGGTTGACCAGTTGGGTGTATAACCGATATTTACTTATGCGTACAAAATCACCTTTTTTAAATCTAGGTTTGCGGGGGTCGACTGTTTTCATGTGGTTGAAAGCAATAATATATTTGGCGTTTGTCTCATTCACCTTACTGGGAATAGCACCCGTTGTTGAATGCCTGGTATTATTGTATTTCTTAACAATTTTTGGTAGCAATTCCAACCATTTATATGACCCTTGCACACTAAATTCTTTCCACAATAAAGTCTTTAGTGTTCGAATAACTCTTTCTACGATGCTAGCTTTAAGGTTTGAAAATGTGCTGTAATGATTTATTCCATACTGTTGCATCAGCTGTTGGAACTCTTTGTTATAAAATTCTTTACCCATATCGGTCTGTAGATTTTTAGGCGGGCTCATTTGGGAGAGTACTTTTTGCATAGCCTCTGTAATGTCCTTGGCATTTTTTCGCTTTACAGGTTCAGCCCAAACGAATTTACTAAAAGTATTGATTATTACAAGTATATATCCAAAACCTTTGTTAACGCTTTTATAATTATTCAGAATCGCCAAGTCGGCCTGAAGAAGATCATGCAAACCTTTGACAATCACATGTCGTCTCTTGTAATTTTTACGAGCCGGACTATGCAATTCATTAACTACATCTCGCTTCACATTACTCATATTTTTGTAGAGCACACTGAATTACAAATTCAACGTGAAATTAACATAACTAGGATTTAACGCAAACTGTGAAGTATCGCCTTTTTCAACAGATTTATCAACTATACCGGATTGGTCAGATATTTTATTGTTATAGCGAATATATAGTCCATCAAAAATGCATTTAAAATGTTCAACTTTTCCTGATACTGGTATCGTAAAAGTGCTTGTATTACAGTCTAAGACGTAAAAAAACTTGTCTTTACCTTGACTACCATTTATTTTGGAAAAAATTTTGGTATGGAATTTATAGGGATCCCCAATATAAAAATTATCACTGAGGAGTGGTGCTGCTACAATTTCGTCAGAGGGTTTTAACGCTTGACTGCGGAGAAAGTGTTTATTGATCCTGTTAATAGGCATATTAAGATTGAATGGGCCATTTTTATCAAGGGGGTGCTATTTATTAAACTGTTAGCAACGGGCAAAGTAGGGTAAAATCAGCACACATATTATTTACAGAACCTACTTTAAATTCAATTTTATCGCCCTTTTTTATTTTCATGGTGGATAACTCATGATATTTATAAACCTTGCCATTTATCAAAACATCACCGTCACTCGAGTAGTGCTTACAGCTTTCGATAGAACCTTCAACAGGAAAAACGAAAGCAGTCCCTCCATTCTCCAAAACATACAAGGGATTTTTTGTCTTTTTTACCCCTATTAATCGAATGATGCATGTACTAAAATATTCTTTTGGTGTGCAAATGTAAAAGGGTGTTTTAAGTATCGGTTCAGCGGTAGAAGGAACGTCTACACATTCTGAGGTGGAGAGGTAATGTTGGTTGAAATGATTTAACGGCATGTTCACGACTAAACAATTTATAAAGTAATCAAAGTATTTATTCGATTATACCACCCTCTCGTAATTCTTCAATAATGGATATAATTTCATTGCGATGACCTGTATTCCCTGCTGCTTGAGAAGCTACAAGTAATCGTAACCTATCAACCATTTCATTAAAATCATCAAAATATTTATAATCAATGGGTTTGTTATTGTAATCCATCATAGTCAACTTCCCCCCAAGTTTTGACATTCTACGTGTCAGTACACCAGTTAATAGAGACCGAGGGGCTGTACCAGCCCTCGGTCTAATCGGATTTGGTTTTAGTTCAGGCTTAATGATGAATGTATATTTATCTTTAATATCATTAGGGAATGTTCTGATGGGTAAATCGGGGTTATGTTCTCGACGAATAGCATTTGTTCGTTTAATAATATCTACATAATTATCCACATCTCGTTTAGTATATACAATAGGGTTTTTTTTAAAAAGCAACTCGTACAACCCAGGTGTACCCAAATATGTTATATGCTTTACGACAATATCTTTACCTTTAAAGTCTAGTTCAGAGTCACCAATGTAAAACTTTTCTTCGTTGGGATTATGAAAAACGCCCAAAATATGATCATATACCCCTTCCGTATCTCGTATCATCCCCTCGATAAATTCTCTAGGAAGAGGTGTGTCAAACTGTTCAAAATACTCTCTCAAAACGTTTGGGTCGGTGATTGTACGATAAAAATCACTTCATCGCTGTCATCGATAAATTGGTCTTGTCTGGTTCTATCTGGAATCTCCCCCGAATCATTTCGAGATTCATAAGTTGTTTGATCTGTTAAAAATCTCGTGTTGTCCTGGAAAGTACTGTGAAAATCTGGATCGTTATCGGACTCAAAAAATGCTAGTTGATCGTAACGAGTTGTGGGTGATTTTTTAATGGTAATGTTACCTTTTGTCGGTGATATTTCTTGTTTAATAGGTTTCCCCAAAGTTGAAACAAATTCTTTAAGAGGCTGGTATGATTTTTCCAATTTACTTTGAGACTCATGCCTCTGCTGTTTGAGAAGTTTATATTTCTTTTTAATATCTTGACGTGATTTTATGAGCTGTTTCCCTAATCGTTCATTCATTGTGACTAATAGATTTCACATTTTTTAAGGTCTTATATATACATCAAACCCTTTTCTATATTTTCCAGAGGATAATGCACAGTCCTTATCAATAACTAAAAATCCAAACTTATCTTTCCAAGAAAACGATCCCATGTCTTTAATTTGTTGAAAACTCATGTCGATATTTGCATGGTCGTCAAAAATATGTTTCAGATTAGTAACATCTTGGGGGAATACAATTAACAGATTAGCATTATCCCGAATTAGTTGTTTTGGAATCGCTGAATATGTTTGACATAAATAAAAACAATCGGTCTCTTTATGTCGACCAAAACAAAAATAATTTTTGATGATATTTTGGTCACAAGACGCCACATCGTCAAATATAACTATGGAATTATGTTTAATATTTTCGGGGAGCGGAAAATCTTCACTTTCACTATATTCTTGGTAACCCATCTCTCGTATGGGTTGTAGTAATAATCGCAGATATTGATATTTTGGTAGCTGCAGTGATTTCGAATATAAATAAACATTTTCATATTTCATACCATTAGGATGTTCCAACAAAGATAACATTACGTTGGTTTTACCACTTCCACTAGGCCCTACTATAAGTGTTCGTTTAGAATTACCTCCAAATAATACACCGTGATTATTTTCATTATTTGTAATGTCATAGTTTTTAACTGGTAAGGAAACTTGTTGTTTTACAAGCTTCATGTTGAAGACTGCTAGTATATAAAGAGAAGCACACATATATAGGTGTTAGTATGAAAAATAAAGCGGTACCACTTGAACGTCGTAGGACTAGAGGTAGAGGACTTGTTAATACATTAATCAATAAGCTCCCCTTTGAACTACACGCCCCTGGGGGGTATCGGTATTTAGGTCCTGGAACGAAGCTAGCAAAGAGATTAGCTCGAGGGGATAAACCAATAAATCCTTTGGACGAAGCAGCGCTACAACACGATATAGCATATTCTCAGAGCAACGATCAAAGTGAACGCCACGTGGCTGATAAAATTTTAGAGAACAGAGCTTGGGATCGTGTCAAATCCAAGGAGGCCAAATTAGGTGAAAAAGTAGCTGCCTGGCTGACAACAACAGTTATGAAAGGAAAACGCAAACTTGGAATGGGTCTAAGACGAAAACGTAAAACTAAGAAGCGTGTTATTAAACCACCAAAAATTGGAGGATTTTTACCATTTTTAATCCCTCTGATTGGGGCTTTAGCTGCTGCCGGTGGCGGTGCTGCTGGTATCGCAAAAGCCGTGAACGATGCTAAAGCTAATTGAGATCAATTAGCCGAGCAGCAACGACATAATCTTGAAATGGAGCAAGCTGCTAAAGGTGGTAAAGGGTTATATTTAAGACCATATAAAGGATATGGAATGAGGCAAAAAAAAACAAAAAATATGTAAAAAGGGGCGGGGTTTTTATTTAAAACCATATTCAAGAAACTCCCGATAAAATTACCTCAGCACATAATGACAGACTTTGAACTTGAAAAATATATAACGTTATTGCAAATTCCTTATTTTCGTGGCATTTACATGCGTAACTCCTTACCTACAAAAATTAACAAATACGAGTCTGGTATTATCAACTTGGATACACTGCAAGGTGTTGGAACGCACTGGACAGCTTATACAAAGAAGAGTAAAAATGTTACATATTTTGACAGTTATGGTAATTTACCACCACCAATAGAAGTCGTAAAGTATTTTACAAGTAATGGAAAAGTAGACATCCACTTCAATTACGAAACAGTACAAAGATTAGGTTACCAATGTGGACAGTATTGTCTTAGATTTTTATATAGTCAGTATAACTGAGTAGGCAACTCATTCCATAACCAACTGTCCAAGATGTCGTATACTTTTACGTTAAGTGGGGAGTCATCAATTCTAAGTGGTGACTTTAACCCACCCATTTACTTAGATGAAAATTCCGAGTATGAGATAGGATTAGCTAATTTTGATACATTCAATAGTATTCCAAACGTAACTCAAACCAATAACGTATTAGTGTGGGGTCAGAAAAGTCAATACAACTATATCATCCCTATAGGCTCCTATGAACTGGATGATATTATAAAATTAATTGAAAAAGAAATGTTTAATATAGCGGGTACTACAACCCGCATTGTGCCAGATAGTCGAACAGGGTCTGTATCAATGAAAAGCACTGAAACTATAAATTTTACAGTTGATAATTCAATAGGGGATCTGTTGGGTTTCTCAAAAGTCTTTCTTGAACCGAATAAGGTAAATACCTCAACAAAAATGATAAATATTTTAAAAGTTAATACTATATGTATTGACTGCAACATTGCAGTCGGATCATTTTTGAATGGAGAACCAGTACACATTATACATCAGTTTTTTCCCCAAGTTCCCAGTGGGTATAAAATAGTGGAGCAACCTTTAACCATACTCTATTACCCTGTAAGCATTAAAACCATAAACAACATTACCGTTAGGGCTCTCGATCAAAGCGGTGATTTAATTGATTTTCAAAAAGAAACTATTACTGTTCGCTTACATCTTCGAAAAACTAATTGAAATGGTTTGGCAGTTTAATCGTATACACCCATATAAAAGCACATTTATTCACAAAACTATCAGTAGAGGGAAAACCACAGCATTGTTAACGTCTACAAATCGGAAATTTTTGCAGTCTTTGGGTTTCAAAGTGTTGGTATAATGGAAGTTTTACATGTTACGGGCGAACCTTTTAGCGACACTACCATTGAAGACTATCAATTCCATACATACCAACCGTATTATTCTGCTAACCTCAACTATAATGATGAAATAAGAATTCCAATTCAAGATCTAGAAGCTCATACTCTCCCCAGTAATTCAGTTCTGTACATAGAAGGGAAATTGCTGACTGATAAAAATACTGTTTCAACAAAATTTAACTTTATTAATAACGCTATTGCGTTTTTATTTAGAGAAATCAGGTATGAGTTAAATGGTGTAATTATTGACGCTGTCCGACAAGTTGGTATAGCTACGACAATAAAAAATTATCTATCTTTAAACGAAAATGAGAGTAAGCTGATGAATAATGGGGGGTGGTATCCAAACAATGGAAAAATTCTAACAGATTCCAAGGGTAATTTTAATATATGTATTCCTTTAAAACTACTCATGGGTTTTTTTTGAGGATTTCAAGAAAATTATAATTAATATGAGACAAGAGTTGATTATAATTCGAGACAAAGACGACATCGATGTTGCAGTTTTTCTGATGAGTCTGAGAAACCAAAAATTGAGCTATTGAAAGTTTATTGGAATGTACCTCACATAACTCCAAGCATTAAAGAACAGCTGAGACTAAATAAAATTATTCATAGCAATATTGATCTACCAATTAAATTTAGGAGCTGGGAACTGATTGAATATCCTGCTCTTACAGATACTACTCGTCACACCTGGCCCGTCAAAACGACGACTAAAATTGAAACACCCCGACATATTGTGGTAGCATTCCAAAAGGGTAGAAAGGACAAACTTTTGAAAGATATGAGTAAATTTGATCACTGTAACTTGACTAATTTACGTGTGTTTTTGAATTCTGAGCGTTATCCTTATCATGATTTACATCTAGATTTTGATAGTAATCGTTTTGCCACTTTGTATGAGATGTTTGCCAATTTTCAAGAAAGTTATTACCACATCCAAACTAATCAACCTATATTTAATCCAGAAGAATTTAAAACCAAAGCCCCCATCGCCCACATCGACTGTTCTCGTCAAAAGGAGGTTTTACAGAGTGGTTCTATTGTTCTTCGAATAGAATTTGAAACCAGTAAAAATGTGGGTAATGATGTATCAGCATATTGTTTGATTATACACGAAAAAGAATTTTATTACAATCCCATGACAAAAATTGTTAGACAAGTGTAATGCGCATGCGTTTATGTGTTAAAAGTCTGCAGCAGCATGAAGTTTCTTTCAGTACACTATGGGATTTCGTCAACGACTCGAGCAGTATATTATTAACTTGGCTAAACTCAAAGCTGATATTGAGTGGTATAAAAAGAAAAAGCAACTAGTTGAACACTTTAAAAATCTACAAATATGAGATTAGTGATGGATGTTCAGGGTTTTAGGATTGAAAACAATAAATTTATAGTGAAGGAATTTGCGGCATACAACGGAAATCAGGTTTGTCATTATGTGTTTAAACCACCATTTCCTTTACGAATGCTGTCCCCCGATTTGCACAGACAGGCTGTTTGGCTCATGAAAAAGCATCACTCTATTGACTGGAATGTTGGTTTCACACCAATACATTTGTTTGGTAATATAGTTGCTAATTTAACAAATGATGCTGACGTGGTTTACGTTAAAGGAAAAGAGAAGGCTGACTATGTCAAAAAATATTCATTGGCTAACGCCAAATCTATAGGGGAAACTTTACCAGTCCAATTTTTGAATGATTGCAAGCGGTAGTCATACAATGATAATAAATCGGAGAAATCTTCTAAACACATATTGATGGTGTGAGTCAAATTCATTTTGCTATAACTATTTATAGATTTCCCCATCCATTCCAATACTAGCATAATTTCTCCCACCACTTTCACATATCTATAAAAAGTCATGAAGAAACCATTCCGAGCATAGTTTTGTCATGTTAGTTGTGGGGGAAATGTCTTCAAATATGGTTCAAAAGGAAGTGTTTTTGGGGGAGCGTCGATTTGACTTGAATCAGTCAAAGTCAAAGTTTGTTACAGTGTGTTTATCAGCAGAGTGCACTCCTTGTGTAATAATTTCAGGGAACAGGAATAATTATATAGTTTTTTACGAAAAGGAATGGGAGGAATTAATATGTTTCAAGGATTTGATTGACAATTTTTTCACTGCAGCGGAAACCCTAGACCCTATAGATGCGGGCTATTTTTGGCTTCAATTTCAAAAGTTTGAGCAGAATAAAGTGCTAAAAATTTTAACTGGACACGCTAGTATTTGTTTGGGGTATGCAAGTATATCCGAGCTGTGGAAGATATTACCACTAATAAAGAACACCTTTGAAACATCAAAAAACCAGCAGTTTTTAGGAACTATGAAAATTTTACAACTGGCTGTTACTAAATCACAAGATGCTCCGAAAACAGCACTAGAAGTTCTACAACCAATCAAAAAAATCAATCCAATTACATACAACCTAGGTCTTGAAGTAATTTACAGATTTCCTGAATTACTACAAGATGAAAAAAGTCAGCTTTAACGAAAACTTTAACAAAATACATGTTCTATATCTGGCGATATGCATATCATGCGGCAAGAAAAAACGATTGGCAAGCTAGATATCTCGATCAGTTACGCTTCAAGCAACGAATTCAACAAGCCGCCAAATTTATCAATCCTATTTTACATGTAATACATAGATGTAAAGTTTATAATAAAAGATATGCAGTAATTATTATGTTTTATTTAAAAAGTTAGTTTACAATACATTATTTTTATTAATCCAAGAGTTGTGCGAGTTATCTAATCCCAGCCATTTCACCAAAACCTTATTTCCTTTTTTTCTCAATACTTTTTCAACGAGATAAACGTCGGGGTGTTTCACTTTTAAAAGTTCCTCAGTGTAAAAAGCTCCTTGAATCGGTTGATTACGCTCGTCTTGTAAAAGATATGTGGCTGGATTGGTCAGCTTGACTTTATAGATTGTGAAAATTTCGGTTGACCAGTTGGGTGTATAACCTTTGGAAAATGATTCACGATATTTACTTATGCGTACAAAATCACCTTTTTTAAATCTAGGTTTGCGGGGGTCGACTGTTTTCATGTGGTTGAAAGCAATAATATATTTGGCGTTTGTCTCATTCACCTTACTGGGAATAGCACCCGTTGTTGAATGCCTGGTATTATTGTATTTCTTAACAATTTTTGGTAGCAATTCCAACCATTTATATGACCCTTGCACACTAAATTCTTTCCACAATAAAGTTTTGAGTGTTCGAATAACTCTTTCTACAATGCTAGCTTTAAGGTTTGAAAATGTGCTGTAATGATTTATTCCATACTGTTGCATCAGCTGTTGGAACTCTTTGTTATAAAATTATTTACCCATATCGGTCTGTAAGTTTTTAGGCGGGCTCATTTGGGAGAGTACTTTTTGCATAGCCTCTGTAATGTCCTTGGCATTTTTTCGCTTTACAGGTTCAGCCCAAACGAATTTACTAAAAGTATTGATTATTACAAGTATATATCCAAAACCTTTGTTAACGCTTTTATAATTATTCAGAATCGCCAAATCAGCCTGAAGAAGATCATGCAAACCTTTGACAATCACATGTCGTCTCTTGTAATTTTTACGAGCCGGACTATGCAATTCATTAACTACATCTCGCTTCACATTACTCATATTTTTGTAGAGCACACTGAATTACAAATTCAACGTAAAATTGTTTATAACTAGGGTTTAACGCAAACTGTAAAGTATCGCCTTTTTTAACAGATTTATCAACTATACCGGATTGGTCAGATATTTTTTTGTTATAGCGAATATATAGTCCATCAAAAGTGCATTTAAAATGTTCAACTTTTCCTGATACTGGTATCGTAAAAGTGCTTGTATTACAGTCTAAGACGTAAAAAAACTTGTCTGTTCCTTGACTACCATTGATTTTGAAAAAAATTTTGGTATGGAATTTATAAGGATCCCCAATATAAAAATTATCACTGAGCAGTGGTGCTGCTACAATTTCGTCAGAGGGTTTTAACGCTTGACTGCGAAGGAAGTGTTGATTGAACCTGTTAATCGGCATATTAAGATTGAATGGGCCATTTTTATCAAGGGGGTGCTATTTATTCAACTGTTGCAACGGGCAAAGTAGGGTAAAATCAGCACACATATTATTTACAGAACCTACTTTAAATTCAATTTTATCGCCCTTTTTTATTTTCATGGTGGATAACTCATGATATTTATAAACCTTGCCATTTATCAAAACATCACCGTCACTCGAGTAGTGCTTACAGCTTTCGATAGAACCTTCAACAGGAAAAACGAAAGCAGTCCCTCCATTCTCTAAAACATACAAGGGATTTTTTGTCTTTTTTACCCCTATTAATCGAATGATGCATGTACTAAAATATTCTTTTGGTGTGCAAATGTAAAAGGGTGTTTTAAGTATCGGTTCAGCGGTAGAAGGAACGTCTACACATTCTGAGGTGGAGAGGTAATGTTGGTTGAAATGATTTAACGGCATGTTCACGACTAAACAATTTATAAAGTAATCAAAGTATTTATTCGATTATACCACCCTCTCGTAATTCTTCAATAATGGATATAATTTCATTGCGATGACCTGTATTCCCTGCTGCTTGAGAAGCTACAAGTAATCGTAACCTATCAACCATTTCATTAAAATCATCAAAATATTTATAATCAATGGGTTTGTTATTGTAATCCATCATAGTCAACTTCCCCCCAAGTTTTGACATTCTACGTGTCAGTACACCAGTTAATAGAGACCGAGGGGCTGTACCAGCCCTCGGTCTAATCGGATTTGGTTTTAGTTCAGGCTTAATGATGAATGTATATTTATCTTTAATATCATTAGGGAATGTTCTGATGGGTAAATCGGGGTTATGTTCTCGACGAATAGCATTTGTTCGTTTAATAATATCTACATAATTATCCACATCTCGTTTAGTATATACAATAGGGTTTTTTTTAAAAAGCAACTCGTACAACCCAGGTGTACCCAAATATGTTATATGCTTTACGACAATATCTTTATCTTTAAAGTCTAGTTCAGAGTCACCAATGTAAAACTTTTCTTCGTTGGGATTATGAAAAACGCCCAAAATATGATCATATACCCCTTCCGTATCTCCTATCATCCCCTCGATAAATTCTCTAGGAAGAGGTGTGTCAAACTGTTCAAAATACTCTCTCAAAACGTTTGGGTCGGTGATTGTACGATAAAAATCACTTCATCGCTGTCATCGATAAATTGGTCTTGTCTGGTTCTATCTGGAATCTCCCCCGAATCATTTCGAGATTCATAAGTTGTTTGATCTGTTAAAAATCTCGTGTTGTCCTGGAAAGTACTGTGAAAATCTGGATCGTTATCGGACTCAAAAAATGCTAGTTGATCGTAACGAGTTGTGGGTGATTTTTTAATGGTAATGTTACCTTTTGTCGGTGATATTTCTTGTTTAATAGGTTTCCCCAAAGTTGAAACAAATTCTTTAAGAGGCTGGTATGATTTTTCCAATTTACTTTGAGACTCATGCCTCTGCTGTTTGAGAAGTTTATATTTCTTTTTAATATCTTGACGTGATTTTATGAGCTGTTTCCCTAATCGTTCATTCATTGTGACTAATAGATTTCACATTTTTTAAGGTCTTATATATACATCAAACCCTTTTCTATATTTTCCAGAGGATAATGCACAGTCCTTATCAATAACTAAAAATCCAAACTTATCTTTCCAAGAAAACGATCCCATGTCTTTAATTTGTTGAAAACTCATGTCGATATTTGCATGGTCGTCAAAAATATGTTTCAGATTAGTAACATCTTGGGGGAATACAATTAACAGATTAGCATTATCCCGAATTAGTTGTTTTGGAATCGCTGAATATGTTTGACATAAATAAAAACAATCGGTCTCTTTATGTCGACCAAAACAAAAATAATTTTTGATGATATTTTGGTCACAAGACGCCACATCGTCAAATATAACTATGGAATTATGTTTAATATTTTCGGGGAGCGGAAAATCTTCACTTTCACTATATTCTTGGTAACCCATCTCTCGTATGGGTTGTAGTAATAATCGCAGATATTGATATTTTGGTAGCTGCAGTGATTTCGAATATAAATAAACATTTTCATATTTCATACCATTAGGATGTTCCAACAAAGATAACATTACGTTGGTTTTACCACTTCCACTAGGCCCTACTATAAGTGTTCGTTTAGAATTACCTCCAAATAATACACCGTGATTATTTTCATTATTTGTAATGTCATAGTTTTTAACTGGTAAGGAAACTTGTTGTTTTACAAGCTTCATGTTGAAGACTGCTAGTATATAAAGAGAAGCACACATATATAGGTGTTAGTATGAAAAATAAAGCGGTACCACTTGAACGTCGTAGGACTAGAGGTAGAGGACTTGTTAATACATTAATCAATAAGCTCCCCTTTGAACTACACGCCCCTGGGGGGTATCGGTATTTAGGTCCTGGATCGAAGCTAGCAAAGAGATTAGCTCGAGGGGATAAACCAATAAATCCTTTGGACGAAGCAGCGCTACAACACGATATAGCATATTCTCAGAGCAACGATCTAAGTGAACGCCACGTGGCTGATAAAATTTTAGAGAACAGAGCTTGGGATCGTGTCAAATCCAAGGACGCCAAATTAGGTGAAAAAGTAGCTGCCTGGTTGACAACAACAGTTATGAAAGGAAAACGCAAACTTGGAATGGGTCTCCGACGAAAACGTAAAACTAAGAAGCGTGTTGTTAAACCTCCTAAAATTGGAGGATTTTTACCATTTTTAATCCCTCTGATTGGGGCTTTAGCTGCTGCCGGTGGCGGTGCTGCTGGTATCGCAAAAGCCGTGAACGATGCTAAAGCTAATAGAGATCAATTAGCCGAGCAGCAACGACATAATCTTGAAATGGAGCAAGCTGCTAAAGGTGGTAAAGGGTTATATTTAAGACCATATAAAGGATATGGAATGAGGCAAAAAAAAAACAAAAAATATGTAGAAAGGGGCGGGGTTTTTATTTAAAACCATATTCAAGAAACTCCCGATAAGATTACCTCAGCACATAATGACAGACTTTGAACTTGAAAAATATATAATGTTATTGCAAATTCCTTATTTTCGTGGCATTTACATGCGTAACTCCTTACCTACAAAAATTAACAAATACGAGTCTGGTATTATCAACTTGGATACACTGCAAGGTGTTGGAACGCACTGGACAGCTTATACAAAGAAGAGTAAAAATGTAACATATTTTGAAAGTTATGGTAATTTACCACCACCAATAGAAGTCGTAAAGTATTTTACAAGTAATGGAAAAGTAGACATCCACTTCAATTACGAAACAGTACAAAGATTAGGTTACCAATGTGGACAGTATTGTCTTAGATTTTTATATAGTCAGTATAACTGAGTA
This sequence comes from Lochmaea crataegi, assembly GCA_947563755.1. Classification (NCBI taxonomy): domain Eukaryota; kingdom Metazoa; phylum Arthropoda; class Insecta; order Coleoptera; family Chrysomelidae; genus Lochmaea; species Lochmaea crataegi. The sequence goes on along the minus strand of OX387422.1, from coordinate 71,029,050 downwards.
GGCAACTCATTCCATAACCAACTGTCCAAGATGTCGTATACTTTTACGTTAAGTGGGGAGTCATCAATTCTAAGTGGTGACTTTAACCCACCCATTTACTTAGATGAAAATTCCGAGTATGAGATAGGATTAGCTAATTTTGATACATTCAATAGTATTCCAAACGTAACTCAAACCAATAACGTATTAGTGTGGGGTCAGAAAAGTCAATACAACTATATCATCCCTATAGGCTCCTATGAACTGGATGATATTATAAAATTATTTGAAAAAGAAATGTTTAATATAGCGGGTACTACAACCCGCATTGTGCCAGATAGTCGAACAGGGTCTGTATCAATGAAAAGCACTGAAACTATAAATTTTACAGTTGATAATTCAATAGGGGATCTGTTGGGTTTCTCAAAAGTCTTTCTTGAACCGAATAAGGTAAATACCTCAACAAAAATGATAAATATTTTAAAAGTTAATACTATATGTATTGACTGCAACATTGCAGTCGGATCATTTTTGAGTGGAGAACCAGTACACATTATACATCAGTTTTTCCCCCAAGTTCCCAGTGGGTATAAAATACTGGAGCAACCTTTAACCATACTGTATTACCCTGTAAGCATTAAAACCATAAACAACATTACTGTTAGGGCTCTCGATCAAAGCGGTGATTTAATTGATTTTCAAAAAGAAACTATTACTGTTCGCTTACATCTTCGAAAACTAATTGAAATGGTTTGGCAGTTTAATCGTATACATCCATATAAAAGCACATTTATTCACAAAACTATCAGTAGAGTGAAAACCACAGCATTGTTAACGTCTACAAATCGGAAATTTTTGCAGTCTTTGGGTTTCAAAGTGTTGGTATAATGGAAGTTTTACATGTTACGGGCGAACCTTTTAGCGACACTACCATTGAAGACTATCAATTCCATACATACCAACCGTATTCTTCTGCTAACCTCAACTATAATGATGAAATAAGAATTCCAATTCAAGATCTAGAAGCTCATACTCTCCCCAGTAATTCAGTTCTGTACATAGAAGGGAAATTGCTGACTGATAAAAATACTGTTCCAACAAAATTTAACTTTATTAATAACGCTATTGCGTTTTTATTCAGAGAAATCAGATATGAGTTGAATGGTGTAATTATTGACGCTGTCCGACAAGTTGGTATAGGTACGACAATAAAAAATTATCTATCTTTAAACGAAAATGAGAGTAAGCTGATGAATAATGGGGGGTGGTATCCAAACAATGGAAAAGTTCTAACAGATTCCAAGGGTAATTTTAATATATGTATTCCTTTAAAACTACTCATGGGTTTTTTTTGAACATTTCAAGAAAATTATAATTAATATGAGACAAGAGTTGATTATAATTCGAGACAAAGACGACATCGATGTTGTAGTTGCTTCTGATGAGTCTGAGAAACCAAAAATTGAGCTATTGAAAGTTTATTGGAATGTACCTCACATAACTCCAAGCATTAAAGAACAGCTGAGACTAAATAAAATTATTCATAGCAATATTGATCTACCAATTAAATTTAGGAGCTGGGAACTGATTGAATATCCTGCTCTTAGTGATACAACAAGGCACACTTGGCCTGTTAAAACGACGACTAAAATTGAAACGCCCCGACATATTGTGGTAGCATTCCAAAAGGGTAGAAAGGGCAAACTTTTGAAAGATATGAGTAAATTTGATCACTGTAACTTGACTAATTTACGTGTGTTTTTGAATTCTGAGCGTTATCCTTATCATGATTTACATCTAGATTTTGATAGTAATCGTTTTGCCACTTTGTATGAGATGTTTGCCAATTTTCAAGAAAGTTATTACCACATCCAAACTAATCAACCTATATTTAATCCAGAAGAATTTAAAACCAAAGCACCCATCGCCCACATCGACTGTTATCGTCAAAAGAGGTTTTACAGAGTGGTTCTATTGTTCTTCGAATAGAATTTGAAACCAGTAAAAATGTGGGTAATGATGTATCAGCATACTGTTTGATTATACATGAAAAATAATTTTATTACAATCCCATGACAAAAATTGTTAGACAAGTGTAATGCGCATGCGTTTATGTGTTAAAAGTCTGCAGCAGCATGAAGTTTCTTTCAGTACACTATGGGATTTCGTCAACGACTCGAGCAGTATATTATTAACTTGGCTAAACTCAAAGCTGATATTGAGTGGTATAAAAAGAAAAAACAACTAGTTGAACACTTTAAAAATTTACAAATATGAGATTACTGATGGATGTTCAGGGTTTTAGGATTGAAAACAATAAATTTATAGAGGAGGAATTTGCGGCATACAACGGAAATCAGGTTTGTCATTATGTGTTTAAACCACCATTTCCTTTACGAATGCTGTCCTCCGATTTGCATAGACAGGCTGTTTGGCTCATGAAAAAGCATCACTCTATTGACTGGAATGTTGGTTTCACACCAATACATTTGTTTGGTAATATAGTTGCTTATTTAACAAATGATGCTGATGTGGTTTACGTTAAAGGAAAAGAGAAGGCTGACTATATCAAAAAATATTCAATGGCTCCAGTTTACGAATTTGAAGAACACCCTCCAGTTATTTCATCTGAACCGAAATGTTTTTACCATAGTAATATTAATTGTATTTGTGCGCTATCGAATGTATTTTTTTTATATGAAAACTTTATAATGAAAGAATAAAATAATATAATGACTTTCAATTCACCTTCAGATCTATTGCGCATGCGTTTTCTTGTATATAAATGTAATTACAGAATTGATTCTGTTAAGTTTCATCATGCATTGTATCAAGTGCGGTAAGCAATTTTCTAGAGCTTACAATCTTCGTCGACATCAGTTATGTTGCGGTCAACGTTCAACTACTTGTGACAGTTGTGGAAAACAGTTTTCAAGGATCGATAACCTCAAAAATCATCAACGTAAGAGTTGTGATGGTCGATCTTTTATTCCTAAGAAAAGACTTAGACCTATGGGTATGGAAGTGTTGGAACCCGGTGTTACCAAGTTACATCACGCATTCAAAACCAGAATAGCTTCCTATCGGTTCTCCATTCCAGATAAAAAGACAAATTATATGGATTTTCTCAAAAAGGTTCAACCAAAAGTATTAAATAAAATTCAAGAATACCTTCAGCAACATTATTCATTAAAAATAAATTTTGAAATATTCGGTATATACATAATACCAGAGAAGGAGATTTCAGATATAAAGTCTATGAATACAGCCAAGAAAGTTGTGTCTACATCAACCGATTTGAAACATGTATATGAAGAATTTAAAGATGAAATTATGAACCCGGCTTCAGAGTTTCAAGAAAAAGATAGTGGGTGGGCACTTCAAGAAATAATGTTTTTAGATGTGAACATAAACCGGTTTAATGCAATTTCCGCTTCTTCTTATGTCAAGTTGCCAAGGGTGATAATTAGAAAACAGACTGTTTTAAATATCCGGAATAATGATAATGCATGTTTCGCTTGGTGTGTGAATGCAGCAATATTTCAACCCGAAGGAGATCCGACGAAGCCAGAATCTTACCCCCATTTTGATACCTTGCTAGATTTCACAAGAGTAGAGTTTCCGGTAACCCTGAAAAACATTATAAAATTCGAGAAATTGAATAATATATCTGTAAATGTTTATGGGTTGGAATCAGAATTTAAAGATGGAAAAAAAAGATATGAAGTTGTTGGCCCCCTTCATTTTACGTCAGAGCGGAAACCAACCCATATTAATCTCTTATTGATAACTGATAGAGATGGAAACACTCATTATACTCTCATCAAGGATTTATCTAAATTATTGAGAAGTCAAAAAACGACGCACAAAGGGAGAACTTTCTTTTGTGATGGATGTCTACAAAGTTTTTCAAAATAATTCAAATTACAACACCACCAAGAAAATGATTGTACTCACATATACACTAAGCTTCTGAAATTAAAATAAACAAGTGTGGGGAGTGGTTACCAGAAAATACATTAAAATTCATCAACTTTGAAAAACAGCTGCAAGTTCCATTCGTTATATACGCGGACTTTGAAAGTTTATTAAAACCGATAGATCACACTGAACCCCATGCTGATAAATCCTTCACAGTTAAAGTGTGTGAACATGAGCCTTACTGGTTTGCTTTTTATGTAAAGTGTACATATGACGATAGTTTATCCAAATTTGAAATTTATGAAGGTGCCGATGCAGCCCAAGTCTTCATACAAAAATTGGATTCATTAGTTCAAGATTTGTACAATAACCATCTTAAACATGTTATACCGATGCGATCATTAACACCTGAGGAACAAGATAGATATGATACTGCTACCGTTCGTCATATTTGTTTAAAACCATTTGATGTTTTTGATAAAAAGGTTATGGATCATTGCCATGTTACCGGAAAATTTAATAATGCAGCCCATAACTCTTGCAATTTAAATTATAAACTTCCGAAATATATTCCAGTCTTTCTACATAATTTAAAAAATTATGATTGTCATTTATTTATCAATAACTGACCACCAAAGGTGAAAACATCAGTGCCTTACCCCAAACAAAGGAGAAGTATATGTGCTTCTCAAAATCTATTTTAGTGGAAAAGTTTAGTGATCCCAAGATACGAGATGTGTATATGACATTAAAATTTGTTGATTCCTTTAGTTTTCTAGCTAGTTCATTAGAAAAACTGGCTTCTACGTTGAATCCTGAACAGTGTAATGAGGTACGAAAGTTTTTCCCAAAACATTTTAATTTAATGAGACAAAAAGGCGTGTTTCCGTATTCATATGTGACATCTTTTGATAAACTACGCGAGCGGCAATTACCATCTAAGGACCATTTTTTTGATACCTTAAAAGGTGTTAATATCTCTGATGAGGAATATGCACGAGCTCAACTAGTATGGAATACTTTCAACTGCACAACTATTAGTGATTATGCAAAGTTATATTTAAAAACTGATGTGTTGCTTCTTGCCGACGTCTTTGAGAATTTTCGCAAAGTTTGTCTTGGGGAATATAAGTTGGATCCAGCTCACTACCTTACCGCTCCTTCCCTGAGTTGGGATGCCATGTTGAGATGTACTCAGATTGAACTACAACTTTTAACCGATGTGGATATGCTTCACTTCTTCAAAAAAGGAATTCGAGGCGGAGTAGCTCAATGCAGCAAAAGGAAAGCTGTAGCAAACAATAGATACTTGGAAACCTTTGCTGTGAACAAACCAGAGAGCTACGTAATGTTTTTAGATGCTACAAACCTTTATGGGGCTGCAATGAAGGAATATCTACCATTTGGTGACTTTAGGTGGTTAACTGAATCTGAAATTGAATTATTCGATGTCGATACTATTGAAGATGATTCGCCTAAAGGATGTGTTTTGGAAGTGGACTTGGAGTATCCTACCAATCTGCATGATGCACATAACGATCTTCCTTTCTGCCCGGAAAGTATCATCCCTCCAAAATCCAAATATTCAAAGCTGATACCGAACTTGAACGATAAAACCAAATACATAATACACTATCGTAACCTTAAACAGTGTTTGAAAAATGGTTTAAAATTGAAAAAGATTCACAGAGCTATCGAGTTTTCACATTCTGCGTGGCTAAAGACATACATTGAACTTAACACTAGTCTACGCAACAAAGCTACAAATGCCTTTGAAAAAGATTTGTTTAAACTTTTAATCAATGCAATCTTTGGAAAAACGATGGAAAATGTTGAAAAAAGAAAACGTATAATTCTATCAAGTCATTGGGAAAACACCAGAGGATCCCTGGGAGCGAAAAATTCAATTGCGAAACCAGAATTCAAATCTTGTTCTGTGTTTAACGATAATTTGGTGGCGGTTCAACTGAATAAAATTAAAGTAGTGTATGATAATCCGTTATATGTAGGATTTTCAGTTTTGGATATTTCAAAGACTATAATATATGAGTTTTATTATGATTATGTTAAACAACAGTATGGTGATTCTGTTAAGTTGTGTTATACGGATACTGATTCATTAGTGTTGGAAGTATTTACTGAAGATTTCTACAAAGACATGAAGGAAAATATTGAATATTTCGATACCTCCAATTATCAGACAAATAATATCCATGATATTCCTAAAATAATATCTATTGTCGGTAAAATGAAAGACGAGTTTGCTGGTGTAGTTGTTGAGTCTTTCTATGGAACTGGTGCTAAAGCATATTGTGTTAAATTATCGGAACGATTCAACAAGTCTGATATTTTGAAGAAGGCTAAAGGTATTTCTAAACATATAATTAAAACTCAACTCCATCTTAATGACTATAAACAAATCGTTGAAACTGGCGGTATTGTATATAGAAAAATGTATGTTTTTCTTTCCAATATGCATATTATCCACACAGAATTAAAAAACAAGGTGGCTCTTTCTTCAAAGGATGATAAGAGGTATGTAATACCACATGACACAAATACTCTAGCATGGGGGCATTTTCTCCTAAATCCATCCTCCAATTCAGGCACATTAGATGATCTTATCCAAGCATTAGAAGAAGAAGAAGCAGTGGAGAATTTTTTCAGTGATGTGAATATAGAAGAATACTTAGATTCTGCAGATTTTGATTTTTTAGATGTTTAACAAAAAATAAATGTTATTTATATACTTATTTCTTTTATTTAAACAAACTAAGGATACTTTTATAAAATATTGTACCAGTCGCAATAGTAGAACATGTAGCTATATAATATAATATATAAGTATGCGTATTTATGTGTGTGCTTGCGACCTGGTGAACTGCATACAACTGCAACCATTCGGATTCTTGGTAGTTTCCATTACCTTTAAGAAGACGCACTTTATATGTTGTACTATTGGTAGGTATTTCAGCTTTTAGGGTTACTGCATTATTTGGTGTATACGATTCCATTCGTGTCCATTTTTCAGGCCAACTATCATTTTTTGTACCATTACTATCAAAACATACAAACACTTCTCTAATATTATATGGATGCTGTATTAAAAGGTAGTTACCAATAATAGCTTGCAATATTATAAACGTTGGGGCCTGTATATCGACTAATACTAAATAAATGTTATTATATCCAATCTTTTATATATGATTTTTAAACGTTTCACATTTTTGTGCATTTCATTTCTATTATTATTGGTGGAACCCTTTTTTTTAGTCGGGCAGTGATGGATAATAGCATGGATTAAATATTGTTGTATCAATCAACCCCTCTCCTACCAATTCACCAGAGTCATCCTCTTGTACATCACTATTTTTTACGATTTGCACTTTTAATTCGTGGATACAGTTCACATTTAACAGGCTATACAAATCACATGGAATTACAAATTCGTAGATAGTATCATGTTTGAAATATCTATAGCCGATTCCAATGTTCTTATTATTTACATCTTTAATAAACCAATATACCGCATTTGCAGCGATACTTGCTAATCTTGGAGCACTATAGTATACACGTTCTGAATTAAAACTAATCTCTGGTGTAACACACCTGCTAGCTTCCATTTCTACTCAAATTAATAATAATTCACTCACTACTCTTCACTACATATAGTGTAATTGACTACTGCTCTGTATACTCCCTCCTATTAAATGTAGTTACTTTCGGTGCACCCTGTATAATTTTTATTTTCCGTGTTCTACTTGCATCACTGATTTCTACGAAACCCCGATGCTCAGTCATTTCCTAGAGGTCAACTGCGGTCATTAACCCTGCTCAAATTTACCTTAACTGGATCCCCATGCTGTCATTTCCTAGAGGTCAACTGCGGTCATCAACCCTGCTCAAATTCACCTTAATTGGTTCCCCATTTCCTATCTACTTTTGTTACTTTTCATAAGCAATGTGTCGGAAAAAATGAAATAAGGAAATATTTACTGAAATTACTTTAATGCAATAAATGTTCAAAGTGCTCTCTACCTTTTTGCTGACAATATCCTAATCGATTATAAACAGCATTCCGAACATTTTGTAACACTTCCGGCGTTACTTGCCTAATTTCGTCCCTGATTCTTTGTTGAAGCTCGGCGATGTCGTTAGGTTTAATGGCATAAACCTTGCTCTTTAGATATCCCCATAAAAAAATCTAATGGAGTAAGATCGGGTGATCTTGCTGGCCACTCAATTGGGCCCCTTCTTCCAATCCACCTATTTGGAAACACTTCATTAAGATAGGTCCGTATATTTTGAGCAAAATGTGGTGGTGCCCCATCTTGTTGAAACCACATCCGTTGGTCAAATATGTTGGGATCCAAATTATTGGGGAATAAATTTACTAAAGTAGGAATCAGTTCTTCTTGGAGCATATTAAGGTATGTTTTCCGGTTACGTTTTCAATGAAAAAAGGGACCTACTATGCGATCCCCAATAATTCCAGCCCAGACGTTTGTTTTTTGAGGCCTTTGGGTATGGCATCTGTAGAATGTTGTGGTATTGCTGGTTCACTTTATCACCTTGTACGTTGTTAAATTAAACTATTTAGAGTGTTTTGTATGATTATACTTATTTAGATCCGAACAAATTATTACAGTGGTTTTACAAAGTTGCTCTAACACGAGCTATCGAGTTCAGAAAACCAAGTGCCACACTCCGCGAACCCTCCGTCGTCAAGTAGTCGGGGTGGTAGGGCACCGGCAGGCTTGATACACAGTGGAGTAAGATACAAAATATACAGTGACACAAATTATAAAATATACATTCCCCCGGCCTTGAAAGGCCATGGTTTTCAATGCATGAGGAAATAATCTGCAGCTTCAAACATGGACAATATGGTAAGAAACAAAGCTGTCAGTAAATAATAAAAAAAAGTAAAACAATATGACATTAAATACAAATGGTTATTGTTATTTGAGTGTCGGTGACATGCACTAATATCGCGCGCACACATTCACTAATCACTAGATTCTTGCAGTGGTAGCGGACACAACTTGGCAAAAGACCGTTTGATTGTTCCGCTTGATGTCTTCAGTTCTGCTACCCTTGCCACGCCATCGCTTCCTGGGAACAAGTTGGTTATCCGCCCTAAACTCCATTTTAGTTGCGGCTGGTTGTCTTCTTTTATTATGACTAAATCGTTAACTTTAAGATACGGTTTTTCTGATTTCAGCCATTTCTGCTTCCGCTGCAACTCCGAAATATATTCGAGAGACCACCTTTTCCAAAAATGTTGCTGCATTTTCTGCAGCTGCTGAAAGTGGTCTAATCTATTTGTGGGAATGTTTGTTACGTTTGGATCAGCGGGTGACGTAATGGGTCGGCCAATCAAAAAATGTGATGGAGACATATCGGTTGGGACATTAGATAGTGGAGAAATAGGGCGGGAGTTTAGCACTCCCTCGATTTGTATGAGCAAGGTACTTAATTGTTCAAATGTTAAGGTTACATTTCCTGCTACTCGCTTAAGGTGGTGTTTTGTGGACTTAACGCCCGCTTCCCACAGTCTCCCAAAGTGAGGAGAGTGGACAGGAATAAACGACCAAGAGATTCCATCGTTTTCTAGTGATTGAGTTAAATGTTCAGAACTAGTTTTGAGAAATACGCTAGCTGAGTTAGTTCGGAATTAGCCCCTATAAAGTTCGTTCCGTTGTCCGAGTATATTTTGTTCGGTCTTCCACGCCTTGCAACGAAACGCCGTAAAGCTGCTATAAATGATTCCTTCGTGAGATCAGACACTAATTCGAGATGAATCGCGTGAGTAACAAAACAAACAAATAATGAGATGTAGGCTTTAGTGATTTTGCAGCCACGTCCCTTCCTATCTTTGACTAAAAACGGCCCGGCGTAATCAACTCCCGTTGTGAAAAAGGGTGGTGCAGGATTTATCCGATTTTTTGGGAGGTTGCCCATGATTAGACTGATATCGCGAGGCTTTGCTTTGAAACAACGAACGCATTCGTGGACAGTTTTTCTAGCCAAATTGCGTCCTGCCAACGGCCAAAACTGCTCACGTAATGAGAATAGTAGCTGTTGTGGGCCAGCGTGTAATAGCCGAATGTGCTCTTTTTTGAACAAAAGCCTTGTAAACGGATGTTTGGCTGCTAATAAAATGGGATGTTTTTTCTAGTATGCGAAGTCGGACTGCGCTAATCTACCTCCTACTCTAATAATTTTATCACTATCTAGAAATGGTGATAATTTAGCAATCGATCCTTTTAGCTTCGTGTTTGCTTTATGAGGTACTTGTTCGAGAGTTTCTATTTCTTTGCTAAAGGATGTTATTTGAGAGAGTTTAGCGAGTTTTAAGGTGGCATTTGCGATTTCATTTCTATTGAGGGGACCGATAGCTCGGTCGCCCTTTTGTTTTTGACAATTTTCTTTAAATCGCAAACAATATGCAACTATTCGTTCTAACTTGCTAAGATCGGAGTATTTTTCAAATTGTGTGTATGGATCTATATTACAAACATGTGACTGTATACTCTTGCGCATATCGGGAAGCTCAAATTCTGACGAGGGTAAAATCGGCCAACAGGAATGTTCATTCGTAAGCCAGTTTGGCCCATTCCAATAATTATCTAGAGAACATAAGTCAGAAGGCATTACACCGCGTGAAACGTAATCCGCTGGATTATCAGCAGTAGGTATATGGCGCTATTTATTTGCACTAGATAGCTCTTGTATTCGAGCTACCCGATTCGCAACAAATGTTTGAAGAAGATTAGGCGCGGTGTTCAACCACCCAAGAACTATTGTTGAGTCACACCAATACGTAATACCCTCTATAGGCAAGTTAATAGATGCAATGACCTTTTGTACTAGCTGAACTAGTAGAAGTGCTCCCATAAGCTCTAAACGAGGCACAGTTTGTGTTTTCAATGGAGCTACTTTAGATTTGGCACAAATAAGCGATACACTAAATTTGCTATCCAAATCCTTGCATCTGATGTAAACGCAGGCACCGTAAGCCTTTAATGAGGCATCGGAGAAGTCGTGGATCTCTACAGTACTAAAATTTGTGGTAGTTACTTGTCGTTTTATATTGAGCTTGTTAAAGGAACTTAACTCGCTGCGGAATTGTAACCATCGCGTATGTAAAGAGTTTGGAAGGCTTTCATCCCAGGACAATCTTTCTAGCCATAAATCCTGCAATAATATTTTTGCAACTATAGTGGATGAACTTAACAGACCCAAGGGATCAAAGATTTGCGAGGATTCAGACAAAATCCTTCGTTTCGTGATCTTTTGGCTAAAGTTGCCGTTTATATGATAAGTTAGAAAATCCGGTTTGGCATGCCAAATCAATCCAAGCGTTTTAGTACTTTCGTGTGCGCCAAAGTCAATAAAATTTGCCTTATCCCGCGAATGAATGCCCTCCAAAACTTGCGTAGAATTTGAGACCCATTTGCGTTATGAGAAACCATAATTTCGCAAAATGTCGGCCACCATGTTAGCTATAAAAACGGCTTCCTCGACCGTTTTGGCTCCGCTAATAAAGTCATCAACATAGAAATGGTGTTTGATTATTTCGGAAATTTCAGGAAACCTTTGAGCACAATCTAAAGCTATTTGAAAAAGGCACCTAATGGCCAAAAATGACGCGGAGGAGGTTCCATAGCTGACAGTAACTAATTCGTAAGTATCTAAAGGATTTTCGGGGCTTTCAGGCCATAAAATACGTTGTAATGAGTGCTGCTCAGGGTTGATCAGACACATTCTATACATCTTTTCGATATCTCCTGCGATAACGTAATTGTACTTTCTGAAACGAATTAAAGCCGAAAGAAGGTCAGGTTGGATAGTAGAACCCACCATTTGAATATCGTTAAGAGAGTATCCGCTGCTAGTGTTACAGGATGCGTCGAAGACTACGCGTAGTTTGGTGGTAAGACTGCTTTGCTTTACTACCCCGTGATGCGGGAAGTAGTAAGACATTTGTTTCTCGTTGTTTTCCGTAACCTTCGCCATATGACCTAATGCGATGTACTCGTTTATAAATTTCGCGTATTCTGCCTTGAAACTATTATTGTTTTTGAATTTGCGTTCCAGAGATAAAAAACGTTTTTTAGCATTTTCGTAAGAATCTCTTAATACGTTGGGATCTTCCTTTAGAGGTAGAGTAACTATGAATTGGCCTTTGTCGTTTCGCGACACGGTCTTAACAAAATGATCTTCGCATTGCCTTTTTTCCTAAGAAAGCGTTCGTATAGAGGAGACTTCCTCCAGTTCCCAAAAACGCGCCACTTGCTTATCTATATCTAAATTTGCCGAAAAATTACAGCGGATCACGTGTGAATGATTTGTAGCACCAATTATACCCGACACGATCCACCCGAATTTGCTTTTTTGCATAAGCGCGCCATGGTTTGAGATTTTTATTTGGCCTATGCACATGACCTCCCAAAAATGATCAGCGCCCAAAAGCATGTCGACCCTATCTGGTTTGTGAAAGGTTGGGTCGGCAAGATTGATATTACTGGGAATTTCTAACGAGTTGGGATCCACATAAAAATTTGGCAAATTACCGGTAATTTCAGGTACCACTAAACGGGACACCTTTTTCGTAAAGTCATTATAACGAGATTGAATATTTACGGTAGTTTTATGTTTAATCTTGGATTGGGTTTGATTTAGACCACAAATTTTAATGTCGATATTGAATAAATCTAAATTCAATTTATTTATTAAGTTTTCGCTGATAAAACTACTCTGACTCTGTCTAGAAGTGCGCGTACTGTATGTTTTTTATTTTGTTTATCGAAAACATAGACTAAAATGGTGGATAATAAAACCTGATTATTGAAGCAAGGGTCATTTCGCGACGAACACACTATTCTATCTTGGTTGGGATCAGCTTGCTGTACCTCTGTACTATCAGACCTTGAGCTAGGAATATGCAAAAGAGTATAATGTCGGCCTTTACAAACCTTGCATGAGCTAGAGCGACATTGCTTAACTAGATGTCCACCTCTAAAGCAGTTGATACAGATTTTCAATCTTATTACTTCAGTTAACCTATCGTTGATTTTAAGTTTTTGAAATTCCGAGCAGTCTTGAATATAATGGTCTTTTTTACAAAAGGTACAACTTGCCCGAGTGGCCACAAAGGCTTTTGTTTTAAATTCCGTTTTATTTTGACAATTGTTACTTTCTAAAGTCTCTAAAATATCAGCTCGATCTTTCAAAAATTGTTGCAAATTTTCAAGCGTTGGTTTGTCATGCGAAGCCTTTTTGTGTTCCCATTCGCGAGTAGTGACAGAGTCGAGTTTTAGAGTTACTAAATATATGATAAGGGTGTCCCAGCTCTCCGTGGGTTCTTTCAGAATTTTTAATGCTCTGAGATGCTTGCTTACACTATCCATGATTTTTCTAAGAGCATGCGAAGACTCCGTCGTGATTTTTTCTATATTGTGTAAGGCTTTGACATGATTTTGAACTAATATACGCGTGTTATTATAACGTTTAGTGATTAAATCCCAAGCTACAGAATAATTAGAGCTTGAAAATTCAAGGCTTGCAATAATTTCCAAGGCTCCGTGTGACAAACTAGCGCGTAAATAGTGAAATTTTTGTATTTCGCTAATAGACTCATTTTTGTGTATCAAAGAATCGAACGAATCCCGAAATTCTAGCCAATTATCAAAATTACCGTCAAATTTAGGAAGTTGTATAACTGGAAGCTTGATGTTAGACTCGAAACCAACGCGTGAATTAGCGACGGATCCCTCGGAATGAATGCTACTTGCATTACTTTGGCTATCGCCACGGTATGTATGTTGTGCAATACTTGTGTTGCAAAGCGTCTTTGACCTTGCACTAGCCGCGTAAAATTCGTTATCAAATGTTTCCCTCTCATTGAAGTGTGTAACGTCGTCGCTAAGCTATTCGATTTCGCTTTGAATTTCATCGAAATCGTCTAAAACCTGTAAAAACCTTTCACGACGTTCTTCTAATTCATTGAATAGGTTATCATCGGTGATATTTTTTATCGGGGAATTCATTTTCTATAGAATCTAAAAATTTACTGAAATTTGTAACTTTAGCTTTGACGGCTCCCCTTTTGCGTTTTAATTTATCTAGTTCTTCCGGCATTATTTTAGCTTATATTATATAAATATTCAAATAAGTATACCAAACTACGAAAGATAATCACTTGCTGTTTTCTAGTTGTTTGAAAAACAAAACAAATACTCTATACATAAGCAAGTAACAAGGTATGTACCTTATTTATAATAATAAAATCTAGAAAAACCAGATTAACGAGTGATACTGTTGTGTATAATAATAAACAAATCGAGAGGAATGCTAAAAATGCTAGGAAATAAATTCTCACACTATAATATCTAAGCTCTTGAAGGACCATGTAGAATGTTGTGGTATTGCTGGTTCACTTTATCACCTTGTACGTTGTTAAATTAAACTATTTAGAGTGTTTTGTATGATTATACTTATTTAGATTCGAACAAATTATTACAGTGGTTTTACAAAGTTGCTCTAACACGAGCTATCGAGTTCAGAAAACCAAGTGCCACACTCCGCGAACCCTCCGTCGTCAAGTAGTCGGGGTGGTAGGGCACCGGCAGGCTTGATACACAGTGGAGTAAGATACAAAATATACAGTGGCACAAATTATAAAATATACAGCATCCAACGGGGATTTTCGTCAGCCCAATAACGGCAGTTCTGTCGATTGACGTGCCCATGTAATGTGAACGTAGCCTCATCAAAAAACAGCACCCATTCCAAAACAATTTGTCCACCATCGACAGAAGCCATAATTCCTTCGCAAAATTCGAGTCTACGATCAGGGTCATCTTCGTTAAGCTCCTGCACGTTTTGCATCTTATATGGGTGCTTTTTGGCTTCTTTAAGAATTTTTAAAACGCTTGTGTGACTGACACCATGAACGCGAGCTATTTGCCTAGCTGGAGTAACAGGATTTTCTTCAACTTCCGACAATATGTTCAACTGGGCTTCTTCGTCGACTTTTAAAAGCTTTTGTCGAGGAGTATCTCTTACGTGGTCCAGCTCCCGATATCGAGTTTCAATTTTGCTAATCGCACTTCGATTAATTGAAGGTAATTCTGGATGAACTTCACTGAACAAACGAGCGACTTCAGCCTGTGTTCGACTTCTGTCCCCATATCCGATCATCATTAACATTTCGATACGATGCGTCTCGGTTAAATAGGGCATTTTTTTATTTTTCGTTTTTAATTTACACGTTGAAATGCAAACAAGTACTAACAAATCAATCACATTCAGTTCAAATTGACCGAAAAACTATCGAGCAGGTTTTTTATTGGGCTTATCAAGTAAGAAAAAATGTACCTATACATTAAAGTAATTTCAGTAAATATCTCCTTATTTCATTTATTTCCTATACATTGCTTATAAAAAGTAACAGAAAAAATGGAATTGTATTTGCAATTGAAAAAGCTTTCAAATAAAAAATTAATCAACCTACCCTTCCATTTGAAAAAAAAGTTGTCTGCAACCCCCCAGATAATTGAAAAGATGAACAAATCTCTTTGTAATATGCCCCATTGAAAATAAAAATTGACATGTTTCAGGAATTTTGCGATAAACGTTTATTTATCAAGTTACAGAATTTGTTCCAGTTAGACTTCCCACTCTGTATGTATGTACATTAATATGTCTTTGTTTATATCCACTATACGTACAATAAACACTTTCACCAACATAACCTAAATAAATGCATGCTGGTATCTAACCCTAACCTTATTTTTCTGTTTGGTGGTTTTGTTGGCGTCTCTTTACGGACTACGGATTGGAGTTTTCAGAACACTTAGTGCTTTTAATTTATATATAATTGAATTATGATATACCAAAAGTGCGGCGCATACAAGGAAGATCCAACTATACAAGGTAAGTTGAATAATTAATTCGTCTAAAATAAGTAAACATTACAAAAAGACCACTAAAAATATTCAAGCTTTCCAAATGTTTTCCAGTCATTTTTCTGATTCAGAAGACCGTTTAATTATGTCTACCATTGCATGTAATTCTTGGCCTAAATCTAATATTAACCTTCCGGAACACGCACCTGATCTGAGAGATCAATCATTCATGTTTATCGTGATATCTCGGAATTGAACTTCGGTTACGATCGCTCATTCTCGGTAGCTGTAGTGAACAATGCGTTGTGCTTAGATGTTGAATTTGTTAGTTCTAACTCGTTGTTGGTAAAAACTAGGTGACAAAGGGATCTGAGAGATACAGTGCGTGTGCTGGTGTATGTAAAATTATTCTGATTGACGCAAGGTGTAAACAGTCTGTAAGTTTAATTTTTGAATAATTTCAAATATTTTGTGTGATTTACAATTCACTTTCTTTATAGTTGTAATGGGTACTTATGAAGCAGATCAGGCTCGTATGGAACGTCTTATGGACGAAACATTTGATGAAGAAGGGCTTGATGATACGGATGAAGAATTTATAAACGAAGAGTTGGATGTTTTTGAAACTAGGAAAGAAGATTCCGAATCCGAGCAAGATCTTAGCGATAGAGAGGATTTGACTGAAGAAGATTCAAATAAACCTTATTATCTGGGAAAGCCCTCAAAAACTAAACCAAATGATGCTATAAGATGGTTCAAGCACCCTTCGAATCAAAATGTGAGAACGAGATCATGTAACATTATGTGTCATGCACCTAGTACTACTGCCGTTTCAAAGGGTAAAACTAATCCGTTGGATTGCTGGAGTTGTATATTTAGCAATAACATTATTGAAAAAATTGTGGAATATACTAATACAATTATCGAAACAAAGTCTGAAAATTACTCCAGAGAGAGAGATTCAAGAAAGACCAATACATCTGAAATATTGGCTCTTATGGGGCTACTATACCTCGCAGCAGTAAATAAAAGTGGCAGATTGAATACTAGACAATTATGGAGTCGCAACGGTACTGGCATTGAAATATTCAGACTTACGATGGGTATAAACCGTTTTCATTTTTTACTAAATTGTCTGAGATTTGATAACAAAAATACAAGAACAGAGAGACTACTTATTGATAAATTAGCTCCCATTAGGGAAATATTTGACATATTCAACGACAATTGCATCAGGTCCTATTGTACTTCGGCATATATGACTATTGATGAAAAATTGGAGGCCTTTAGAGGTCGCTGCAATTTTAAACAATATATTCCATCAAAACCTAACAAATATGGAATCAAAATATTTGCATTGGTTGACGCCAAAATGTTTTATACGAAAACATTAGAAGTTTATGTTGGACAGCAGCCCGAAGGACCATATCGTGTTTCTAATTCTTCTAGTGATATAGTAAAACGTCTTTCTATATCTATCCATGGCTCTGCAAGAAACATTACCATAGATAATTGGTTTACAAGCGTGCAGCTTGTTTCTGATATGTTACACAACCATAAAATTACTGTAGTCGGAACACTAAAAAAAAATAGGATAGGAATTCCACCAATCTTTGTAGATGGTAAAATTAGACCAAAATACAGCTCCATGTTTGGTTTTACAAAAGACACCACATTAGTATCCTACATTCCAAAAGAACGCAAAACAGTCCTTTTGCTATCTAGTATGCATCACGATGATAAAATTGATTCGGAAACAGGGGAAAAAAAGAAACCTGAACTTGTAACGTTTTATAATGAAACTAAGGGAGGGGTAGATGTCGTTGATAAGATGTGTGCATCTTACAACTGTGCCCGGAATACCAAAAGGTGGCCAATGGTCATTTTTTACAGCATGATGAATGTAGCTGGCATTAATAGTCAAATAATATTTGAAGGAAACTGTGAGAAGGAGCAGTACATGCGGCGAAGATTATTTTTAGAAAAACTCTCATTTCAACTTCTAGAAGAGCATCTACAACTAAGAGCCAAGAACGTTAATGTACCAAAACAAATACGGGAACGAATAAAAGAAATATTGAAAATTGAAGATCCTGAACCTGATCATGCAGTGGGAAGAGAAAATAAAAGGGGGAGCTGTACAGAATGCAGTAAACGTAGGTTGTCACGGTATTCTTGCTATAAATGTAGGAGTTATTTGTGTTTGGAACACTCTCTCATTGTGTGCAAAAACTGTTCTCAATAAGAAACAATGTACAGTTTTATAAAGACTAGGTTTAATGTTACTGTTTTTAATTTTGATTTTCATATAAACTTTAGAGAAGCTCCTATTACTTTGACAACTTTAGAATATACCTATTTTTTAATATTAAAACCTTCTAGAATAAGGAAGAAGTGTTGTTTTATACTGACATTTATGTAAAAATACATTGTAGCCTATTTCTGTTTCTTATTTTGTGTTTATAATAATTACTGTCCAGAATGATCTGACAGATACAGTGCGTGTGCCCGTGTACGAAAAAAGGGTGCGTGTTCCGGAAGGTTAATCAGGTACTACCAGAGTTTGATATTGGGGTTGCTGAAAGTCCGGCAGATATTAAAAAATATTTTAGTACAGATATCAGTATGGAGTAAGGGGTCACAAGTAATGATTATAATAATTCTAGTAGCGCTGATTCTACTATCTTAGAATCATCATATTTTGCCCAAATAAATGATGTTTCAACAATTGGTGAGATTGGTGGTCACAATTAACGAAACAGCCAAAACTCTTCAAGAGGCTACTTTTTCAAATTTCAATAGTATCGGTTCACTAATGATACTTATTATAGTAGCCCCTCTTTCCTTTCTCAGTTATCCGAATGGGCTTTGAAACATTGTTACGGTTTTTTTCGTTAACCTAAATCTATAGCATAAAAGAAACGACAATAATTCAGTCTTGTAATAATAAACAAACCTTCTTACCTTTTTATCAAGTTAGAATAGCTTACTACTTCAACAAGTTTTAGTTTTCGCTGTGTAAGTCATTGATTCCTTTATTCAATATCAGAGCCATCAATTTGTTTATTACCAACTGGATAATACTGTTTACGTCAAATTAATACCTACACTTAGTAGAATATTTGCAGTAATTTTGTTATACACTTAAAGTTAGGTTAGGTATTATTGAACATCAACCGAATGTTAACATAGATTAAGCACGTTTTCTTTTACATCATTGATTTACCATTGGTTGACTGACGTCGGTCTCCGCTGCACCGACATGTTAGAGTCACCAAAGGCACATAAAAAAACGCAGCTGTTGTTGACATTGACAATCGAGAGCTGTGATTACTGTTCATTGTTGTAAGTTGTTGTTATTAGCAAAAATTGACGAAATGAATGAAAATACTTGCATTAAAATTTGTGATCTCAGAAGAGCTTATATTGTTTGGCCAAACACAAGAAGACATGGACAAATGTGTACAAGATTTCAACAATTTAAGGTCAAATGCATTTCCGAATGTAATCGGGTACATTGATGGTACCCACATTTCTATAAAAGGAAATAGAACTGACAATTCATTTTATAATAGAAAAGGTTATACATCAACGATCATCCAAGGCATAACAGCAGATTGGCATTCATAGATATTTATTGTGGATGGCCAGGCTCAGCAAATGATGCTAGAGTTTTTTCAAATTCCCCAATATTTGAAAAATTATCTATAGAAGGTATTATTCCCAAAGAATATCATTTATTGGAAGATTCAGCCTATCCATTAAATACATTCTTGATGGTGCCCTTCAAGGATAATGGACATTTGACGAGGCGCCAGAAAAATTTTAATAAAACTCTTACCAGCTTCAGAGTTGTTATCGAAAATGCCTTTGGTAGACTCAAAGGAGTTTTCAGACGCCTGAAATATTTAGATTTGGGCAACTACCAAAACTTTAAATTCATCACTGTTGCAGCTTGTGGTTTTTACATAATCTGATGTTATGAAGTAATATACCTGTGGAATTTGAGTTGGAGGAAATTGAAAACGTTGATGTTCTCAATGTGGCACATGCTCTTCCTACAGCAGTTGCATAACAGAAGAGAACTGGAATTATGAATGTTCTGACGCAGCATATTAAAATTGTATTAATCATTCTCACATTATTTATCATTAAATTTAAAATAAAATTTCGTTTTTATGTTGACCACTCTCAAATTATGTTAGCCACAAGTGATATTTGTTAGATATTTATCCAAATGATCAGTTCATTACACATATAAACTCATTGCCTTATGGGATGGAAGATAAAAAATCTAGCAGACTTGGTCATGTCAAGAAATCATAAAAACTTTTAGTTCAATATTATTGAAAAAATAAATCAAACAAGTATAAAAACTCCATAACAAAAACTCATTAAGAAATAATAGAAAAAACTTAATGTAATAAAAATAACACAGCCAGGTAGTAACTGTAAATGAACATCAGTGTGCCTTCATGGGGAATCAAAATCAGAGCTGCGATGTCTCTTTCTTGATTTTGAACAAGATGCTCGGATTGCGTCAGCAAGATTGTTCATAGCATTTATTTCTTTTTGTTTCATTTCTTTTTTTTTCTCCCCATATGGCTTCTGACTTCTGCGCTTTTTGAAACAAATATTCATTAATACTCATTGTATTTTCTTTCATTTTATTCTTTTTGTTCATTATTGTTAGTGCTGGCAATACTTGCGGGTTTTCTGTGGAATTCTGCGAGTTATTTTCCAATGCACTACATAGGAGGGATGGGCTAGGAGCACTAGACTGTTTTGTTCCTAGAGTTTCATCAAATAAATTGAAGTATTCCCAAGTAATTTTTGACTCTCCAGTCAGTTTCAGTCTTTTGTCTTTGTTGTGTCGGTGAGTAGTTAATAAATTCTTATATTTATTATTACAATCATTACCAGATACGTTGTAGTCGCCAACATTTTCATTTCAGCTGCAATTGATTTGATTCCATAATTTGAATTTTTTACATAAAGGCATGTTGAATTTGGCCTCTTGTCCTAAAAGACAGATCAACAATAATTTTATGGAATTTTCAGTCCACTTGAACTGCATATGTTTTCCTGCAATACTATTACCAGATGTCTCATACTCATTAGATGGACCATCACTGGAACAGGGTTCAGTAATGACTTCATTTCCTGAGGACTTATTCAGGATTCTTTGTTGATATTCAAGTTTTCTGAATGTTTCCTCCAACTTATTAGCATCTGAAACAATATTTGTTGTAAAATTTAACATTCATGATTTGCAAGACTGTACATACAAGTTGAAATTTTTTCAATTTCTGACGCAGTCAATACCTTATCACCACATTCTAAATTTATTTCTATTAATTCGTCCATTTCTTTGACCACTTTAAATTGTTACTTTTTTTGGGTTAGGCTGTCATTTTGTAAACCACCAAATTTATTCACCACCTCGAACCAGCGGTGGAATGGTTTGCAATTTTGGTTGATGCTGTTACGTCAATTTTGCGTGCTGCACATTAAACAGTTATTACATAGGAAAAGCATTGAACATGAAAATGCAACATGATGAAAATAGTACTATACATTACTCAATAATCGGAGTATATAAAAATGTAATAGGTTCCTAGCTCTTGCAAGATATTATGGATGCTTGGTGGAGATAACAAAACCCCAAAAATAAAATAACTACCTCTCCCCAAGTATCCAGCACACAAATAAATTATTATATTATTATCTACGTTTAGGAATTGAGCAAAAAGATTATTGGAAAAAAAATGAGTGTTGCGAAAGGTTTTGAAAATATACGGTAGCTCATATAATAAAACAAAGTTCCAAATTATTATAATACGGAAAATTCCCTCACTGGGGTACTTATCGTTGTGTTGCTATGTGGCCAATGTAGATGGTAAGGAAGCACCCTTGAGTTGCACTGGAAACTCCTGTTATTTTGGCTCCAGACTAATATTCATCGGCTAATCTAACAGCAGGTTCAATAGATCCAAATCCATTTACTAATTTAACCATATAAAAACCCATATAAAGGGTAAACCAAAAACGCCTGGAGAAAGGAAAATGTATTGTGCTAAACTTAAAGCTAAAATCCCAAAAATACTGACCTCTCGCCCAGTAAGCCTTATTGCCAGAGACGTTTTTTTATATTTCCTCCTTAATCCCAACCAGTTACATCCGTATAAACGTATACAAAATTGTATAAACCAAAAAAAATCCAAAATTATACAATTTTAACGAAATATTTCAAAGATCTGCCTACAGCAATCAAACTTGAATATTAACAATATTTCTCTATTGGTTGTAGGAAGACTAGCAATCGTTTTCGTTTAACACAATATCAAAATTTCGATTCTTCGCTCGTAGTGGCTTTACGCAGGTTTTCAGTGATAAGGTATTGTAAAAACTAGTTCAACTTAACGTATTGATGTTAACTATACCGAGTGGCCTAGTAATTAAATGAAATTAATAGAATACGTTTTTGATATAATATTTATATTTATTAATGTGCAATTGAGGAATTATTATCAAATAATCTCAACCATGTTACTTCGTAACACTCTCCCCTTCCTAAAAGAAACAAAAAAACAAAAAAAAAATGTTAATCTATCTTGATATCCTTAATGTGCCAAGATCCCAATGATGTGCTGGAATCCATCGACTCCAATTCATAGACGTTAGTACTAATTTTCTTTCGGACTTTACATTTAATAAATTTAGGAGCTAATTTGGACGAGAAATAGTTGGCTTTATCTGATAGAGAATACTTTCTCTTCCACACAATTTGACCAACTGTGAGGGTAAGAGGCCTATGCCTGAGGTTATACCTGTTTGAACTCTGTTCGTATGCTTTAGCTAAGTGTGATCGGACTTTAACACAAATATCTTTCAACAACTTAACGTGAGTTGTTAGGTTAGAAGTGTCTGTTACTTCAAAGGAAGAACTAACTTGACAATCTTCATAATTTTTATACATTTTACCAGAAATAAATGGATTTCTTCCAAAGTTTAAATAAGCTGGCGAATAACCAGTAATTTCATGAACTGCAGTTCGTAGGGCAAAGCCTAATTTAGGTAAGTTAACATCCCATTCCCTTTGGTTTCTCGTTATAAATGACCGAATCATAGTTTTTATGGTTCGATTTACTCTTTCCGTGGGGTTACATTGTGGACTAAAATTTGCATCATAAATAATTTGACAATTATATGAATTAACCAATCGTTTGAACGAGTGACTATTGCATTACTGACCGTTGTCGCAGAGAATAAACTGTGGCACACCATATACAAGAAAGACATCTTCTTCTAAATGTTTAGCAACAGCCCCAGCCGTAGCTGCTTTTAGAGGGAACACTAAAGAAAACTTGGAAATAACTAACACATACCGATTTCTTTTTTGGGATAACGGAAAAGGACCCATCAGATCTGTACACACATACTGCCATGGGTAGTCTATTACCCTGGGTTTCATATAACCATGTGGTAGTTTTTGCTCTGGTTTCTGGGCTTTACAAACATCACAGCTTCTAATGAACCTAGCAACATCCACAGACAGCTTGGGCCAATAATAAATGGAAGATATTCTTTTTAAAGTTTTGTAATACCCTAAATGACCTGCAGTAGCTTCATCATGGTTTTCCAAAAGAACAGCCCGCCGCAATTTCTTTGGAATCACCAATTTCCAATCATACTCACTATCATACTGCTGAACACCCGCATTCACAAGTTTATATAATTTATTATTTTTGACTTTGAACATTGGATATTTCTGAGGATCTTCACATACCTTCTCCAACAAATCGGAATACCAACTGTCTTGATCACTTTCAGTGACATCAATATAACAGACTGCTCGAGACAATGCATCAGGTACAGAATGTAAAGTTCCTTTTCGGTGCACAATATCAAAATCATAACCCTGAAGCCTTAGCATCCATCTTACTAAACGGGAACTAGAGTTTTTCAAATTAAACAACCAACGTAAGCTACTGTGGTCAGTAATAACAACAAAATGAACTCCATCAATATAAGGACGGAACTTTTCAATACCAAAAAGTACAGCCAAACATTCAAGCTCAGTCGTACTATATTTAGCCTCTTGGGGGGTAAGGGCACGAATTGCGTAAGCGATAATTTTCTCACCCTCCGGAAATTCCTGCGTAAGAACACAACCCAAACCTACTTGTGATGCATCTGCTTGAATCGTAAATGGACGCGAAAAATCTGGACATGTTAAGATGGGAGCAGATATTAAACATTGTTTGATATCAAGAAAAGCACGCTCCGTAGCTTGATCCCACAAAAATGGTCTATTTTTCCTGGTAAGACTAGTCAACGGATGAACTCTACTTGCGAAGTCAGTAACGAATCTTCTATACCACGAAATTAAACCAATAAATCGCCGAACATCCTTAACGGTTTTCGGAGTTGGGAAGTCCACCATACTTTTAATTTTATCTGGATCCGGACGCAATCCTCGTTTATCTACAACATAGCCAAGATATTTGAGTTCGTCTCTGACAAACTCACATTTTTCCTTGTTCACCACCAGTCCCATCTCGTTCAATCTAACAAAAAGTTCTTGTAGAACCTTCAAATGGGTTTCAAAATCAGGCGTGGCGATGATTATATCATCCAAATAAACAAATAAATAGGGTTCCAAATCAGCACCCAGTTTATCTACCAATCGTTCGAAACAAGAGGGAGCATTCCGCAGCCCAAAAGGCATTCGGGTAAACTGATATAGGCCCTTACCTGGAACTGTGAAGGCGGTCTTCTCTTTTGATAACTCGTCCAAGCGAATTTGCCAATAGGCACTCTTAAGATCTACTGAGGATAAAAATTTAGAACCTCTAAGCCTGTCCAAGATCATAGAAATATAAGGGATGGGGTAGGCATCCGACTTAGTAACAGCATTAACCTTCCTGAAGTCAATACAAAATCTGTGCTCTCCATTAGATTTCTTTACGATGACCACCGGGGAAGACCACGGTGATTTCGAATGTTCTATCACACCTAATTTCAACATTTTGTCCACCTCATCATTAATAATTTTTTGCATATACGGAGAACAAGGATAATACCTCTGTTTGATAGGAAGGGCGTTTCCTGTATCAATCACATGACAAACAGTTTTTGCACAACCTAACCCGACAGTCTGTTTCGAAAAGAAATCCGAAATTAAATCATTCAACTTTCCTAATTGTTCTCCCGTCAACCCCCCATTCACAGAATTTAACAAACAAACATTATTACGAAATTCATAGGTGTTTGTAGAGAGACAAGACAACACATCCATATCTCTCCAGAAATCCACACCAAAAATAATACTAAAGTTAATGTCTAAAACTACCCATACTTTAATTATCTTAACTTTATTATCTAACTTAATAGGAAGTTGAACCGTCCCTAATACATTACAATTTTCACCATTTGCTACCGTAACTGACGAAATTGACTGTTCAACTTTTAAATCTAAATTCAGACTCTGAAGTCGTTCCCATCCTTCCACGCCCATAACTGTGCAAGTAGCTCCGCTATCCAGCAGACCTATAAATTCTAAACCATAAATATCGACGACCAAATAAGGACGAGGGTCCCCCTTAACCTTATGAAGTAAACTATTCAATTTTTGCTTCCGAAATTGCATACCTACAAATTCTAACCAATCACTCCACGAATCTGAAGTCGGTTTCTCATAGTCAACAACCGAAGTCCGACCTACCGACGGCTTGACCTTACGTTTTTTGTACAATTTTGACAACTGTATCGAGTTACATCCAACTTACCACACCTGAAACAAAATTTTCGTGACCGAGGTTTCTTACATTTTTGAAAACCATGCCCTGATTCACCGCAGTTCCAGCACTTTAGAGAGTCTTCTTTACCCAGAACACTAATGTCATTGGATCTACTACTACGACTTGAACTAATGTTAGTCGACGACGACGACTCTACTACTCCTGCTAAATCCGGCTCTATGGAACTAATATGTGGTGTGAGACCAAGACGAGGACGAGATGCAAGCTCCCTATTAATTTCAAATTTTTTACACAATACTCTCAATGTTTCGACAGTTTGAATATCACCACAAGTCGCTAAATGATGAATAAGATAGGGTAAAATGTTACGTTTTAAAACATAAACCTTTTCTTCTTCCGTGGCCGGTTGCTCTAAACGATTGAACAAATTGATCATGGAAGCAAAATAAACACCTACTGGCTTCTTTCGGTTTTGACATCTTGCTCTAATCATTTCCCATAATCTTTCATTATGATCATACGGTAAGTATTCCTCCTTAAATAAACTAACAAATGTCGACCAGGAATCTATTTGAGACTTAATGGAAGTATACCAAATGAGAGCATCACCTTGAAGAATATCAATTAACGAATTTTTCAACTCATTCTCAGAAACATTACGTGCCATCCTGTAAGTTTCAATTTTCTCTAAAAAAGATTTAACGCTTAATCCACTCTGCTTACCCGTAAAAACAACACCCCATTTACTAGGAGGACAACGACTATCTCGCACAATCATGGTATTAACATTTGCTCCTGGCGCCTCAATAGGATTTGTAGGAGTCTGCAGAGGACCTGAGGAATTAGGTGCCGCAGGGACTCCAGGGACAGTAACAGCAGCAATATTATCAGCAGGAACCAAAAGAGACTTAGCACATTTCCTGTCTACCACACCTTCAAGATGACATGACTGATCTAACAAAATGTCAATTGACCTCTTCCATGCATCCGCCCCGTCCAAAGAAGCATCAAAACTAAGCCTGCGCAACCTCCCATTCAAATGTTGAAGAACGGTAAAAATATAACTAGCAGCAGCACTGTTGTGATCCCCTACAAACTGATCTATGAATGTTTATAGAGTAACGACCTTCTGATTACAAGCAAGAATCTCCTGATTGACGTCGGGAGTAAAAGAAGCATGGCATTCTAAAGTCCCGAAAGCTTCCTTCTCCAACTTGCGTGACAACATCCGTCTTAATGACCTAACTGATTCAGAACCGAACTCAGTGTAACCTCTGGCTTGTAACTCGTACTCCAATTCTTCCCTAACTAAATATTGAGGATCCATTCTTAGTAACGGAAAGAGAAAATTAAAAATATTTACAATAGGTATCAACAATACACTAGTTATTGAGAAATAAACATATAAAATAGCTCGGTACCTACGTTAAATATAGGAAATGCAACTATTAGGACAACCGTTATAGTGCCCACTAAAAGAAAAATTATAATATCTAATAGTACCACGGAAAAATTGAATTTTCAAAAAGAAAATTTAAAAAAAAATCAAACTCAACTTTTACAAAGGGTTTTTTTTCCCGCATTTTATAGTGGTGGATTACCAATCGATACTATAATAACCGTAAGCCTAATTATCACTAAAAAATAAAATAAACTAAAATAGCCACTTTATTCTGACCCCTGTATATTTAAATACAAATCAGAGAATCAAGTACTTCAGTAGGAGTAGCGGTACTTGGGCCACCCCCCTCCACTTTCCATTTAGCTCCTCCGCCAGCTATCCGACCCGACAAGCAGCGACATCTACATGCGGGAGACGGAGTCATGGAGAGTTATCCGTCCGCCATTTTTTATCCGCAGGCTATCCGACCCCGACAACCAGCGACATCTACATGAGGGAGACGGAGTCATGGAGAGATATCCGTCCGCCATTTTTTATCCTCAGGACCACCAGCGACATCTACATGAGGGAGACGGAGTCATGGAGAGATATCCGTCCGCCATTTTTTATCCACAGGATGCCGGAGACGTCGCAGAAGACCTAATGTTGACATGTGAAAAATCGTCGTAAATCAGTACGCCTGCCCCAGGGCAAAAGGACTCTAGTATACGATATACAGTGTGATGAAAATCAAAGTTTACCGTCTCAGGGTCTACAAATTTAAGCTGGGACCTAATGTTGACATGTGAAAAATCATAAATTTTCAGTACCCCGACCTTAATGTTGACCGTCTAGGACTCACAAGCGTACAAATCATGACATCAAGACCCATGGTATTCAAAATAGTGTTGCAATGTCATATCGTCAAAAGCCGTGTGCCACACATGGCAAATGTCACATGTCAAACGTCACGTGTCAAATGTCAAACATTACGTGTTGAACGTTGCACGTTACATGTCAAACATCATGTTTCTGTCAAACGTCATATGTCAAACGTCACCTGTCAAACGTCATGTGTTAACCGTACGTCAAACGTTACGTGTTGAACGTTACACGTTACATGTCAAACGTCATGTGACTGTCAAACGTCACCTGTCAAATGTCAAACGTCACGTGTTTAACGTGACACGTTATGTGTCAAACATCATGTGCCTGTCAAACATCATATGTCAAACGTCACCTGTCAAACGTCATGTGTTAACCGTACGTCAAACGTTACACATTACATGTCAAACGTCATGTGTCTGTCAAACGTCACATGTCAAACGTCACCTGTCAAATGTCAAACGTCACCCGTCAAATGTCAAACGTCACCTGTCAAATGTCAAACGTCACGTGTTTAACGTGACACGTTACGTGTCAAACGTCACGTGTTAAACGCTACCAAAGAAATCGTCGTAAACACGACACCTACCTCTTTTTGTAATATGTCTTCAGTACAGACATCGAAGAGTTTATTAAGAACATTGGTAAATTGTTTTTTATGAGAATAAAACTGAGGGTATACATTAAAAGTAAAAATCGAGTACAGAGAGGAGCTAATGTTGACCCTCTGTACCGAAATCAAGTGACCGTCTCAGGGTGTACGTTGTAAATCTCTAATCAGTACAGCCTGTGATAGTAGTGAGATATTTTGGGGACCTAATGTTGACAGGCCTCTAGTGAAACATTCTTTTAACGCAAAAGTTAATCAACTGATCGTTGAAAACGTCCAGTTATGACAAGTTACATATCGTTGAAAAAAACCAGCGCACACAACTTTACCTTTCCATAATACTATAGCAATGTTGAGATTGGTTCGAAATTTTCTCAAGTTATGAGCGAAACTAGGTGAAGTTGACGAGGCACTAATTTAAGCTCTATATGTGCTTCAAACGTTACTCATTTTCATCATTTTGAAAACAAGTTGGGTCACTCACCTGAATGAGGTTAATTAGGATGCATGACTAAAACACAAGTTAACAAGACATTTTTTTATTTAAATATTTTAGCTACAGTTTCATAAACATTTTCGCGCACTTTCAATAGATGCTTTGGCGCTTTAGTAAAGTATTCAAGTGTAGACTCTTCCGAAAAATTTTCAAAAATACCCACCATGTCTAAGTCTTCGAGGGTTTTACACTCAAATTCATCTTTTCTATGAGTTACTTTTAGATTATGAGGTATATGATGTTGCATAACTGCTAGAGAGGGATCATAAATTATCTCATTGTGTTCTATCCAGAAATGTGGCGTAATTTTTATGCCATTTGAATAGACCTTTGTACCTAGGCATAATTCAGTTGTTACCCCGTATTTTGCAGCTACTTCATGGAAAATTAAACTTCCGGCTAGACACACTCCACAATAGTTTGCTCGAATAAACTCCTGCTCAATACAACACTTAATGAGGTTTTTAACGTACTCACGCTTGGGATCTGTAAAAGTCATCTGCTCAAGTGATCAATGATGAATGACGATCTGTTTGGATAATTGTACTTTTAAACCCTGGTGGAAAATTATTATGGAACGACAAAGAATTTATTACCAAGCTTAAACAATCTTATCAACGACCTTGAGAAAAATTTGTTTATGAGCGCCCCGATATCACTCGATGACGTTATCTAACCACAACCGATAAGAGGATGAAAACGTCTTTATTTGTGTAATTGTTTTAAAAAATTTTGTAAAAATTCAAGACCATTTCCCCGTTGCCTGGAGATAATATCGCTGGCAATTGTAGGACGTATGAAATATTTTGCGCACCTCTTTCCACGGCCAACCCAGGAGGCAATAATCAGAGATTATCGGAGGTGTTTATGGCCTCGTTTTAGGATTCCCCATAGGTAATACTATATAGCAGAACTGTATAATATTACCAATAGGCCTACCGACTAAGTAGTCTTAATAAAGACTCTCATATCTTCGTCTGTCTTAAGAGGTTCCCAAAATTGGGGGCTTTTAACATTCACTCGCCATTTCAGGTGTCCAATATTGTAAAGACACACAGTTTCCCGGGAGGTTTAACATTCACTCGTTATTTCTTGTTGAATTCCAGGTGTTCAATTTGAAATAATTTTAAAAAGGTGTGAATACACAGTTTCCCAAAATTGGGATTCTTCTAACCTTCAATCACTCGTTATTTCTTGTTGAATTTCAGGTGTTCAATTTGAAATAATTGTAAAAGGCGTGAATACACAATTTCCCGAAATTAATTGGGAGGTATTCTTCTAACCTTCAATCACTCGTTATTTCTTCTTGAATTTTAGGAGTCCAAGTCGAAATAATTGTAAAAGACACACAGTTTCCCAAAATTGGGATTCTTCTAACCTTCAATCACTCGTTATTTCTTGTTGAATTTCAGGTGTCCAATTTGAAATAATTGTAAAAGGCGTGAATACACAATTTCCCGAAATTAATTGGGAGGTATTCTTCTAACCTTCAATCACTCGTTATTTCTTCATGAATTTTAGGAGTCCAAGTCGAAATAATTGTAAAAGACACACAGTTTCCCTGGGAGGTTCAACATTCACTCGTTATTTCTTGTTGAATTTCAGGTGTTCAATTCGAAATAATTGTAAAGACACACAGTTTCCCCGAAAATTGGGAGGTATTCTTCTAACCTTCAATCACTCGTTATTTCTTGTTGAATTCCAGGTGTTCAATTTGAAATAATTGTAAAAAAGGCGTGAATACACAATTTCCCGAAATTGGGATTCTTCTAACTCGTTATTTCTTCTTGAATTTCAGGTGTCCAAGTCGAAATAATTGTAAAAGACACACAGTTTCCCGGGTGAGGTTCAACATTCACTCGTTATTTCTAGTTGAATTTCAGGTGTTCAATTCGAAATAATTTTAAAGACATACAAATCCCCAAAATTGGGAGGCTGACATTCGAGGATACAAAGCTGAATAAATTTAAAAAAGATGATTTCGTCAAAATGTCTACCGTTTTATTTCCTTAAACCCATACGGTACAGAATCATGATCCGACAGAAACTTTCTTTTTAGGGAATTCGGTTGATATTTTTTGGTTATTGTTTTTGTTATTACCTCGTGTGCAGCTGATCGCTGTATTTGGTTTGCCGTTATGTAGACAGGTGAACCAGGATTTAGTATCATCTCTTTAATGGTGTCGAAATTAACGGTCTTTCTTGCCTCAATTGTCAGAGAGATTTCTTTTACTTTACAGCAGACTTTTTCTTTTTGATCTTTGGTGGACCAGAATTTATACGCATAGTTTTTTGGCCCTCCGCTTACAAATTCCGTAATGCATGATCCATGGCCCTCTGTTTCAAGCTCATCAGTCATATCTCCGATAAACTCTCCAGTTGGAATGTTATATTCATTAGGTCTTGAGATATATATGACTGAATCTGTGTCATAATATAAGACCCTCTGGCCAACTTTTTCGAGATAACTGTAAAGTTTCAAACGAGCTAAAGCCGTTACATAAGCCGCAATCACTACATTAACGGTTGGTAGAGATTCATAGGTCTCTTCTTTGTATTCCCAATTGACAATTAAGGTCTCATCACTGATTGGAAGTAGTGTATTTACAAATATCGAGGGATCAGACACCATTTCGAAAAATTCAGCGGGAGTATTGACAATTGATGTTTTTGTCTGGTTTTCGCGTTGGCCAAACTTACCCCAAAACGAGTTGAGCATAAGTTTAGCTAATGAACGAAGCCCAGGGTTATTGCAAATTTTAGAAAATTCTAGTTGAACGGCCTCCCTCTGCAAAAACCGTTCAATATATTCATCTTTTTCCTCTGGAGTTTGACAAGTTTTGGGCCAGACAGATGCCTCCTGTTTAATTTTGATAAACTTATTCATCATCTCCGTAAATAATCCAGTATTCATTTTACTGAGCTGTATTGATTCATAGGACCAAATTTCCTGGATATTGCGAATTTTATATCCCATTTCTACAGCTTTAACTACCTCCTCCACCACCCACGTGCCTGTGAGGGCTCGTTGGTCCTCTGTGTGACAGCACTCCTCAGGGTTGAATATTTCACTGCATGAACGACATAGGGTGAACATTAACTTGCCATTCATCTTTTGTGGTAGCACGGGGTGAAAAAGATTTGTAGGGGGTAGAATCGAGCATTTGACGAGCCCACAAACTGAAGAAAGGTTGATTGATGAACATTCAGCGCCTACAAAAACTCGAGGATGTCCTACAGGGAATTTTCCATATTTACAAGCCCAGGGATAAAGAGAACAGACATCAGAATAATTAATTTTTTCATTCTTCTTGGCTTTATAATACGAGTAGATGTTTCCTGTACGACCCCCGTAAAATGCGTCACGAGGATTGAGAGGATAGTTAGATAAAAGTGGATGTGTCTCTGTATATGCTTGAATTTCTGGGGACATTATTTTTCTAAAGTCACACTCCCACATTTCAATAACTTCACACCCCAAAGACTTTAATCTTTCGATCTTAGCTTGTGTAGCCTCGTATCGAATGTTTAAATTCTCAGAGGGGTTGTCTTTGAGAGGTTTATCTCTCTGAAAGGTAAAACATCTGGGGCATCCGTGGTAGAAACAACCTTGAAACTCAAAAACTTGATTAGTTTCGGGACAGAATCCATCAACCTTAACTCCAGCAAGTAATGCTTCAGGACCTTTCGCAGCGTGTTAAATATGTACCTGTCTTTGATGTTCCTCCCAAAGTAACCATTGAATAGCAATTCTGGATTGATTATCCCTTAAACGATACCCATTCTTTGGAATAATACCAATGGTGTTTGGTTTTAGGATGTTGCACCTAAAGACTTTATTGCAGGCTGAAGCGATGGTAGTAGCCTCCATAAAAGGACATACATTAGTTTCAGAAAGCATAAGTTCTCTGAATTTAAGACTAGCCTTAGTCAAAATATCTACATCAGAAATACAATATTCGATGATTTCCTTTTGAAAATCGAAGACATAATTCTCTGAAAGCTTATTGTTATACCACCGTATAAACTCTTCCTGTTCTTTTTCAGTTTTAAAATTGTTCAGAGAATAAAATTCGATAGGGGGCATAGATCCTACATAATTCTGATTTTGAGTGGTATTGAATAAATGAGGAAAATAACCCTTTTTCAACTCTGAAAAGCCGAAAGATTTCGGAAGACCTGATAATGCCATTGGAAAATAAGATAGTGAATCAATGAATTTGATATTACCGACAGACATTGAAATTAATTTTGTTCCACGCATAATAAGATTGGGTGTTAGGTCTGTTTTTGTTAAAATATAATTAAATACGAATTGATGATCGAATCCACCACCATTGTGGGCGAGAACGGTAACATTTTAAAATTTCTTACGTTGTGTCAAAAGGTGATGCATAAATGGTGAAACGGGGTCATCACATTTTAGTACTTGTAAACGAAGGCCACATTTTTTACAAATTTCTGCAGAAGACTCAATACAATTATCGCAACATTGTCGAAATACACAAAGATTAGGCTCGTGCAGAAGAGAACCATCAGCGTTAACTTTTTCCTGTCGGGTTTCAAGATCGTAAAAGACAAAAAGAAAATCTTTACTTGGTGGCGAACCAGTATCGGGTTGGATATAACAAAGATGATCGGACGGGGAATGTTTTTTGCAAACTTTGCAAAAGATCTCTCCACAGGTATGAGGTCTGTTTGCCAGAACAACTTTGAAACATTCCTCACAACGTCGTATCTGTGAACAAATACCATATTGCAAATGCCTATCGAAACACACCTGCCCTCGGAAAGATCTCTTGCAAGAACCGCATTTTATAGACAACACTTCATTGGGGCAAGAAGGCGATTGTTGGCATCCTGGACAGGTTCCCCCACAACGGTGATATTTCTTGTGGTCATAAGGTATGTGGCATTCTTCGCAGTAATAACTGCAACAGAATGCGGCGGTCAAAGAAGTAATGACGTTGTAATGGCCATTGTGAAAGAGTAAATTCAGACGAGGACCAACACCATTACTTTTGAAAATAATGTCACGCCCCTTACTATTATAATCATACACGATTATCTGGTAGGTGGCAAGAAACCGTTGAAATTGTTGGAGTTCAGGTATTCCAGCCCCTTCCTCAGGTATAGAGACATCGGCATTTGTCATCAATTGTAGGGCTCTTTGCCCCTGCAGTTTCCCGGTATCTTTCCGCACCTTATTATATTCAATATCTTTGTCTACGTAGGCTTTTGCAACAATAAGAGCACGAGGTAAACACAAATTATCTTTATTATTTATCGTAACAATGCCATTGCGCTTAGTACATTCTTCGTTAAAAGAATTATACTTTGTACTGCGGCCTTGTCCTTTGGGCATTCGTACCAAAGTAAACCCCAAACAGAAAGTTTCCGTATTCAAACCAGTAGAGTTGGATTGATATATGGCAGAAATTTTCTCCCATACATCGTCAACTGTCACCTCCGAAGCAGACTTAAAACGCATCCACCCCGGACCTCTTGCAAAGTCTTTGGAACAAAAGGTAAAACCCACATAATCAGTGGGTTCAACATCTTCTGTTCCCTTGAGGATAATTTGGGTAATTGCATCTTTTACCCACCCTGTTGGTTCTGTACCGTGGGGAATATCTTTAATTTTGAACTCCAGAGTTCTACCCTGAACGCCAAAACGTCGAATATTTTTTTTGAAGTCTTTAATTATTAAAAACTTCTCCATCGTTGAAAAATAATTTAAATTCGAAAACCTAATAGTGAAAAGACTTAAAATCAAATTTCGACAACAATCTGAAGGTAAAATGGTTTTAGACTTACCGCAACTGATAAGACACGACCGAACACGATGATGACTGAATATATAAATGAATTTTCAGGTGCTGCATCTCTATGACGTTTGACGTGACACGTGACGTTTGACGTAACACGTGACGTTTGACGTGACACATGACGTTTGACGTGACACGTGACGTTTGACGTGACACGTGACGTTTGACGTGACACGTGACGTTTGACGTGACGTTTGACGTGACACGTGACATTTGACGTGACGTTTGACGTGACACGTGACGTTTGAAGTGACACGTGACGTTTGACGTGACACGTGACCAACCCCGTTTGACTTAGAAGTGTAATTCAATATCTGTCGGGGCATGTAGCCCGGGAAGTAGTTGTTTCTTCTTCGTTGAACGGTCACTGTTTTTGGAAAAATTATTTTTCAAAACTTTGTCAAAGCGTTAGAATAATATATTTTTATTCTTCGACATCTATTGTTAAAACGCTTTACTAAATACGACAATTTTACAGGAAACTGTAATAATTCATTATTATTATTTAGCTTAAAGAAGGTTTTTCTGAAATAGATCACGTGACATCATTTTTCTCTAGAAATAGAGATGCAGCACCTGAAAATTCATTTATGTATTCAGTCATCATCGTGTTCGGTCGTGTCTTATCAGTTGCGGTAAGTCTAAAACAATTTTACCTTCAGATTGTTGTCGAAATTTGATTTTAAGTCTTTTCACTATTAGGTTTTCGAATTTAAATTATTTTTCAACGATGGAGAAGTTTTTAATAATTAAAGACTTCAAAAAAAATATTCGACGTTTTGGCGTTCAGGGTAGAACTCTGGAGTTCAAAATTAAAGATATTCCCCACGGTACAGAACCAACAGGGTGGGTAAAAGATGCAATTACCCAAAGCCGCAGTACAAAGTATAATTCTTTTAACGAAGAATGTACTAAGCGCAATGGCATTGTTACGATAAATAATAAAGATAATTTGTGTTTACCTCGTGCTCTTGTTGTTGCAAAAGCCTACGTAGACAAAGATATTGAATATAATAAGGTGCGGAAAGATACCGGGAAACTGCAGGGGCAAAGAGCCCTACAATTGATGACAAATGCCGATGTCTCTATACCTGAGGAAGGGGCTGGAATACCTGAACTCCAACAATTTCAACGGTTTCTTGCCACCTACCAGATAATCGTGTATGATTATAATAGTAAGGGGCGTGACATTATTTTCAAAAGTAATGGTGTTGGTCCTCGTCTGAATTTACTCTTTCACAATGGCCATTACAACGTCATTACTTCTTTGACCGCCGCATTCTGTTGCAGTTATTACTGCGAAGAATGCCACATACCTTATGACCACAAGAAATATCACCGTTGTGGGGGGAACCTGTCCAGGATGCCAACAATCGCCTTCTTGCCCCAATGAAGTGTTGTCTATAAAATGCGGTTCTTGCAAGAGATCTTTCCGAGGGCAGGTGTGTTTCGATAGGCATTTGCAATATGGTATTTGTTCACAGATACGACGTTGTGAGGAATGTTTCAAAGTTGTTCTGGCAAACAGACCTCATACCTGTGGAGAGATCTTTTGCAAAATTTGCAAAAAACATTCCCCGTCCGATCATCTTTGTTATATCCAACCCGATACTGGTTCGCCACCAAGTAAAGATTTTCTTTTTGTCTTTTACGATCTTGAAACCCGACAGGAAAAAGTTAACGCTGATGGTTCTCTTCTGCACGAGCCTAATCTTTGTGTATTTCGACAATGTTGCGATAATTGTATTGAGTCTTCTGCAGAAATTTGTAAAAAATGTGGCCTTCGTTTACAAGTACTAAAATGTGATGACCCCGTTTCACCATTTATGCAACACCTTTTGACACAACGTAAGAAATTTAAAAATGTTACCGTTCTCGCCCACAACGGCGGTGGATTCGATCATCAATTCGTATTTAATTATATTTTAACAAAAACAGACCTAACACCCAATCTTATTATGCGTGGAACAAAATTAATTTCAATGTCTGTCGGTAATATCAAATTCATTGATTCACTATCTTATTTTCCAATGGCATTATCAGGTCTTCCGAAATCTTTCGGCTTTTCAGAGTTGAAAAAGGGTTATTTTCCTCATTTATTCAATACCACTCAAAATCAGAATTATGTAGGATCTATGCCCCCTATCGAATTTTATTCTCTGAACAATTTTAAAACTGAAAAAGAACAGGAAGAGTTTATACGGTGGTATAACAATAAGCTTTCAGAGAATTATGTCTTCGATTTTCAAAAGGAAATCATCGAATATTGTATTTCTGATGTAGATATTTTGACTAAGGCTAGTCTTAAATTCAGAGAACTTATGCTTTCTGAAACTAATGTATGTCCTTTTATGGAGGCTACTACCATCGCTTCAGCCTGCAATAAAGTCTTTAGGCGCAACATCCTAAAACCAAACACCATTGGTATTATTCCAAAGAATGGGTATCGTTTAAGGGATAATGAATCCAGAATTGCTATTCAATGGTTACTTTGGGAGGAACATCAAAGACAGGTACATATTCAACACGCTGCGAAAGGTCCTGAAGCATTACTTGCTGGAGTTAAGGTTGATGGATTCTGTCCCGAAACTAATCAAGTTTTTGAGTTTCAAGGTTGTTTCTACCACGGATGCCCCAGATGTTTTACCTTTCAGAGAGATAAACCTCTCAAAGACAACCCCTCTGAGAATTTAAACATTCGATACGAGGCTACACAAGCTAAGATCGAAAGATTAAAGTCTTTGGGGTGTGAAGTTATTGAAATGTGGGAGTGTGACTTTAGAAAAATAATGTCCCCAGAAATTCAAGCATATACAGAGACACATCCACTTTTATCTAACTATCCTCTCAATCCTCGTGACGCATTTTACGGGGGTCGTACAGGAAACATCTAATCGTATTATAAAGCCAAGAAGAATGAAAAAATTGATTATTCTGATGTCTGTTCTCTTTATCCCTGGGCTTGTAAATATGGAAAATTCCCTGTAGGACATCCTCGAGTTTTTGTAGGCGCTGAATGTTCATCAATCAACCGTTCTTCAGTTTGTGGGCTCGTCAAATGCTCGATTCTACCCCCTACAAATCTTTTTCACCCCGTGCTACCACAAAAGATGAATGGCAAGTTAATGTTCACCCTATGTCGCTCATGCAGTGAAATATTCAACCCTGAGGAGTGCTGTCACACAGAGAACCAACGAGCCCTCACAGGCACGTGGGTGGTGGAGGAGGTAGTTAAAGCTGTAGAATTGGGATATAAAATTCGCAATATCCAGGAAATTTGGTCCTATGAATCAATACAGCTCAGTAAAATGAATACTGGATTATTTACGGAGATGATGAATAAGTTTATCAAAATTAAACAGGAGGCATCTGACTGGCCCAAAACTTGTCAAACTCCAGAGGAAAAAGATGAATATATTGATCGGTTTTTGCAGAGGGAGGCCGTTCAACTAGAATTTTCTAAAATTTGCAATAACCCTGGGCTTCGTTCATTAGCTAAACTTATGCTCAACTCGTTTTGGGGTAAGTTTGGCCAACGCGAAAACCAGACAAAAACATCAATTGTCAATACTCCCGCTGAATTTTTCGAAATGGTGTCTGATCCCTCGATATTTGTAAATACACTACTTCCAATCAGTGATGAGACCTTAATTGTCAATTGGGAATACAAAGAAGAGACCTATGAATCTCTACCAACCGTTAATGTAGTGATTGCGGCTTATGTAACGGCTTTAGCTCGTTTGAAACTTTACAGTTATCTCGAAAAAGTTGGCCAGAGGGTCTTATATTATGATACAGATTCAGTCATATATATCTCAAGACCTAATGAATATAACATTCCAACTGGAGAGTTTATCGGAGATATGACTGATGAGCTTGAAACAGAGGGCCATGGATCATACATTACGGAATTTGTAAGCGGAGGGCCAAAAAACTATGCGTATAAATTCTGATCCACCAAAGATCAAAAAGAAAAAGTCTGCTGTAAAGTAAAAGGAATCTCTCTGACAATTGAGGCAAGAAAGACCGTTAATTTCGACACCATTAAAGAGATGATACTAAATCCTGGTTCACCTGTCTACATAACGGCAAACCAAATACAGCGATCAGCTGCACACGAGGTAATAACAAAAACAATAACCAAAAAATATCAACCGAATTCCCTAAAAAGAAAGTTTCTGTCGGATCATGATTCTGTACCGTATGGGTTTAAGGAAATAAAACGGTAGACATTTTGACGAAATCATCTTTTTTAAATTTATTCAGCTTTGTATCCTCGAATGTCAGCCTCCCAATTTTGGGGATTTGTATGTCTTTAAAATTATTTCGAATTGAACACCTGAAATTCAACTAGAAATAACGAGTGAATGTTGAACCTCACCCGGGAAACTGTGTGTCTTTTACAATTATTTCGACTTGGACACCTGAAATTCAAGAAGAAATAACGAG
The DNA here is from genome assembly GCA_947563755.1 of Lochmaea crataegi. Taxonomy (NCBI): domain Eukaryota; kingdom Metazoa; phylum Arthropoda; class Insecta; order Coleoptera; family Chrysomelidae; genus Lochmaea; species Lochmaea crataegi. Next base: position 70,989,822 of record OX387422.1, on the reverse strand, counting down.
TTAGAAGAATCCCAATTTCGGGAAATTGTGTATTCACGCCTTTTTTACAATTATTTCAAATTGAACACCTGGAATTCAACAAGAAATAACGAGTGATTGAAGGTTAGAAGAATACCTCCCAATTTTCGGGGAAACTGTGTGTCTTTACAATTATTTCGAATTGAACACCTGAAATTCAACAAGAAATAACGAGTGAATGTTGAACCTCCCAGGGAAACTGTGTGTCTTTTACAATTATTTCGACTTGGACTCCTAAAATTCATGAAGAAATAACGAGTGATTGAAGGTTAGAAGAATACCTCCCAATTAATTTCGGGAAATTGTGTATTCACGCCTTTTACAATTATTTCAAATTGGACACCTGAAATTCAACAAGAAATAACGAGTGATTGAAGGTTAGAAGAATCCCAATTTTGGGAAACTGTGTGTCTTTTACAATTATTTCGACTTGGACTCCTAAAATTCAAGAAGAAATAACGAGTGATTGAAGGTTAGAAGAATACCTCCCAATTAATTTCGGGAAATTGTGTATTCACGCCTTTTACAATTATTTCAAATTGAACACCTGAAATTCAACAAGAAATAACGAGTGATTGAAGGTTAGAAGAATCCCAATTTTGGGAAACTGTGTATTCACACCTTTTTAAAATTATTTCAAATTGAACACCTGGAATTCAACAAGAAATAACGAGTGAATGTTAAACCTCCCGGGAAACTGTGTGTCTTTACAATATTGGACACCTGAAATGGCGAGTGAATGTTAAAAGCCCCCGATTTTGGGAACCTCTTAAGACAGACGAAGATATGAGAGTCTTTATTAAGACTACTTAGTCGGTAGGCCTATTGGTAATATTATACAGTTCTGCTATATAGTATTACCTATGGGGAATCCTAAAACGAGGCCATAAACACCTCCGATAATCTCTGATTATTGCCTCCTGGGTTGGCCGTGGAAAGAGGTGCGCAAAATATTTCATACGTCCTACAATTGCCAGCGATATTATCTCCAGGCAACGGGGAAATGGTCTTGAATTTTTACAAAAATTTTTAAAACAATTACACAAATAAAGACGTTTTCATCCTCTTATCGGTTGTGGTTAGATAACGTCATCGAGTGATATCGGGGCGCTCATAAACAAATTTTTCTCAAGGTCGTTGATAAGATTGTTTAAGCTTGGTAATAAATTCTTTGTCGTTCCATAATAATTTTCCACCAGGGTTTAAAAGTACAATTATCCAAACAGATCGTCATTCATCATTGATCACTTGAGCAGATGACTTTTACAGATCCCAAGCGTGAGTACGTTAAACTCAACCTCATTAAGTGTTGTATTGAGCAGGAGTTTATTCGAGCAAACTATTGTGGAGTGTGTCTAGCCGGAAGTTTAATTTTCCATGAAGTAGCTGCAAAATACGGGGTAACAACTGAATTATGCCTAGGTACAAAGGTCTATTCAAATGGCATAAAAATTACGCCACATTTCTGGATAGAACACAATGAGATAATTTATGATCCCTCTCTAGCAGTCATGCAACATCATATACCTCATAATCTAAAAGTAACTCATAGAAAAGATGAATTTGAGTGTAAAACCCTCGAAGACTTAGACATGGTGGGTATTTTTGAAAATTTTTCGGAAGAGTCTACACTTGAATACTTTACTAAAGCGCCAAAGCATCTATTGAAAGTGCGCGAAAATGTTCATGAAACTGTAGCTAAAATATTTAAATAAAAAAATGTCTTGTTAACTTGTGTTTTAGTCATGCATCCTAATTAACCTCATTCAGGTGAGTGACCCAACTTGTTTTCAAAATGATGAAAATGAGTAACGTTTGAAGCACATATAGAGCTTAAATTAGTGCCTGGTCAACTTCACCTAGTTTCGCTCATAACTTGAGAAAATTTCGAACCAATCTCAACGTTGCTATAGTATTATGGAAAGGTAAAGTTATGTGCGCTGGTTTTTTTCAACGATATGTAACTTGTCATAACTGGACGTTTTCAACGATCAGTTGATTAACTTTTGCGTTAAAAGAATGTTTCACTAGAGGCCTGTCAACATTAGGTCCCCAAAATATCTCACTACTATCACAGGCTGTACTGATTAGAGATTTACAACGTACACCCTGAGACGGTCACTTGATTTCGGTACAGAGGGTCAACATTAGTTCCTCTCTGTACTCGATTTTTACTTTTAATGTATACCCTCAGTTTTATTCTCATAAAAAACAATTTAGCAATGTTCTTAATAAACTCTTCGATGTCTGTACTGAAGACATATTACAAAAAGAGGTAGGTGTCGTGTTTACGACGATTTCTTTTGTAGCGTTTAACACGTAACGTGTCACGTTAAACACGTGACGTTTGACATTTGACAGGTGACGTTTGACATTTGACGGGTGACGTTTGACATTTGACAGGTGACGTTTAACATGTGACGTTTGACAGACACATGACGTTTGACATGTAATGTGTAACGTTTGACGTACGGTTAACACATGACGTTTGACAGGTGACGTTTGACAGGCACATGATATTTGACACATAACGTGTCACGTTAAACACGTGACGTTTGACATTTGACAGGTGACGTTTGACATGTGACGTTTGACAGACACATGACGTTTGACATGTAACGTTCAACACGTAACGTTTGACGTACGGTTAACACATGACGTTTGACAGGTGACGTTTGACATATGACGTTTGACAGAAACATGATGTTTGACATGTAACGTGCAACGTTCAACACGTAATGTTTGACATTTTACACGTGACGTATGACATGTGACATTTGCCATGTGTGACACACGGCTTTTGACGATATGACATTGCAACACTATTTTGAATACCATGGGTCTTGATGTCATGATTTGTACGCTTGTGAGTCCTAGACGGTCAACATAAGGTCTTTTGTGCCCCGGTAGGGGTACTGAAAATTTATGATTTTTCACATGTCAACGGTAAACTTTGATTTTCATCACACTGTATATCGTATACTAGAGTCCTTTTGCCCTGGGGCAGGCGTACTGATTTACGACGATTTTTCACATGTCAACATTAGGTCTTCTGCGACGTCTCCGGCATCCTGTGGATAAAAAATGGCGGACGGATATCTCTCCATGACTCCGTCTCCCTCATGTAGATGTCGCTGGTGGTCCTGAGGATAAAAAATGGCGGACGGATATCTCTCCATGACTCCGTCTCCCTCATGTAGATGTCGCTGGTTGTCGGGGTCGGATAGCCTGCGGATAAAAAATGGCGGACGGATAACTCTCCATGACTCCGTCTCCCGCATGTAGATGTCGCTGCTTATCGGGTCGGATAGCTGGCGGAGGAGCTAAATGGAAAGTGGAGGGGGGTGGCCCAAGTACCGCTACTCCTACTTACTTCTTTATAAAGTACCACTCGGTATTTCTTTATTCAAAGTTTAACATATTAATTACAAAAAAAAAATAATTTCAGTTACTTTCATTTCCATTACTTTCGCTCACTCTGTATAAATAATCAAATAAGTAATAAGTATATACAAATATTTTATACCTAATTACCAATTCTAGTTCTAAATGATAATTTATCGATAAGTAAGTAATCGTTCCCGGTTGTAACGAAACCAAGCACAAAAGCGATAAGTAAGTTTAGAAAGGAAATAAAAAAAAATGCGATAAGAACCAGCCGTGAAACCTGTTAATTTATTCCAAAGAATTTACCAATTTTTGAATCGTTATTGGAATATTTTTAAACCTTTTTTATCCTTTCCCTATCAAAAAAACAAAAAAAAATCAGTACTAACTTATCTTTGTAACATCTTGAAAGAAAAGTTTCAAATCTGTAATTTGTATTCTCTATCACACAACAATTACAAGAATTTCATAGGTATTACTTTTCCCCTGAATATTTCTCTGATGCTAAAGAAATAACAACAAAAATGATGATCCCGGTTGAGCCCCCAAAAATAGCTGTTACGTCAATTTTGCGTGCTGCACGTTAAACAGTTATTACATAGGAAAAGCATAGAACATGAAAACTCAACATGATGAAAATAGTACTATATATTACTCAATAATCGGAGTATATAAAAATGTAATAGGTTCCTAGCTCTTGCAAGAGATTATGGATGCTTGGTGGAGATAACAAAACCCCAAAAATAAAATAACTACCTCTCCCCAAGTATCCAGCACACAAATAAATTATTAGTTATCTACGTTTAGGAATTGAGCAAAAAGATTATTGGAAAAAAAATGAGTGTTACGAAAGGTTTTGAAAATATACGGTAGTTCATATAATAAAACAAAGTTCCAAATTATTATAATACGGAAAATTCCCACACTGGGGTACTTATCGTTGTGTTGCTATGTGGCCAATGTAGATGGTAAGGAAGCACCCTTGAGTTGCACTGGAAACTCCTATTATTTTGGCTCCAGACTAATATTCATCGGCTAATCTAACAGTAGGTTCAATAGATCCAAATCCATTTACTAATTTAACCATATAAAAACCCATATAAAGGGTAAACCAAAAACGCCTGAAGAAAGGAAAATGTATTGTGCTAAACTTGAAGCTAAAATCCCAAAAATACTGACCTCTCGCCCAGTAAGCCTTATTGCCAGAGACGTTTTTTTTATATTTCCTCGTTAACCCCAACCAGTTACATCCGTATAAACGTATACAAAATTGTATAAACCAAAAAAAAAATCCAAAATTATACAATTTTAACGAAATATTTCAAAGATCTGTCTACAGCAATCAAACTTGAATATTAACAATATTTCTCTACTGGTTGTAGGAAGACTAGCAATCGTTTTCGTTTACCTCAATATCAAAATTTCGATTCTTCGCTCGTAGTGGCTTTACGCAGGTTTTCAGTGATAAGGTATTGTAAAAACTAGTTCAACTTAACGTATTGATGTTAACTATACCGAGTGGCCTAGTAATTAAATGAAATTAATAGAATACGTTTTTGATATAATATTTATTAATGTGCAATTGAGGAATTATTATCAAATAATCTCAACCATGTTACCTCGTAACAATGCAACAGTAATAAATGAACGCGTCATTTCTTCAATCTGAAATCCACCAATGAATATAAAAACTCAGTAGGTGAGTTGGTGGATCTACCGGTGAATAAAAAACATGCCTTTTCATTATGCGATTTACAGAGCTGGACTGGGATTCCATGTACTTTAGTTTTCTACATGTAGAATTCCACTGTTGATTTCGACATGTAGAATCAAGGTGTAGCTAAAATGCTATTCCGTGTTCCCGTTGCTATCAGTTCGTTCGTTGCCGGGTTTTATCAACATGTCGCATTTGGATTACTACTAATTCTTTTTTTTTTTGGCTTTAAGGCATAGCCCATGCAGCCAGACACTAAGTTGGTGAAATGTTTGAACGTTCCAAACCTGTTACAGACAATATTAAAATTAATAACAAACGTGTCAATGTTTTTACGCCTATTTTATTTTACCTATCTAACAAGATTGTACCAAAAAGTAGTTGTCCTAACACAAAGGATTAAGTTACAAAGGTCACTCTCTTCTCGCCCAGGGGTCTGTCAGGGCATTTTTTGCAACAACACATACAAGGTAGACCACGGTAAGTAAGGTAAATAGTACAGTAGGATAGACAGTTAGGGATGCAAGATTATCGCTAATGAATACAATTTAATATTTGTCTCAGTAACAAAACTCATAAGGCAGTCGAATATATTTTTTTATTTGTAGATAATAGATATAGTAAATTTTATACCCATTTAGAATAAGACCATCCTTATTTATTATTAATAAATCGGTTGAAACAAAAAATTACCAACAAAAATGAACGTCGTAACTAATTTATTAGATGTCACGTTTTTGAAGTTACGTCAAATTTTGATTTCATGTTAATGTCAGATGGTTCAAGAAGCCGCATACGTTAAGTTACTAAAACGGCTGGTACCTCTAAATAGGTATTAATTTTACTATACATAATATTGAAAGGTGTTTCAACTTTTAAATTTAGAAGTTTTTGTATCAATGTTTCAGATTGTTTTTTGTATCTATTGCAATTGAAAAATATATGATCTGAGTCGGACGTGACGTTGCAAGTAATACATAGGTTACCATCCAAGATGTTGATTTTACGTAAATGTGCAGGATAGCTAGCATGTCCAAACTTCATACGACTGATGGTAGTTATGTATTTCCTTGGGCGTTGATAATCTTCAAACCAGTATCGTTTTCCAATTTTTGGTACTAGCTGTGTGTAGCGAGTAGGTTTTGTGATACAATATTCCTTGTATCGATAACTACAGTTTGTATGCGTTTTAGTTCTGGTTAAATTAATTCTTTCGTCCAATGTTGGCCAGCAAGTCGTTTCTTCGCCTGTAAGTATGCTCTGTTTTGCCAATTCGTCCACTTTTTCATTGTATACAATTCCAGTGTGGGCTTTGACCCTGACAAAAAGTATTCGTTGATTTTCATTAAGTTCTGCCAGATTTATTTTAATTTTTGATATATATGGATTAATGTATTTTGAATTTATTTCTAAGGGCGGGTTGTATCGCAGTTGGTTACTAGTTGATTAACGTTAACCACTGGTTAGACCGTGATAAGTCGTTGTATCGACCGCTAACAAGTGGTTATACGTTGGTTAAGACTAGGTTTTCTAACTACTCGATATCGGCTGGTTAACTTCATGTTTTGTCACAGAACGGTTATTTTATTGGCGTTTTGTGTAGTTTGATGTTCTGACATTTGTTTATAGAGTGAAATATATTTTGTGGGGTTATGCGGTTGTTTGGATAGAATTTCAAAAGAAATATTAAAGAAAATAAATTGTTTAGATATACCTACCTAACATGAATATTCAGAGAGATAATTTAAGAGACTTGGAATTAACTGACGATGAAGACTTTATGGAACTATTTGAATTGGTAGCATTTCCAAGGGCTCCAAGAAATTTTAGAATAAGAGAAAACCATTTTGTAAAATGAAACAATGGAGAGTTTGCTGCTAGATATAGACTATCTAAAGAAACTGTTGTGATGATTGTGGACAAAATTAGAGACACGATTTCCTGTACTCAAAATGGGTAAGTTGAAATATTTTTAATAACCACAGTTCATCATATTATATAATTTTTTAGAACCACATCATTGAGTGCCGAAGAGAGAATGCTAGTGACATTGAGATATTTGGCTACAGGATCTATTTTGCAAGTTGTGGGGGACTTTGCAGGTATTGATAAATCTACAGCCAGCCGTGCAATTTATAAGGTTGTATCTAGCATTGCAAGGCTGCACAGAGAGTTGATTAAAATGCCTGAAACTCAAGATGAACTTGAAATTATTAAGCAGCAGTTTTATGCCATCAGCCGATTTCCTTGTATTGGTGCCATAGACTGTACACACATACGAATACAGTATCTGGGAGGTCACAATGCTGAAATTTTCAGGAACCGGAAAGGATGTTTTTCATTTAAAGTTCAAGCTGTTTGTAGACCTGATCTTGTTATTCAAGACATTGTTTGTCGTTGGCCAGGATCTGCTCATGATTCGACAATATTCGACAACTCGAGATTAAGAGCAAGGTTTGAAAATGGTACCTTTGGTAATGCTCTACTTGTTGGTGATAGTGGCTATGGTGTAAGAAACTACTTAATTTCTCTTTTGATAAATCCTGTGCTCCCAGCAGAACAACTTTTCAATGAGAGCCAGATAAGGACAAGCAATCCTATAGAGAGGTGTTTTGGTGTTTTAAAACGACGGTTTCCTGTCTTGGCAATGGGTATTCGCCTTAATGTCAATAAAGTACAGGAAATTGTGGTTGCTTGCACTATACTGCAAAATATAGCATGCCAAAGAGGGGATCCAGTTCTTCCAGATAATCCAGCAATAGAAATGGCAATTCAGGAGACAAATAACATGGATTTCCAAGTAGTGCCAGACATACCTAGGTTTGACAACAACAATGCAACTAGGTACAATTTGATACATCAGTATTTTCAACACATATAATTATGTAATATTATTGTATCCATATATTTATTTTTGAAATGTTTTATTTTATCAATCTCTACAAACCAATGTTTATAATTTTGAGAGACACAATTACTGGTAATAAGAATAAGATAATTTTTTTAACCATCAATTTATGATAGCATAATTCAAGTTATTAACTTTTTAGCTGTTTATTAAAAATTTGTTGTAAATAATTATGATGTTTGTATATTAAGTATTTTTTATTTGTTTGTTTTAAAGTTTTCATTTTTATTCTCTATCTTTTTATAATATTTGTATATGTACAGATGTATTTTTATTTATATAAGAGCATAATTTTTTTGTTAGAATACTAATACATTTTATTCTTTAACAATAGTTTTATTGAAGTATTTGTCTGCATGTAATTGCCTCCCACCATGGTTATTTACCAGCCAAATATAAAAAAGATCATGTAGGTATCAATAAATAAAACTCGTTAACATTATTTCAAGTTTTGTAATAATTTTCATTCCAATTTCATGCTCTTCTTTTCTGCATTTAATTTCCAGACCATGTTTTTCTCTGGACTGCTCCATTTCCAATTCATGTTTCTCACAGTTATTACGTAATTTTTGTTTGTGCTCTTCGAGTAAGCAATGTTTTAGTGTTGCAGCACTCTCTTCTTTGCCTTTAGCCCAGTCTGACAACTTTGTTTTCAAACAATTGACTACAACAAAACATAATTCGTTAATTTTTATTATAAAACATAATACACAACCTACCTCTTGTCCTTGTTCCACTGCTTTCATTAACCTGAAGTTTTTTTGTAGTGGTTGTCCTTAAATTTTCGATAGATCCTTTGGACCACTCATTTAAAAATGAAAAACTTTCATTTGTAAAATTAATTGAGCCAGAACAATTGTCCCTCATTCCAATAATGCTTTCTTCAGAGTCAATTGTATGATCGGCAATTTCTTCATTAACGAAATCTAGAAAATACAATTTTATTTAAATATGGTCCTTCAAGCTGCATTTGGAGCTGGAAATATGAGCAGTAATAATAATAATTGTTCTACATAAGTAAAGTACAAAGCAAGTAATAGTGACCTAATAAGTAGTCTAAAATTTTCTAGTGTTCACAGTACTACTTACCAGGTACATCACTATCACAAATCGTATCAAATCCAGTCATTTCCTTGATTTCCGATTCAATGGGACCATCTACAATATGTATGGATGGCCCACCTCCAGTACCATATTGGTATTTTTTTTCTTCAGCAAATTTTTTCTTTGCATTTTTTTTTAAATTTAAATATTTATGTTTCAACGACTCCGTTGATCGAAAATTGTCTCCGCAATTGCTGTTGAACTCTTTTGTCAAGTGGAGCCACACCAGATGCTTTTTTTTATTGGCATCACTATCAGTTTGCTTATTTTCAATCACAGTGGAATATTTCTTTGCCAAAGAAACTAGCTCCCTCTCCTCTTTAGCAGAAAAGTTGGTTTCCCGCTTTCTCTTGCTATCAAGAAATGTTTTACAAATAAGATTTACGACAACTAGTATTGCATTATACGTACCCATAATTTGAGACATCTCAATAAAATAACCCTAATATCTAAACAGATTGAAACTATACTAACTTAATACTAATTATTAATAAAAAAATCTAATGTAAGCTAACTTGATAATAATTATTATTAACAAAAAATACAAAAACTAACACAACTAAATTTATAATTAGGTTGAATTTCAAAAAAAAATTCACAAAGCGACTGCTAAATTACTAACAAACTCGAACCTCGAAGAGAAAATGAAGCAAGGCGATATCACCATAGATACAACGTCAAAGTACAACATGAACTTAGGTGTCAGTTCCACCAACACCACAAAAATGTCAGTTACGTGACCAGCAACTAACTATCTGCGCGACAACTCAACACCTGGTTAAAAGTTAACCATTTGTTTCGTAACCAGTGAGTTAACCAATTGTGATACAACCCGCCGATTTTAAACTATTTAGGACAGCAAGTGAATCAGTGAAAATTAAAGATTTTTCAATATTGTTTTGTATTGTATATTCTATTGATTTTAATATGGCTATAGATTCTGCACTGAAAATGGATGTGTGTTTATCTAGTTGGTAACAGTTCTGTATCTGTTGAGGTATTACGATTGCAGCACCGGTCCCTTGATTATTTTTTGAAGCATCAGTATATAATGGTGTGTAGTTTTGATATGTACTTGTAATTTGTTTGACAATTGCATTGTTTGGAACTGTAACTTCTGAATATTCCGGACATCTAATAGAAGTACCTTGAGGTTTAAAGAAATGCTAGTAGGATTGAAATCATTTGTGTTTCTATAGGCTTCGCATAGAAGGGGTGAGCTTTTATGTTTCCAATATTTAGATGTCAGGTCATGAATGTTTAAAGCTGTTAGCATACTCATTATTGGGGAATTTTTAGTTTCACATTTTAGGATATTTATTTCTGCTAACATTTGTCTCCGTAGTTGTAAAGGTGGTTCTAACGTCTCTGCTCGAAGTGTAAGACATCCAGCTTCCGTAGCTCCTTCTTGCTTGCACAGCCATATAACGTGCTGCCATAATCAATAATAGACCTTATGTATGCATTGTAGAAAGTTAGCGCAGTTTGAGGGTTTGCACCCCACCATGTTTTCATTATTGATTTGAGAAAGTTTAGTCCTTTACTTGCTTTTACTAGAATTTCATCTATATGTGTTTTGAATGCCAGTTTTCTGTCAATGGTAATACCAAGATATTTATATTCGGTGACTAGAGGGAACCGGATATTTCCCAATGTTATTGTGGGGGTATTTAATATGTTATGTCGAGTAAAGATTACGCATTGTGATTTGTTTGGAGAGATATCCAATCCTAGTTCCTCTAAACAATTGAAGAGTGGTGTTATAGCTGCATTAAATAACATTAGACATTGTTAAAATCTTTTCGAATGTATGTAGATGGCAAAGTCGTCTGCATGCTGGATAATATTAGCGTTGGATGGCGTTGGAGTCCTGTGAACATTAATAGTGTAGATATTAAATAATAATGGTGCTAATACGGAGCCTTGTGGTAGACCTCTGTTGGCTACTCGACTTTTTAACAGGGTTCCATTCTGTTGTCGAACTGTTACGGATCTATTTACATACAGTTTGCAAATAATATTTGCTATTTCTGCAGGTAACTGTAGATCAATTAGTTTTCCGCGTAATATTTGCCATTCTACACTATCATAAGCGGATTTTATATCAAGGAATAGTGTGATAAGATATTCGTCATTTGCGAAACATGCTTGTGCTTCTGTAACAATATGTGCCACTGCGTCATAAGTTCCGTAGTTTCTTTTATAACCATATTGACTCGAAGGGAGGACATTTATATGACTTAACCACCATTCTAAACGATTTTTTACTATTCTTTCGAATATTTCTAAAATACATGGTAATAGCGATATGGGCCGATAAGAGTCAGATCTTCTGGATTTTTGCCATGTTTTAAAATAGGTATGACTACAATCTTTTTCCATTCAGTGATACTTTCGCCAGACAGCCAAATGTCGTTAAATATTTGTTTTAAAATTTGCTTGGCATTTAGAGGTAGATGGTGTATCATGGGATATCGTATTTCGTCGTAGCTTGGAGATGTATTTTTCCTATTTTGAAGTGCATAATCTATTTCCTTCAGGTTAATAGGTGTTGAAAAAATGAAATGAATATTTTTGGACTGTGTGAATGTCTCTAGATTGTGGCTGATGTCATCAAGTGGCATAGGTGGTGCAATTTTATCAAAAAAGTCCTTCTGCCATGCAGTACTGTAATTTTTTTGTATACTATTTACTTTCCTTTGCATTCTTTTTGCTTGGTTCCAGAGTTCCGTCACAGGTGTGTTTTTATTAAAGTTTGAGCACCATCTCCTCCAACTGTACTTGGCTTTGTCTTTTAATAGTTTTTTCACTCGTGCTATTTCTTGCTTGCATAGTATGTAGTTCTCCACGGTACTTTGATTTTTATAATTCATTAATTTTTTTTTACGTTGAGTGATTGCAGCGTCGCATTCAGGGACCCACCAAGGAGGTAAAATTTTTTTATTTTTGTGTTTGAAGGGTTTGTTTACCGGGATTGCCGCATCGGCAGCCATATTAATTCCTTGAACAAGAAGATCATATTTTTTTCCGTAGTCTGCATTCTTCGGCAGTTTTGGGTAAAGAAAGTATCAGCTGCGTCCTGATATTGTTTCCAGTTGGCTTTACGCAAGTTCCATTTGGTTTTTGGGAGATAATCTTCATAAACGTGAATATTTTTGTTTATTTCAATCATTATAGGGAAATGATCTGATCCCATGACGTCCGCAAGTGTGTACCATCGGCAGTTAAGCGCTAGATCAGGCGTGGAAAGCGTGAGATCTATTGCTGATTGATTGTTAGTATTAGTAAATCTCGTGGGTTGCCAGTATTTAAAATTACAATATCCCTATCATCCAAAACTTCTTTGATTTGTTTCCCTTTGGGGTTATTTTTATAAGAGCCACAAAACTCGTGATGTGCATTGAAATCTCCACCTATTTTACTGTTTGAATCCAGTAAGCTAATCACATTCTGCCAGTCAGTGTAATTTGTGTTTATATCCGGTGGACAATAGAGTGAAAAACAGTTGAAATTTACATCGTTTTTTATTTGAATACCGCACATTAAGATACCAGGTGAGAAATTTTGTTGAATGTTGATTTCCTTAAAAGCATAAATATTTTTAATTAAGATTGCAACGCCTGCATACCCATCATCCCTGTCCCTGCGGATAGTATAACCCCTAAATGAAATTTGTCTGCTGGGCTTGAACCATGTCTCAGATATGAGTGCTATGTCTATATCGTTTTCATCCAAACATTTCACCAAACTTAGTTTATTTGAAACTGCTGATTTAGCATTCCATTGCAAAATTTTAAATTTACTTTTTACCTTATTTAGTCCAGGAAATATAGCCTGAAAATAACCATTTTGCATTGTTTCCATAAAAGTGGATGATTGTGAGTGAATAGAGGGCAAAATTGATGTAGAATAAGATGCACTTTTCCCGATCTTCGAAATCGTTTGGCAAAAAAATTTTCTGGGGTGAGTATGGTGCGATTTGAGTAAAAATAACGTTTTTCTTGTATATCTTTTCACCCCTCAATTTTACAATAAAAACGTTAAGAACTTTTCTTTTCCTCTTCAAAAGATCTACAAAACTAGACTTTGCACGTCAAAAAATATTAGTTAGGTCCGAAGTTATAAGCAAATAACCATTAATTACAATATTATTAATAAACAAATTAAAAACCCGATATTATTATCATGACGTCTTTATATTACACCTAATTATGCCCTCACATGTACAAATAACGTGTACAAAATCTGGAATCTGTAACTTGATTAGTTTGCAAATTATGTTGTTATAAACAAATTTATTTATTCTAGCCCTGTACAACATTGCCCATCACCCGTATTTATGCGGTTTGCTTTGTTGGCAGATGTCACTGTGATAAGTCATGTGTCGTTATTATTTTTCAAAAATATGCAATTCCGCGGCCGTGGGAATGATTATTTAAAACGACCTTAGTTGCAAAATGCAATATACCGCGTGCTCAACGAATTTTGCAATATATTATTACGTACATTGATAGAGCATAAAAAAAGCTGTAATCTGAAAAAAGATTCGTTTAGATTGCTTGAAAAACAACGGAGTAACAAACCGTCAAAGTTAAAGGCTCATTGTACAACAATTTCGAGGTGCAGCGAAAAAAAAAATATATTCATGGTCGGAAAATGGACTACTTTCAATGTGCAAAATATTTATTCAAAGGGGAACAGATAACTAAGCCAAAAGCCATTTCCAAAGTTCACGCGACGCTATCATTTTTGCTATCTGGCTCGTGACGACGGAGTGTGGGGAGTCGACTCGGACTCGACTCAGCCAAAAAAAATACCGCAAACTTCAGACATTTCATAAAAGCGACATTAACGACTCGGGATGTGAAATTTGATAATTGCAGATAATAAAAATAGATTCCTCTCGTCGAGTAGTATGAAATTAAAAAAAAAATCATTAATTTATCTTGGATAGTTCCCGAGAAAAGTGCCAATGCAGCTCGGTGGTCGATTTTGAAGTCGCGCAGCGAGAAATTTTCTCGAGTGAGTCGAGTCCGAGTCGGCTCCCCACACTCCGTCGTCACGAGCCAGATAGCAAAAATGATAGCGTCGCGTGAACTTTGGAAATGGCTTTTGGCTTAGTTATCTGTTCCCCTTTGAATAAATATTTTGCACATTGAAAGAAGTCCGTTTTCCGACCATGAATATATTTTTTTTTTCGCTGCACCTCGAAATTGTTGTACAATGAGCCTTTAACTTTGACGGTTTGTTACTCCGTTGTTTTTCAAGCAATCTAAACGAATCTTTTTTCAGATTACAGCTTTTTTATGCTCTATCAATGTACGTAATAATATATTGCAAAATTCGTTGAGCACGCGGTATATTGCATTTTGCAACTAAGGTCGTTTTAAATAATCATTCCCACGGCCGCGGAATTGCATATTTTTGAAAAATAATAACGACACATGACTTATCACAGTGACATCTGCCAACAAAGCAAACCGCATAAATACGGGTGATGGACAATGTTGTACAGGGCTAGAATAAATAAATTTGTTTATAACAACATAATTTGAAAACTAATCAAGTTACAGATTCCAGATTTTGTACACGTTATTTGTACATGTGAGGGCATAATTAGGTGTAATATAAAGACGTCATGATAATAATATCGGGTTTTTAATTTGTTTATTAATAATATTGTAATTAATGGTTATTTGCTCATAACTTCGGACCTAATTAATATTTTTTGACGTGCAAAGTCTAGTTTTGTAGATCTTTTGAAGAGGAAAAGAAAAGTTCTTAACGTTTTTATTGTAAAATTGGGGGGTGAAAAGATATACAAGAAAAACGTTATTTTTACTCAAATCGCACCATACTCACACCAGAAAATTTTTTTGCCAAACGATTTCGAAGATCGGGAAAAGTGCATCTTATTCTACATCAATTTTGCCCTCTATTCACTCACAATCATCCACTTTGATGGAAACAATGCTCCCAACTCTATATTTCCTGGACTAATTATCCATTGTAATAAATGTTGCTAATTTTGTTTTTTACAATTGTTGGATTTATATTTTTTTATTCATCGAACGTGTTTACATCATCTAATACACTTTGAAAAACATTAAAAAACAATTTCACAATTTCATTGGCATTTTGTTCATATGTTGATTTATCGAAAGAAGGAAGGGGACGTCCAGGTCCGAATGTGAAAGGAAACATGGATTCTTCTGGTATAGGGGAGGAAACTTTTTTTCTTTTGTTGGGTGGTGTTGTTTCGGGATGTTGTTGAGAATGAGTTGGCATTGCTCTGATTTGGTTGGATGTGGATGGTTGTATGGGTGTATTCGTTCTATATGTATTACCAGAATTTCTGTTTGTTTTTTGTGTAAGTGGTGGAAAGGATTCGGAGTTTTCCGTGTCCAATATCAGATACTTGTTATTTGTACTAATATTAGCGTAGGAATTTTTGAGACCAGTTTTTGCTTCTAAAAAAGTTAAATTTTGTTCAGCCATATGTTTTTTTATTTTATGTTGCTCAACAAATTTGGGGCATACTTTGGAAATTGATTTGTGTTTATCGCTTTTGCAATGCAAACAAAAACTGTCTTGTGGGTCCCTACAATTATGCTCGTTTTCTTTTTCTTTAGAGCAGTTAATACAAAGTGTTTTTGTACTTCGGCAATTTTTTGCTACATGACCATGTTCTGAACATTTAAAGCACTGTATGACTTTGTGTACATATGGTTCGACTGCACATGCTACGCTATTGATGAAAACATGTCTGGGTAACATATTCCCTTCAAATGTTAATAGGACCATTTGCCGAGGTACAAAAACAGTTTCATTATCTATATGTATTTTTCTTTTGAATCTATTGACTTCGGTTATAGTTACAGAAGAAATTATGTTTTAAAAAAGATAATCGTCTTTGAATATTGTGTCAACGTTTCTCATTATTCCCTTTCGTTGCAACAAATTATTAGTGATAAAAGCTGTTAACTGTTCCTCACTTAATCTTTCGTCATTTACTAATCTATTCGCGTCTTCTATAGTTTTCAATTATATTCTTACTCTATTTCTGCCTACACTTGCTATGCTGATGATGTTTGGAATTTTTAGTTTTTTATGTAAAATGTGCCCTACCTTCATTGGATGCATTTTACCTATTCCTTCCTCTTCCCTGTTTGTTTTTTCGATGAGTACATATACCTTATCAGAGTAGAGATGAGCTTTCTGAATGTTGAATAATTTCTTGGTTCGCTCCTTTTCCACGTTTTTGTAATTTCCAGAATTATCCGAGTCGGTTGGTTCATTCCCATCCAATTCCATATCACTTAAATTCCCCCCTCCGTCGGGGGGATCGTTTTTACCCATTTTAATTTGTTAGTTTGGATTTTCACTATCAAATTTTTGGTTATTTCGTTTACAACAAATACCTATCGATGCGCACTTGCTGAAAGACCGATTCGAACTCGCGACTACTCATTCTAAAAATGTTTCAAGAAATTTTAGGAACGTTTTCATTTCCCCTAAATGTTTTAAGAATATTTTCACTTAACGACTTTTTTTAGACTGTTTTCTAAATTTTCCTGTAGAACAAAAGAATTTTTCCTATCGTTGACGTCATTAATTTTCGGTTGATCACATAGATGGCTTTTCGTTTAGGATATTTCGCATATATTTCGAATTGAATCCAATCTATACGTCGTCACTATATACTACTCGCAAAAAGTATCCCGAAAAATTAATTAACATTAAAATTTTTCTTGAAAATTCTTCGAACTTCCTGAAAAACATGAATACATTTTTATTTTTCTCAAAAATAAGGTTTGCAATATAATATACATACATTTATATTCACAACTAGGACGGCCGGTATATATAAGTATTCATCGTAGATATGTTAAACAGCTTTACTTAATTAACGGCGGGTGACTAACGCTAAATTTTGTCGATTTATATTCAGTAGCGAGTTGACTTTCGAATAGGAAACATCGGCGTGCGTTCGAAATTTATTTTCGGTAACGTGTTAGTGTATAGGGTAGTGTAGTGAATAGTGCCTCTTGGATTACAATCTGATACATTTACGGTAAGTTTTCATTTTATTTACATACGAACAATTTTATTACAATGAATAATTGATTTTTAATATATAAACCAAGTATTTTAGAATTGTTTATTAGATTTTAAATTTGCTTAGAACTTTTTTTGATAAATAGGTACTTTTAGGTTATTTGTATAGACGAACTTTTTTTATAAATGAATAGTAGGTTTTAAATTTGCTTACCTAATCTATTAGTACAAAATATTGTTTATTTATAATCCATTTTTGCTTTCTTTTACTATTTATTTATACCAAAATATCTAAAATACTAGAAATATTCCTATCTATGACAAATTGTTCTTATATAAGTGGTTAGTCATGATAAACTGTAGATACTTCTTCCTCGTATAGGAAATATTAAATGACAAAATACTAAAAATTCTAAAAAGCCGGCCAATATATATTCCTAGCTATATCAAATTGTTCTTATATGTGAGGTTAGTTCTGATAAACTGTACATATACTTCTACCTCGTATTGGGGCTCCTATGGGAAATATTAAATGGGTCAGGGTCTTTAAAAATTAGTTTATTTTATTCGTATAAAAGTTTAGCAAAATAGATTCAGAAAAATATCTTGATTTTTGAACGAATGTTCAATTTTTAATAACTAATAATCTTAATTCGTGTTATATTTTTAATAATACAACTAGTTTACTTGATTTTTAAAACCGATTTTCAAGAGAAACAAGCTGTTTTGAATAATATTAAAACATCGCCCTGTATAATATGTATTCAGTAATTCATAGGTACTTGCATTTTATCGAATCCTCAGACTTTTCTTATACTTTTTCCAAAAAACAGATAAACCATATTCTCAAATTTTCTCAATTTAAACATCTGATTCTTTTTTAATGTTTCTATTTTATTTTCTTCAATTTAAAAAGATCAAACTGTATTTTTTTGTCGAAACAATATTCTAAGAACTCGATAAATTGACAATATTCCTCACTCCACTCCCTAAAAAGAGGCTGAGTGAAATTGAGTTTTTATTTTTTTTTCTCAAGTTTAAGTAAAGTTGAAATTTTGTAATATATTCAATATCAACTCTTTTATTCTTGATTGAGTTTTGTGCGGAATAAAAATATTATTTAAAATGTTATGATAAACTTTTTTTTACTCTTGAAGTTTTTTCCTAGATCCAATAGATTTAGAAAGTTTTTCAAGACAATTGAGATTTTAAATAATATTTTTATTCCACAAAACTCAATCTCGAAAAAAAAATTGATATTAAATGAAGTAAGGGTTGACAATTTCACTCCCTTATAATGTACTAGGAATGTTGAGAAAATACCGGTGGTTTCCATCTTTACTTAAATTTGAGAAAAAAATAGAAACTCAATTTGATTCAGGGAGATATCTTGGAAGGGGGTGGGATTAGGAAAGACTTATCATAATTTTATACGGGAAATCACCTTCTGAATTTTTTCGCCTGAATTTGGGAACACCCTGTATACATAAATAATTTTTTAATGCTGATTTTAAACATACGAACTTATAATAATGTTATAAACTGCGTATATTTTAATCCAATTCCCAAGATTTCTTTAGCTGAAATAACGAGCAAAAAAATTATTATACAGAATGATTTATAAAATAACTCTAGCATGCCTTTGTTTTGTTTCCTCGCGAATGTTTTGTTTTTCAGAAAACATGATTTTTTAAAATTATTAGTTTAGTGAAATTATTTAGAATCGTTCTTTAATTATTTTTTTATTCTTTGTTTTAGGTTTCGTAAAGTATTGGTCTACTCCAAAGGAGTGTGAGTATACAGTAATTCTCAATTTCTATCAAATGACATCATATCGCTCAATATCATCCTTGCTTTCTTTTACAAATAGGTACTTTTTTCAAAAGACATAGGTAAGCTATGTCTTTGCACGCAGTATCACACAGTGTGTCCGTAAGTCTCGCTTCCAAAACGAGCAGTCACCCAGATGGGCGAGTACGCTCAAGTGTTCTCCGTTTGTCGAATGGGTATGGGTTGACAAGGAGGGGGAATAGTTGCCCAGTATGGGTTATCAAAATATCGTAGATTTTTAAGTTGGTATATGTCAATCCGAAAATTTTCTAAATACTATGCCTTTCGTTAATAAGTTGGTATACTTTTCAAAAGACATAGGTAAGCTATGTCATTCCTCGTATTTCCTAAATATTATCCCAGTCTTTCGGTAACAAATAGGTACTTTTTTCAAAAGCTATGTCGTTCCTCGTATTTTTTTTGACCTTTTTCACCTGTTGGTGTCGGGTTATCAAAATACCGTAGATTTCTATGTTGGTATATGTCAATCCGAAAACTTTCTAAATACTATGCAGCCTTTCGTTAATACTTTTCAAAAGACATAGGTAAGCTATGTCATTCCTCATATTTCCTAAATTTTATCGTCTTTCGTTAACAAGTAGGTACTTTTTTCAAAAGCTATGTCGTTCCTCGTATTTTTTGTTGTTTTGTTTCTGTCCTTTTTCCCCTGTTGGTGTCATTCGATTTGGAATTTTTTATTGCAATTGTTAAGTACGCCACATGTACCGATTTTTTTGTTTACGACTGACTTTTCCCCGCACGGATACACGTATTACCACACTGTGGGAAAGTGCTCGTTACCTAGGTTGTCCGTAAGCCTCGCTTGCAAAACGAGCAGTCATCCAGATGGACGAGTACGCTTAAGTGTTTTACGTTGGTCGAATAGGTATGGGTTGACAAGTAGGGGGAATAGTTGCCCAGTATGGGTTATCAAAAATATCGTAGATTTCTAAGTTGGTACATGCAAAATGGCAATAGTTGGCAATTTATTGCTAATAATTTTTTTCAGCGCTTCCTTTTCAGCATTACTAACAATTCTCTTACAGGCTTCAAGATGTCATCAAATGTTTTGTACATTTATTAATTTTGTTTGATTTTCTGTTCCAGGAATTTTTTTAGGGATGGATTTATTTGGAATATATGCATATATTTAAACTTGCTGATAGGCCTATCTTATAATTTTACTTTTTTTTTGTCCTAGGGCTTACATTAAAAATTTTCTGATTAATTTTGTTTTTTGTCTTAGAATTCTCATTAGGAAAGGATTTTTTAGGTTACAAAAGCGACTTTGCATTTTGCAGCTACAGAATTTTCATTAATATTTGGTAAAGTTTTCTTTGTATGATTTTTTCTTAGCTGCATGGGTTTAAAATGTGCATGGAGGTGGTAAAGTAGTGGTGATTTAGGGGTATTAGTATTTTAATTATAAAATATTGTATGTAAAAATATCTTTATGTTGTAATTCATGTTTCAATTTTTCGGCTTTTATAAAAAAAATGTAAATGTTAATATTTTATTGATATTAAACATATCTTTTTTTATAATTGCTAAGTTTGCATTTATTTTATCTTGTTTGTAAATGTATATATCTGCACTTTGCTAGAGTAAAGATAAACTCTGGCTTAGTGCAGCCGGTAGAGAACATCCAGCTTTCAGGGGGGGCGCATTTTCTAGTTTTGTCTGCGATTTCCTCCGCCGGCGGGGAATATTTTCCATCGGTTGTGAATACTTTAACCGGTTGATTATATTTTCTTCCGATGAAGGGAATAACGTCCAGTCGAGACAGACAACTTCCAGCCATGATGGACAACGATTGTTTATATTTGTTTATAGATACATATTTAATTTCATAAGTTTTGTATTGCTTTGGTTGTTGTATATGAAATTTTTTGTGTATTATTGTTAAATATTTAACTCCAGTTTTACCATAGCTAATATAATTGTTGTTTCTATTTGCCTTTTTTTACAGTACCTACTGTTCTGAATTAAACTGTTACTTGAGAGATAACAGAACAGAGATCAGTAGTATCGAGCACATATATCTGTAATAAATTATAGACAAATCTAATAATAATTATTAATATGTCTGTTCTTTTCGAATTCCAGAACAAAATCTTTTCATCTTCTCATTTTACTTTCACCATTGTCTAAAAAAGAGATAGTCTATCAACCATACGGATTAATAATTTAATAGTTTTTCGTAATTTTGGACTAAACGTATAGATGGCGTATTGAGAAAGGTGGACTAAACGTTTTAGATGGCGCTGAATGGAACATTTCACTTTGAATTAGGAAAGATGTCTGTTTATTTTGAGTGATTATGTTATTAAACGCTAGATGTAACTGGCGACACTTGGGTATTTGATAATTGGTAAGAAATAAACGTTATAAATTATTTTCAATGTCTCATAGTTTAAGTAATTCCTACATTGGTAGAGGGCTCTAGTCACTGGCACCACTTTTTTTTCTTTTTGTTGTACGTGTATGCTTCAGTTTTTGTTCTCATCCAAGAATAATTCCAAATACTTCATATATACTATCCACCTGATTTATAATTTCATTTCCTATTTTTATTTACATATTCACTGAATTAATATTTTTCTGCATAAAGAGCATATCGGTAGTTTATTTAATTTTATTTGCAGTATATTCTTTATCGACCATCTCTGGTATTTTTCCAAATCATTGTCCACTTCTACTTCCATTTGTCTTAAATCTGTACTTGTATGTAGACCAGCTGAAGTAAAATTTTGTGTGAAATTGTGCTTTCTCTAGACTTCTCACAAGTAATGTAATTTCAAACTTATATGAAATTTTTATTCCTACTTTATCCTAGAATATTTTAAATTACGTTTGGTAGGTACCTGAAAAATTCATCATTTTTTAAAGTAAACTCACGTCTCAGTCTTAAATTTTTAATTAAACACAACTTTCCTATTTTCAGTTTTTAATCTTTCTAGTTTTTATTATTAAATATTTACTATGTATGTAATGTTTATTTATTGTTTACTTTAGAACTTTAATATTGTCAAACAAGAAGTAAGGTTAACATTCAATCTGCATTCCACAGCCTGTGAAAATATTACGTTCCGTGGTCGCAAGTCGTGAGAAAATACAAAAGCGATACCACTTTAGGTGTTGTCTTTGTTACCTGGCGGGGAAAGGGGTAAATCGTGTAGAGAACGGTATACGGAATATGAAATATCGAAAGCGACGTGTCGCTATGGAATTCCATAGTACACGGAATCCCAGTCCTGATTTGTCTTCTGTCAACATCCTTTTCTGATTCTTCTTTTTCGAACTATTGTAGTACTGCCGTTCGGCACGGAAGGTTGCCTACAGGTGTACCGTCGATGGATACTAGTGTACAGAGAGGGACATTTTATTCTGTAGATATATTCGTGAAATTTGAGTAATATGTAACATATAGTTTAATGTTGAGTAAACAATAGTGTTGTCTAAAGATAGTTAAGGAAATTTTATACTCTATTTATAAATTGAGTAATTCGGTCCGAGATCACGGAACATATGTGCTCGGTGTTGTGATGTTCTTGATGTTCCATCGCTTTCGTTGGCGTGCATTTCTGCAGTTTTCATGTTCGGTGGCCTCGTCAACGAATTGTCGACGTCAGGGATGACAAAACGTCAGAGACCCGCTCTCGGACATGTCGGATTATGTTGGTTGATTTTACAATTTAAAATACATAATTCAAAGTAACCGGAATTGTTTCATTCATCAACCAAATACACAACTTAATTTTGGCGACGAGTCAATACGGTCTGAAAACGTTGAGAGCTCATATTAATTATATTAGTGTTGGTAGTGTTCACATACCACGTGTGAAGATATTTTGTCTCGAATAAAACTTGTCAAAATGGCTTTAATAGGAGTGATAGAAGCATTCAATTATAAAACCACGGACGTTACTTCATACTTTGAAAGGTTAGAACAACTCTTCCAAAGTAATGAGATTGAAAATGAAAAGAAAGTGTCAATGTTGATAACTCTTATGGGAGGAGAAGCGTATGGTGTTTTGAAAAACTTACTGGCACCTGCCTTACCCAGTACAAAGACGTATGAAGATTTAAAATAAGTAGATATCGAAGAATAAAAATATATTATTCCAACGCTCTGACAAAGTTTTGAAAAATAATTTTTCAAAAACAGTGACCGTTCAACGTACAGGAAACTGTAATAATTCATTTAAAATAAGCATTAATACAACATTACAGCCCTAAACGCTTGGTTATAGCAGAACGTTATAATTTTTATGTAACTAAACAAAAACCTGAAGAAACCATCAAGGATTATGGGGAGAAACTCAAAAACTTATCCAAATTATGCGAGTTTGGTAACTTCTTACCTGAAGCATTACGTGACAAGTTTGTGTGTGGGTTGAAATATGAGTCAATCAAACGTAAGCTTCTCACCGAAGAAAACTTAACTTATGAAAAAGCGTTCCAAATAGCGGCTAATCAAGAAGTTGCAGAAAGCCAATCAAAAGTGATGACTGGCACTGAACAATTTGTCTCAAAATTAACAAAAGGTAGTAAAAATAACAATATACGGCCAAAACAAATACCCATCCACTTCGTCGAGGCAGATTGAATCAACCTTAGCATGTTATCGTTGCGGAAGAAAACATAGTCCAGTTACCTGTCCAGCAAGAGAATGGGAATGTTTTTCGTGTTACCGCGTAGGCCATACCCGGACTGTTTGTCTCACAAGAAATAAATAGGGCAGTTTAGTGAGATTGAAGATCAAGAAGAAGTGAAATCTGAAAATGAAAATTCCTTAGTGTTGGGCCAAATAAAATCAAAAGAGGACAATTCCTTGAAAAATAAACTAATGGTAGAAGGAAAAGAAATGCTTTTCGAGATAGATTCAGGAGCATGTAACACTGTTTGTCATAAATCTGATTATAAAAAATATCTTTCTTTTTCACAAATATACAAAGTTCGATATAATTTGAAGGTTGTAACTGGCCAAAATGTCCAGATCGTGGAAGAAAGTATAGTTAATGTCAAGATTCATAGAAAAAGTTTCAAATTGCCAATTATGGTACTTGATGGAAATAGTAAATTTTCACCATTAATGGGTCGAAACTGGTTGAATATTTGGTACCCAAACTGGAAAAATAATTTTATGGTATGCTCTCTGAATAACTGTGGTGATAGATCTAGTCAGTCAATTAATCAGGTTGAAACAAGCTTAAATTGCAACCCTAAAATAGAAATACCAAAACTAGTACAGGAATTTAAGCACATATATCCAAATGTGTTTGAAACTCAGTCGAAATTGGGTATAAAAAGATTTAAAGCAGAAATTAGGCTAAAAGAAGGAGTTTCGCCAGTGTTTTATCGCTCATATGAAATGCCATATAGTCTTAAACCAAAAGTTGAGTCTGAAATTAGTAGATTAGTCAATACAGGGGTACTTTCAAAAGATACATATAGTCAGTGGGCCAGTCCAGTTGTGGAGGTATCTAAATCAAAATCAAATGATATCAGACTGTGTGTAGATTTTATAAAAACAATAAATAAGTATATCGAATCTGATCATTGCGTATTGCCTTTACCTGATGACATTTTTGCAAGTCTAAGTGGAAGTAAGTATTTTTCAGTAATAGATCATTTCAGCAACTACAATTAACAGACAACTCTAAGGAACTGACCACGGAGAATACCCATCTAGGTTTATTTAGGTTTAACCAAATCCCTTTTGGTGTTAGTGCTGCCCCTGGAATTTTTCAGGCTGTTATGGATGCAATATAATCAGGGCTACCAAGGACAAAATGTTATCTGGATGACATATTGATTTCAGGACGAGATTTACAAGAGTGTATCCAAAATGTAGAAGGTGTGTTAACAAGATTAAGTGAATTTAATGTCAAAATAAATGAAAAAAAGTCACAATTCTTTGTCACAAGAATAGAATTTCTAGGTCATACGGAATTCACCCCGCCAAGGAAAGGACTGAGTGTATTGAAAAGGCACCTTCCCCATGTAATAAGACACAGTTGAAGTCATATTTGGGAGTCCTAAATTATTAGAGAAAATTTATACCTTGTAACATGTTTGTTAATAGATTTAATTATTTCTTTTTGAATTTTCAAATAAATAACTAGTGAGTGTCATCTTTTGATTGGTATACAAACGATAGATGTATTTGTAAATCGGAATAGTAGCGCTCAGTCTTTATTCTTGATTGCATACAGCACCAATAGTATAGTTGTTTTATCCGAGTTCGCAGACAGTTCAGGTGGATTTTCTCTTTTTCGTTGAGTGAGTTAATACCTATACCGTGACTAAAAGTTATCTGTGTACTACATTAAATGTAAGTAATTTTCATTGATAACCTTCCCAAAGACCATTTGAAATCATTAAATATATACTGGTTGGTGTATGCATTCATTTTTTTAATTAAAGCCATTTTGGAATTTCATGGTAATTAATTTTTTTAATT